>CM060308.1:89349950-89409950 GCA_030674185.1 Monoplex corrugatus
ACAAGCCTTAAGCCTGCATATAAACCGTGAGCTAGTTGCAATCTATACAATGGACCGTCTGCATGTTACAGATATTTTACTAGTTGTGGGTAAAGAAAGTCAGTTTTCATTGTATTACTGAAACATATTTAGCTATGTACCATAGATCTTCGTTTCAAAAAGGATTTACGAGATTAGCAAGTTAAATTTCATTTTTAACCTTTAATTCTTCATAGCCAAAAACAGCACGAGAAACACTATATGCCCTGGAAAACTAAGCCCATGGAATTTCGACCATGATTATGAGCAGTGGCTAGTCCCTATTTTACAGTCCCTACAATCATTTTTCTTCCCAACCTTCATCACCACTCTTGTGTTACTACGCACACGCCGCTCACCTCGCTCTCCAATACCCCTCCAAATCTACCGTACTGTGGTTACCATGAGAGCAAGGCATGAAGGGCCACTATCTGGGAGGTGTGTGTGTGTGTGTGTGTGTGTGTGTGTGTGTGTGTTTGTGTGTGTGTGTGTGTGTGTGTGTGTGTGTGTGTGTGTGGTGTGTGTGTGTGTGTGTGTGTGTGTATGTAAGAGAGAGAGAGAGAGTGTGTGTGTGTGTGTAAGAGAGAGAGAGGTGTGTGTGTGTGTGTGTGTGTGTGTGTGTAGAGAGAGAGAGAGAGTGTGTGTGTGTGTAAGAGAGAGGTGTGTGTGTGTGTGTGTGTGTAAGAGAGAGACGGAGAGAGAGAGTGTGTGTGTGTGTGTGGGAGTGGTGTGTGTGTGAGTGAGAGAGAGAATGTGAGAGAGAGTGGTGTGGTGTGGGTGGAGAGAGAGAGAGAGAGAGAGAGGGAGAGAGAGAGAGAGAGAGAGAGAGAGAGGAGTGGGGGTGTGTGTATTTTATTTGTTTATTTATTTATTTATTCATCTATTTATTTATTTGTCTATTTATTAATCTATTTATCTATTAATCTATGTATTTATGTTTAAACAATGCTACGATGATAAGAACAGGGAAGATAGTGACAATACTATTGACATCCATTTCTGATTGAGATTGTGTGACAGGGCCGCACTCTATGCTTACTTTCCTGATATATATATCCTAGCGTCAATCAGGCCCGTGAAATACAGGCGCTTGCAGAGTTGGTCAGGAAACTAGAGCAACATCCTCATTGACGCATCCGTGAAGTGGATGAGACTCGACAATGTGGTCCCAGTCTTTCCAACGAGCCCATAGCACTCTCAATAGTAGTCAGGAGCCGGTTGGGGCCTGGGAAATCTCAATAAGATTTCGAACTGATGGCCATGGGGATTTAACCCTTTGACTCCTACACCCTGTCCACCAGCGTCCTGCATTGTCAACCATGCCAGTAAAGCAAAAACTGAACCCTTTGACTGGCTTGCCTCCCTCTTGCACGAAGAAGCTGGTGGATAGGGTGTGGGAGTCAAAGGTTTTTTTTCAGTTGGTGTATAGGGTTCTATATGTTATATAGAACCGATAATGTTATACGGTTGTGAGGCGTGGACTGTTAACACGCAAAGCCAGAACAAAATTGAGGCAGCCGAGATGTGGTTTCTAAGAAGAATGTTAAGAGTTCCACGGACATCAAAGAAAACAAACGAGACAGTCTCGATGGAGGCAGACACAAGAAAATCATTGATAAGGAAAATTAGGAAAAGACAGGCAACATTTACAGGCTATTTTATGAGGAAAGGGGAATTAGAGCACCTGGTCACAACCTGAAAGCTGGAGGGAAAGAGAACACCAGGTAGACCCAGGGAGAAAATACTGGACGGACTTGCAGGGTGGCTGAGGACAGAGAGGGTGGAAGATGTGCTCGCGGCAACAAGGGATAGATACATATGGAGGGCCATGATCGCCAACGCCATGCGGCATGATGTTTGATGTATAGGGTACGGGAGTAAAAGGATTAAACCCGCGACCTACCAGTCAATAGTCCGTTACGCTAACCACTGAGCCACGTTGACCGGCTCGTTCATTTAGTTTGTCAAGCGAGAGAGGGATTAATTGGGGGTGGGAGTCACGGAGCAAATGCATCCAGGTACAGAGTACATATTATATAGCTGGCACTCAAATTTTGTTTATGCTGAATTGCGCCGGGCAATCACTCGTTCCTAATCCTGGTTTGATCCCAGTTTCTCAGTCGCCCGATTTTCTATTGCTGGCTAAAAGGTTAGTATTGCATTATGAGCATACACGCATTCCGTGTTATTCTACCTTGGGTATTATCTACAGCCAGATTTAAAGATATGTTGAGACCTTTGTGCTCACACAGACACAGACACCCACACACAGAGACACACACACACACACACACACACACACAGACACAGACACACACACACACACACACACACACACACACACACACACACACACACACACACCAAGACCTACACACAGGTTCACTCATACAACACAGCCATCCACCCTTACATACATTTGCATTCTTCTGTGCTTGTATTATTAGCAAACTAGGTTGAAAGATATGGAGGCGTTTCGTTTATGTGAACTTGTAGATAGATACACCGAAACAGGTAAAACCACATTTACAGATGCGTGTCTATATATGCATGCAGCATGCATGCATGCATGTGTGTGTGTGTGTGTGTGTGTGTGTGTCTGTCTGTCTGTGTGTGTGTCTGTCTGTCTGTGTGTATGTGTGATGCTCTAGAGCTGTTTTCTTTCTGTCTCTGCTTCTCCATTTATTTTTTTTCTCTAACTCTCTCAAGTGTGTGTGTGTGTGTGTGTGTGTGTGTGTGTGTGTGTGTGTGTGTGTGTGTGTGTGTGTGTGTGTGTGTGTGTGTGTGTCTGTGTGTGTCTGTCTGTTGTGTGTGTGTGTGTGTGTGTGTTGTGTGTGTGTGTGTGCGTGCGTGCATGTGTGTGCGTGTGTGTGTGTGCGTGCGTGCATGTGTGTGCGTGTGTGTGTGTGTTATGCTGTGGAGCTCTTTTCTTTCTGTCGCTGCTTCTCCATCTCTGTTTTTCTTTTCTCTTTCTGTCTCGAAAAACAAAAACAAAACAACAACAACAAACGCGTGTTTCTCTCTCTCTCTTTCTCTCTCTGTCTCTGTCTCTCTCCTCCTCCCTCCCCCACTCACACTGACAGTCAATATTATTCCTGTCACCAAACTTACCTGTTTCGTCTGATAGATCCAAGACAAGATTTGTATTGCCGTAGCCAGCTCTCCTCTTGATACTGGTCAGTAGGTTGACCACAGCACAGCTGGGGTTACACAACAACGATTCGTTCTGTCCGTACTTCACAATGATAAACATGTTTCTTTGCTTCGTGAATAACACACCACAGGAATAAACAACAACAAAGAAAACTTAAAAGATCGGTCTAACTATATAACGAGTTGAAATCTTGGCGTCCGCAAGATTTTGTCGGGCTGCCGTATCCTACTGCATATAAACAGAACCAAGATTTTGTTATCGCTTTTTGTCAAGATAGTCTCTCTGTCATTGATAAATTTCATTCGTCGCTTTCCTATCTACACTGATATGTTGGAATTTGTACAGCGGTTGCTGGCATATTTGTCTGTTCGTTAGTGGATAATGGCCCAGGTGAAAAACAGTATTGCACGTAAACAGAAGTCAAAATAATATACATGTGTTCGATTTCACTAGGGAGTTAAGACAGCACGTTGTCACAAGTCTACGTATGTTCGATTTCTCAACAGTTTTCACAGTGTGAGGCGTACAGAGGCGTAAAATCATTAGCTCGTTTCAGGATCCGGTATGGAGAAATCGGCTACCGGTACCTCTGGACCGCTTCTACGTTTTATGGGTTTATCTGTCGGTAAGGAATGGCCTCAGCTCATCTCACAGGTGGAAGTCAATCAGTGCCTGAAACTGGAGACCCATGGAATGTGATAATGCACTCCTTGTTAT
Organism: Monoplex corrugatus; assembly: GCA_030674185.1. Lineage (NCBI taxonomy): Eukaryota > Metazoa > Mollusca > Gastropoda > Littorinimorpha > Ranellidae > Monoplex > Monoplex corrugatus. The sequence continues at coordinate 89,353,840 of CM060308.1, forward strand.
ACATACACACACCGCTAACGGGTTTTCTGCCACTCCAGACCAGGCACTAACACAGCGGGCGGCAGCCTGTGGGTGTACAGACACACGTTTTAAATTAAAACCCAACAACGACACTTTTGGTACTTAAGTTGGTGGTGGCACCGCTGGCTGTGTTGAAATTAATGGGGCGTCTTTTGTTGTTGGGACACAGGCCACGAAACATTGACTCCTGCCTGCTACCGGCTCAAAGTAAAGACCTTGGCTAAAATCCCTTTTCCAAGTTTCACGTTGTCAACCTGATTTACTAGATTAATTTCAGCTTCTTCTGCGTCGTGGAATATTCGTCACTGACTGTACTGATCAGCACTCGTTTCTTGCAACTTTTCTATCATCGAACTGATAATAAATGGCACCTAGGTTATGTTGTTTAGCTCAACAGGAACAGTCAAAATCTTGAGAAAAATAAACGAATCAGTTCCACAGTAACAAATCTGAACAGTACGACTGTCTAAAATATTCCTGGTGGTTCATTTCACATGTAAAACAAATCTTAGACCGAACTTAGTTAAGACCTCATCGGATTGCCAACAAACATATACGTACTCTTGTAGCGTACGGTTTGAAAGAACGACAGTACAGTGACAAAGTTCAAGTTTACGGTCAAAACACGTGCGTGTAAAATCCAGTCACCCCCAAAAACAAAAACGTAGAGACAAAAAGGAGATAACAAAACTAATACACTTGAACAGTAGACTACGCTCTCAAGTCAATTACAAGTAACTTTGTGACGAAGGCACTATCACAATGGAAAAAACAACAACCAGATATCTGTCGTCAAGGAGAAAATCAGTTATCAGCTAAGTAGTGAAGCCTGGAGATAAAGACCCGATCCCACACACTAACACACTGTTGTCAAGTTTGTAGCAACCCGGCAAAAATCGTACAGACTAAGAATGGAAGCACACGGGGGAAAAAAAAGGACAAAGAAAACACTATTTGAAGCACGAGTTGCCGCGTTCACTGTGAAATGGATCGGTGTGAAACAGGTGTTAGTGTGTGTGGGTCCGTGTGTCTGTGCCCGCTGTTCTAACGGCACTGTGACCCGGGTGCTGGTGCCACGCGCTCCCACCCTGAATACACGTCTGTGAACTGCCTTAAATGGGTACTGTCACTGAGTGGATGTGGGTCTTGGAAATAATGGAATCGCCATCATCATCATCATCATCAAGTGCCTTGCCACATGGCGTTGGCGATCATGGCCTTCGATCTGTTTCTATCCCATGTTGCCGCAAGCACCTCTTCTACCCTCTCTGTCTTCAGCCACTCTGCAAGTCCGTCCACTACTTCCTCCCTGGGTCTACATGGTGCTCTCTTTCCCCCACCTTTCGTGTTGTGACCAGATGCTCCAATGCCCCTTTCCTCATAAAATAGCCTATAAATGTTGCCTGTCTTTTTCTTATCTTCCTTATGAATGAACTTCTTGTGTCTGCCTCCATCAAGACTGTCTCGTTTGTTTTCTTCTCTGTCCATGAAACTTTCAACATTCTTCTCAGAAACCACATCTCGGCTGCCTCAATCTTGTTCTGACTTTGCTTGTTGACTGTCCACGCCTCACAACCGTATAACATTATCGGTTCTATATAACATTCAGGAACTCTCTTCCTGATGTTAATTGATAGGCATTTGTTGGTAAGAATGCTTTTCATCTTCTTGAATGCTGTTTTGGCTTGGCCGATTCTGCTGGCCATCAGTATTATGTTTTAGTGACGAAAATCTTAGCTTCTTCTTTCGTTCGCCGGAATATGGCGGGCTTTTTCGGCTGTTCCTGTCGGGTCCTGTAGAGCTTGGTGCACAGAGGAGTTGTAGTCGGTTATGTCCCCTGTCGCTCCACTTGGTAGAGGCGATATCGCTACGGCATGTGTTATCTGTTTGGTCCTCTTGGTCACAGGGACAGGTTGGCGAAGGTGTCACTTTGAAATTGCAGTTCGTATAGACTTTGAGCTGGTTGTGGCTGGTACAGCAGAGTCTCATCTGGACCACTTGCTGCTCTCAGGACAGAAGGTGGTGGGTTTTCCTCTCTGTCTATAGCTTAAGATCATTATCTGATGATGCCAAAGACATTGTTCCATGTATAACGATTTTGGATGATGCTGTTCTTTTCCCTACAGCTGTCTGGTCTGGTTGATCTTCATGAGCTCCTTTCTCTTTCTGGCTCACCTATCATTATATTTCCTGGTATCACAGAATGAGCGGGAATCCTCTGGAGAACTATTCTTCTGGCTCGCTGGAAAGCGTTGGTCAAGTGGGGAAGCATGTCATTCTCCAGAGCCTTTAGAACAGAGGGGCATCTGACAGGGAGACATTCGATGGCATGTGTCATATGTATTATGAATATCATGGAGGCTGTTTGCATGAAAGCCTCTGTTTTTGCTCGGTAGTTGCTACAATATTTGCCTGTGGGAACACTGGCAGTTGTTGTTTGGGTCCCTGGGAAACTGATCAAGATACCTGCTTCCCCACTGGTCACAGAACTGGTGGCTGACACATCAGTGTACACATGTATCCATGCCTAGTGTGGATAACGCTCTTCTGTCATGGCCAACGTGACAGACCGGCATACTGTGTCATTGTATACTTCCTTGTACATGGGGATCGTCAGTGCAGATTTTTGGTGTCCACGATTTTAGCCCAAATGTGGTTTCTAAGAAGAATGTCGAGAGTTCTATGGACAGCAAAGAAAACAAACGAGAGAGTCTTGATGGAAGCAGATCAAAAAGATCATTGATAAAGAAGATTAGGAAAAGACAAGCAATATTTATAGGCCAGTTTATGAGGAAAGGGGAATTAGAGCACCTGGTCACAACAGGAAAGTAGGAGGGAAAGAGAACACCGGGTAGACCCAGGGAGAAAATATCGGATGGACTTGCAGGGTGGCCGAGGACAGAGAGGGTGGAAGATGTGCTTGCGGCAAAAACGGATAGATGCATATGAAGGGCCATAATCGCCAAAGCCATCCTGCAGGACAGATGATGATGACGACGATTTTAGCAGTTATAGAGGTGATGATGAAAATGTCTTACTTGGGAGAGCTTGCTGATGCTGCCTCAGTAGTCTTGGTGTCTCTGCTTCAGACGATTTTGGTGAGACCATCCAACTTCTGCTTCATGAGATGATCTGTCTAGAAAAAGACAGAAAAATGAAGAAGAAGATGAAGCTGATACGACATTTAAAGATTATTATCACGATTTTCACTTTATCGTCATTAATATCAGTGGGAATATAAATGCATGGGTAACTAAAGATATTACAATGTTTTCAAATACAGGCAAATCATACACATTCAGCAAAATGTATTTGCAAATTATCTTAATAAGCAGGTCACTTGAATACAGCATGTTTGATTTTAGAGCAGTCGAGTTGATATATGTTAATATACCTGAATCGTCTTCATCATGTTCAAACTCGTTTCTTTGTGTGTGAGTGAGTGAGTGAGTGAGTGAGTGAGTGAGTGAGTGGTGTGTGTGTGTGTGCGTGCGTGTGTGCGTGCGTGCATGCGTGTGTGTCTGTGTCTGTGTGTGTATGTGTGTGTGTGTGTGCGCGTGCGTGCGTGCGTGCGTGTGTGTGTGTGTGTGTGTGTGTGTGTGTGTTTCGTTCTTTCTACAGCCAACTCGGAAGACAGGGCAATGCTTCTTCGTCTTTACTCGTCGCTGTCTGATTCTCAACTGACTACAGTATATATACATTTCACAGTGAACAGCAATCAGTTATCATTTAAACGAATATCATGCCGTGCTGCTATCCGCACGCTGTTTACTGTCAACACACGTCACATCTCCCTTTCTTTAAGGAAACAAAATCAATTAATCATTTTTCCTATCTTTCAGTCCATACGAAATAAATGTGTTTCCTACCTTTATCACAACATTAACTTAACAAACACTCATTCTCACGCACAGGGCCCAATCATTCATTCACCTCATTTTATCTCTGATCATTATACTATCCATCATCATCATGTCCATATTTCGCAATGCTTTCAGTTTATCTGATTGTGGTAGAGTCTTCAGTTTCATTCATATTTCAGGAAATCTGGCCTTTCCTTTGTCTTCCAGATCTTGTTCTGTAAGGAGAACTAACTGGTTCGGGTTGTCCTGTCCATGTTTGTTTGATAACTTCATCTGGCTCCTTGATGCTGGTTGTCTCAGACATTTTGATGACTGGTGACTGATCAGATGAGTTCTCACGGACAGACGATGCTGGCGTCCTGACATCTGTTCCAGTTCCAGTTTTCGCGTTATCTTCCAGCATCTGTTTTGATGGTACGATGATTTGCTGTTGCTTGCCCAATGTGTCGCTTTCTGATGTCTTCCAGAAATCATCCTTCTCTGGACAAGTCGTTGAGGGTTGATTGTCTGCTGAAGCTCCGTTTCTGTTGTGTCTCGTAGCTGACGACGATTCCTTCTGTACTGACGTCCGTCCTCTGCGCGAATGTTGTATGACCGGATGTTCACCTGTTGGTCTACTTTGGCGCTGATCCACTTTTTGGATCCTGGAGGTTGGAATTTCACAATCTGTCCCGGACTCAGTTCTGTCAGCTCTACTGCGCTTCTGTTGTAGTAGTGCGCTTGCTTCAGTTTCCTTTTCTCAAGTTCTTTCTTGATTGGTACAACTGTAGGTTGGAGTAATGTCTTTGACGTCGGCACTTGTGTTCGTGTTCTTCTGCCGAACAGTCTCTGAGCAGGCGAACTGTTTACAGTCTCTGTCGGGATGTTTCTCAGCTCAAGTAAAGCGAGGAAGGGATCTTGATTGTTGTGTTCTGCTTTCTTCATGCACGTCTTTGCAGCCTTCACGTGCTCTCTGCTTTTCCATTGGACTGAGGGTAGTGTGGTGAGCTTGTTATGTGTTCAAACCCATATGTGTTTCTGAACTTTCCAAACTGGTTTGATGTGAATTGAGTTCCACAGTCTGTTGTCAGGCGTTCTGGTATTCCGTGTCTTGCCAAGTGTCTCTTCAGACAGATGATGACCTCTTTGGATTCTCTTGTTTGTAACCAATCAATCTCAAAGAAATCAGAATAGTGATCGACCGTGACCAGGTATTCATTGCCATTATGTTCAAAGATGTCACAAGCGATATGTTGCCAGGGCAGGTCAGGGATCTCTGTACTGATAAGTGGTTCCTTCTGCTGACCACGTTGGTATGTGTTACAGGCACTGCATGTTTTGACAAAATCTTCAATGTCCATGTTCATCTTGGGCCAGTAGACTACCTCACGTGCTCTTCTTATGCAGCTCTGAATTCCTGAGTGGCTTGCATGAAGTTTCTCAAGGATGTCTGCTCTTTCGCTTTCAGGTACAATTACTCTGTGGCTTTTGAAGACAAGTCCGTTGTGGACTGACAGTTCCTCCCTGAAAGGAAAGTATTCTTATAACTGTAATGAAAGTTGTTGTTTTTCCTCTGGCCAGCCTTGTAGAATGACAGCTTTCAGGGTTTTCATGGTCGCATCTTCCTGAGTTGCTTGCTGCAGACTGTTCAGTCTCTCTTGGCTGATGGCCAGTTCTTGTAATGAGTCTGTTTTCTCCAGGTCTGTGAGGAAAACGGCTTCCTTGTGGGTGACTTGCTGTTCCGTTTTTCCACAGACTGCTCTGCTGAGGGTGTTAGCCAGGTGCATCTCAGATGTATACTACCGTGTACCTGAACTTCTGAGTTCTGAGTAGCATCCTCTGAATCCTCTTAGGTGCCGAGAGCAGGCTCTTCTTGTGAATGGTCTTTAGTGGTTTGTGGTCGGTTCTCCACCAGGATGTCTCTTCCATAGACGTATCTCTCAAACCTTTCCAGACCGAAGAGTATTGCCAACATCTCCTTTTCTATTTGAGCATAGCTTTTTTCTGTCTCGGTCAAGGCTCGTGATGCGTACTGAATCGGTTGACCATCCTGCATGAGACAAGCTCCAAGTCCAAACTGTGAAGCATCACACTGAAGGGGGTTGTACGCTTTCCTGAAGAGTCAAAGTAGCGAAGTACTGGTGGCTCAGAGAGTATCTTCTTCACTTTCTTCAGGGATTCTCCGTGGACATCTTCATCCCATCTGAAGTGGACGTCTTTTTTGACCAGTTCTTTGAGTGGTGCTGCTGCCTCAGACAGGTTTGGTGCAAATTTCTGAAGGTATCCGACTACACCGAGTAGTCTCTGCACAGCTGCTTTGTCTTCTGGCACTGGGAATTGCTGGACAGCGTCCAATTTCTTTGGGTCGGCTTTCAAGCCTTCTCTTGAGAAGATGTGTCCCAAATATGATATCTCTGTTCGTTTCATCTCAACCTTCTCCTTGTTGAGTTTGATTCCAGTCTCTCGGCATCGTTGTAGCAAACGGTTCAGGTTGGTATCATGAGCTTGTGCTCCTGCTTCGTCGGTTGGTCCTCTGCCAAAAACAAAGATATCATGAACCGCCACCACGCCTGGCAGTCCTGCCAGAGCGATGTCAATCCTCCTCTGGAATTCTTCTGGGGCTGGTGAAATTCCAAAGGGCATTCGTTTCCATCGGTATTTGCCAAAAGGCGTCTCAAATGTTGTCAGGTAGCTGCTGTCTTCGTCCAGTTCAACGTGGCCAAAACCCGTTTTTCGCGTCCAGGTGTGTGAAGTATTTTGCATCTTTGAGGAGAGGCAGTACGTCATCAATGGTTGGCATGGGGTACTCGTTTCTCCTGAGGGCTTTGTTCAGTGGCTTAGGGTCGATGCACAGTCTGACTTTCCCATTGCTCTTTGTTGTTACTGCTTATCCACTCCGTTGGCGTGTCTACTTTAGTGACCACGTCCAGTTTTTTCAACCTCTTCAGCTCGTCCTTCACTTTCTCTTGCACTGCTATCGGCCACTTTCTGCAAGGCATCTTCACTGGAGCAATACTGGGGGTCTGTTTCTAGGTGTAATCTCCCTTCTAGTTTTCCTTCTCATTCAAAGACATCGTTGTACTTTGTGAGCATATCTTTTGCATTTTCCTCCTCTTTCTGATTCGCCGCTATCGTTGCAATGTTCTTTCATTGATCGTCAACAATTGCATGTGCTGTACAGCTTTCAGTCCCAGTACTGGCTTACAGTCCGTTTTGGTGATCGCGAAGTTGACTTTGTATTTCCTTCTGTTCTTGGGGTTTTTCACTCGCAGCACTATCTCCCCCACAGGCTTCATTTCTGTTCCGTTGAACATCACCAGCTTCTTCTTCGTCTCTTGCAGGTCAGACTTTCTTTCATCTCCTGTGACTTCTCTGTACAGGCTCTCAGACATCACGTTTGTTGTTGCACCTGTGTCAAGAAGAAATGTTACGGCATCTCATTTATCAGCATTTTTGTTCGTATGTTTCCTTTTTTTCTGGTTTTGTCTTCGATCCCGAGGATTTCTTCTTCTTCGAAGTGCCGAACTCTTGTTTTCTTTTGATTTTTCTTGGGTGTTCTGCAGCATGAAGCAAAGTGATTATTTCCTCCACAAGCTTTGCATTTTCTTCCAAATGCTGGACATTTCTCTTTTGCTCTTGGGTGCTTTCCACCACAATATCCGCATTTCTCTCTGCACTCTGGTTTGTTTCCTTTGCTATACTGCTTTGCTGTCTTCTTTTCTTTGAAAGCTTGGACTTCTTGCGTGTCCTGCGTTTTTCTCATCATTTGGACGGTTTGATGTTGACTTGATTCATGCGCTCTGCACATATCAATACATGCAGTCAATGTCAGCTGTCGCACTTCCAGTAATTTTGATCGCAGAGTCTCGTCATGTACACCCAGTATGATTTGATCTCTCAACAGTCTGTCTTCCAGTGTACCATAGTTACAGGTCTTGATCAGTCTTCGCAGTTCTGCTATAAACTGTTCGATAGATTCTCCTGCTGCTTGATGTCTGCAATTGAATCTGAATGCTTCGTAAGTTTCATTGGTTGAACCCACACAGTATTCTTCGAATTTCTGGAGAACAGTGTCAATGTCATTTCTTTCAGCCAATCCTTCACAGATGTCCATAGCATCCAGCCCGATGCAAGAAAGAAAAACTGCTGTTCTGTATGTTGAGTCTTCTTCTGTCTGTGTTGTCACAATTTCATAGCTGTCCCAAAGCCTCTTGAATTTCTTCCAGCTGCTCTGCAGGTTTCCTCCATTCACATCAAGTTTAGGAGGCAAGGGAATCTTGGCATGTCGTCGACTGGCTCTTCTCTCATCTTGTTCATCTTCCATGGTTGAACTTTAGTCTTCAATATTCTGGATTTTTGTTGGAGTTCGTAATCCTACTTCTGACACCATGTTTCGTTCTTTCTACAACCAGCTCGGAAGACAGGGCAATGCTTCTTCGTCTTTACTCGTCGCTGTCTGATTCTCACTGACTACAGTATATATACATTTCAAGTGAACAGCAATCAGTTATCATTTAAATGAATATCATGCCGTGCTGCTATCCGCACGCTGTTTACTGTCAACACACGTCACAGTGTGTGTGTGTGTGTGTGTGTGTGTGTGTGTGTGTGTGTGTGTGTGTGTGTGTGTGTGTGTGTGTGTGTGTGTGTGTGTGTGTGTGTGTGTGTGTGTGTGTGTGTGTGTGTGTGTGTGTGTGTGTGTGTGTGTGTGTGTGGTTATGTCCTGGGGTTTGTCACCTCCCCACCCTGCCATTCGGTTTGTAAACAAGGTGATTGATGACTGGGTCCGAATGGGTCATGCAACGCATGGACAGCCCCTCTTTTGCTTGATGAAATGACTGTTCAGTGGCGTCGGGAGCTTGGGAGGTGATTGTCCGGAAAGTGGCGAGGTATTGGTGCTCTGGGTCCCATCCGCACCCTTGTGGTGTTTCTTGGTAAGTTCTTTATCACTAATGATCCCTAATGTTTCTTTTCATGTTGTAGTTTGTCTTTGAGCGTGGAAGCTTACCTTCTAATGTAATAATGTTCTGTTATTGCAGAGCGTAGTGAACATGCCTTTGAAATACACCACTTGCGCTATGAGAATGAAATTAGTATTATGATGATATTTACCAGTTAACGCTGCTGTTACCAGATAGCACCTTAAACTACGTCACTACCGGACTACATGCAGGCTCTACCCGGTTTTTATCTCATTACTGTACCCGTTTTAATGCTGTCGGCTGCCAAACGGGCAATGTCAGGACCGCACGGGGTTTTATAGCTCTCTCTCTCTCCCTCTGTCTATCTCTCTGTCTCTGTCTGTCTCTATCTGTCTGTCTCTCTCTGTCTCTGTCTCTCTGTCTCTCTGTCTCTGTCTCTCTGTCTCTGTCTCTCTTGTGTGTGTTCTCTCTCTGTCTCTCTCCTCTCTCTCTCTCTCTAGAAAAGTTAAACGTTGTCACTAACGCTAAGGTCTTCGGGGAGTGAGCTGGCAAAGATTCCTTTTTCGTTTTCCCTCCGGGGTCAGACTTCAGACTTTATAATACTTCATTATTCAAGGGTAGTAGCATTAGGTCCCACTGGACCTGTGTTACAGCTAGTTGTTGCTACTCTACACACAAAAGTGAGTATAGAAAAAATACCACACACACACACAAACACACAAACACACACACACACACACACACACACAAGCACACAAACACACACACACACACACACACACACACACACACACACACACACACACACACACACACACACACATTAATGTTAGACAAGTTTATAGAATGAGTTGTGATAATATATAGACAGCACTGTGTAGGCAGTGCCCCATCTCCTCTCCCTCACTTCTTTACCTTGCAAGTCGTGTACCCATTCACAGCTGGGTAGACAGAAGGCAACGATGAACAGTCAAGTATTTGTCCAATGACATTCACACCCATGTAAACACACTGCTAACCCTAATCCTAACGATAACCTTAACTCTAACGCTAACCCTAACCCCTTAACCCTAACCCATTCTCAGCTGGGTAGACAGAAAGCAACGATGAACGGTCAAGTTTTTGTCCATTGACATTGCTATCCATATAAATACAATGCTAACCCTAACCCTAACCCCTAACCCAAACCTTACCCTAACACTAACCCTAACCCATTCACAGCTGGGTCGAAAGAAGGCAGTAATGAACAGTCAAGTTTTTGTCCAGTGACATTCATACCCATGTAAACACACTGCTAACACTAATCCTAACCCTAACCTTAACCCTAACCCTAACCTTAACCATAAGCTTATCCTTAATCCTAACCCTAACCCTAATCCTAACCCATTCGCAGCTGGGCAGACAGAAAGCAACGATGAACAGTCAAGTTTTTGTCATGTGACATTCATACCTATGTAAGCACACTGCTAACCCTAACCCTAACTTTAACCCTCACCCTGAACCCTAACCATAACCCTAACTTTAACCCTAACCCATTCACATCTGAGAAGACAGAAAGCAACAATGAAAATTCAAGTTTTTGTCGAGTGAGATTCATTCCCTTGTAAACACACTGCTAACCCTAACCCTAACCTTAACCTTAACCCTAACCCTGACCCTAACCCAAATTCTAACCCTAACTCTAACCCTAACCTAACTCTAACCTTCCAAGTCGTCTACCCATTCACAGCTGATTAGACAGAAGGCTACGAAGAACAGTCAATACAGTGACATTTGTACCCATGTAAACGCACTGCTAACCCTAACTCTAACTCATTCGCAGCTGGGTAGACGTAAGGCAATGATGAACAGTCAAGTTTTTGTACAGTGACATTTGTACCCATGTAAACACACTGCTAACCCTAACCCTTACCCTAACTTTAACCCCAAACCTTAGCCTTAACCCTAACCCTAAACCTAATCTTAACCCTAACCCTAACCCTAACAGAAAGTAACGACGAATAGTAAAGTTTTTATCCAGGGACATTCGTAACCATGTAAACACACTGTGATCCTTAACCCTAACCTTAACTCTAACCCTAAACTTAAACCTAACTCTAACTATAAGCAAAACCATAACCCTAACCCCAACCCCAACCCTAACCCTAACCCACCTTCGCCAAATGAGCTGGGTAGCCAGAATGCAGAGACGAATAGTCAGGTTTTCATCCAGTGACATTCATACCAATGTAAACACACTGCTACCCAACCCAAACCCTATCCCTCACCCTATCCCTAACCCTAACCCTTACCCTACCCCAACCCCAAACCTAACTCTAACCCTAACCCAAATCCTATCCCTAACCCTAACCCTAAACCTAACCCATTCACAGCTACGTAGAAAGAAGGCAACAACGAATAGTCAGGTTTTTATACAGTGACATTCATACCCATGTAAAAACGCTGCTAACCCTAACTCTAACCCTAACCTAAACCCTAACCTCCCCCCTAACCTTAACCCCTAACCCTAATACTAACCCTAACCCTAACCCATTCACAGCTAGATAGACAGAAGGCAACGATGAACAGTCAAGGTTTTGTCCAGTGACTTTCGTACCCATGTGAACATAATGTGAACCCAAACCCTGCTAACCCAAACCCTAACTTTTACCCTAACCATAACCCAAACCCAAATCCTATCCCATTCACAGTTGGACAGACAGAAAGCAACGACGAAGAGTCAAGTTTTTTTCCAGTGACATTCGTACCCATGTGAATACACTGCTAACCTAACCCACCTAACCCTAACCCTAACCCTAACCCAGTCATAGTTGGGTAGACAGAAGGCAACGACAAAACAGTCAAGTTTTTGTCCAATGACATATGTACCCATGTAAACACACTGCTAACCCTAACACTAACCCTAAACCTATCCTTAACCCTGATCCTAACCCTAACCCTTACCCTAACCTTCCAAGTCATGTACCCATTCACAGCTGGGTAGACAAAAGGCAACGATGAACATTCAAGTTTTTGTCCAGTGACATCTGTACCCACGTAACACACTGCTAACCCTAACCCTAACCCATCTAAACACACTGCTAACCGTAATCCTAACTCTAACCCTCACCCTCAACCTAACTGTAACCCTCACCCTAACCCTGACCCTAACCCTAAATCCCAACCCCCAACCCTAAATCTGTGACCCTAAACCCTTAACCCTACACTCCTGACCCCAAACCTTAAACCTAAACCTATTACCCTAAGTCTAAACCCTAAACATAACTTAACCATAGCTCTCAATCTCAGCCCTGAAGCCTCAGCCCTAATCTCTCACCCCAGCCTGAGACCCCATACAGACGCAAAACTCGCATTTAGCAACAACCCTATTGAATAGGCCTACAATGAATTTTATTGATTACATTTCTAAATGATAATAAGACACAAACTGGTTCTGGAGACATGTAAAGTAAATTCTGTAAACAGAAGTTCGTAATTTTAACATAAATAAACATCAGTCTCACGGCTTATCTATGCTAATGAGATTCTATGCGCGCACATGACTGAAACAACATTACACGTGGGCGATTGTTTGTCGTCGTGAGGGAATATTTCCTCGCCGCGGTGCTTCAAAATTTGACGTGAGTGATTGGATAAAAAAAAAAAAAAAAAATTGAAGTAACTTGTCCCCTCTCCGTCCTGTTTAAAAAAGTCTTCAAAAATATTGTATGAAACGTTTGTTAAAAAACTTACTATAAAACGAAAACAAATACAAAAGTGAACTAGATAAAAAATGTTTCGTCTTTCAGCGCTCTGAAAGTTGCTCCCACAGTTTCGTATTAAATGTAACAGTGAACTTATGAAAACGATAAAGCCAGAGGTATTGTCGTTCTATTTACCTGATAACTTTGTTTTGATTTTTTCTTCAAAGTGAGTGTGTTCATACATAGGAAATACAGGTACTTAGGTTTTATTTTCGGTTGGGATATGCAAATTACCTGGCAACCCCGCCATTGTTGATGCATATGGCGGCTACGTTCACACATCATTAGGAGAAAATCACAATCAAACGATTGCTGTCCATATTTTTCAGTTGAAGGAGTGAGATCGAATCGTGCAACCATGACTGTCAGTCTGGAGGAATATTTTCGCACCACTTTCGAGGACAAGCTCCTCGTGTAAGTGTCAATGTGTTGTGATAATCATTAATCGCCATCTGAATCCAGCCTCAATCAGTCAATGGCTCATCCCCAGCGTGCACAGACACTCACGAAACACACAACACACACACAACACACACACACACACACACACACACACACACACACACACACAACACACATTGATACAAACGTTACGTCATTAATTTAATGTAGGCCATATGTGTGGGATTCATGCTTGTGCAGATACATACAATGATACATCTGCTCACAAACCTTTAATTCGCCTGCACGGATACAAGCATCGATGCATTCACAGGCTTGGGTAAACATGTACCCATGCACACTTTTATATATATACATCGGTCAGTGTATGTGCAAGTACACACACACACACACACACACACACACACACACACACACACACACACACACACACACACACACACACACACACACACACATACACACTCACTAAATGCATACACATGAACATGAACACACACATGCACACACACACACCACACACACACACACACACACACACACACACACACACACACACACTATGGATTTTTTTCTGTTGAAACTCCATTTCCTTTGAAATTTGATATTTCCAGATTTCATCTTTCAAACATTGACACCATAATTGACTGTGGTGAGAAGAAGTTTGTGTCTGAAAAAAAGATTGGTTAATAATCAGTTCATGCCACTTGACCTTGTGACAATGATGTGCATGCAAGATTGGTTAATAATCAGTTCATGCCACTTGACCTTGTGACAATGATGTGCATGCAAGATTGGTTAATAATCAGTTCATGCCACTTGACCTTGTGACAATGATGTGCATGCAAGATTGGTTAATAATCAGTTCATGCCACTTGACCTTGTGACAATGATGTGCATGCAAGATTGGTTAATAATCAGTTCATGCCACTTGACCTTGTGACAATGATGTGCATGCATGGCCAGACATGTTTTATCAATCCTTGCATGTTATCATTTTCAGTGCACTTTCTGTTGTTTCGTATTTCTTATTATTCATAGTACTTATCAACAGAAGCATGTGATGTTGATTTCTTGTGCTTTTGATTTACTACTAATCATAAGACTTGTATAGCACAAATCACAGAGTGATTTTTAAAGTTTTTGTTTGAAAATGTTATTTCATTACAAGGGTCATCCAACAAATACAGAGAATATGGCTATCAAAGTGTAAGCTAATGTTCAATATCTTTCTATATTTCTTTGATATAAGATCCATTATCCCAGTTGACTGATTCCATTTGCTGGGAAGGTCCAAAATAACTGTTGCTAGACAACCACAATTGAGATGTCTGCCTGCTTGGCCGCCTCCACTTCCAAGTCATCCAAGTTGTACAAACGTACATGAGGAGGAGTTCTTGGAAATTGGGGAATAGAACAATTCTAGGGGGCTCTCATATCTGGGGAATAGGCAGGGTGTTGCAGAGCATCCCATTGGTATGACATTGTAACTGATGTTGTCCTTTGTGTTTTGTGGTAAGTTGCATTGTCTTGTATAGTTGTAATACCAATGGTAAATCATTTAACAATGTTTTGCATTTTTTTTGGCTGTCAGGTCTTTGTATTTCCATCAGAAACATCCTGTGGTTATCATGATTGAGTTTTTCTCACTGGAACAGGATGCACTGTCAATGTACCCTTGTTATCAAGAGTTGGAGAGACGAGAGTGTGCCATTCTTTTCTTACACAGGTTTTATTGATGGCAACTATCAGGCTTAAAAAGCTGTCACCCTGATTTTTGTACCCATTTAACAGAGCCTCTGCAACAGTAACACGCACTTATTTTTTACCTTCAGTAAGACAGTACAGGACCCACCTCACTGCAACAGCATCTCTATTGCATGAACTGATCCATGACTGATTCTATTGTCACATTATTCACCTGTCTTCATTCTGTTTTCATTAAACATTTTCTTTCAATTTTTAAGATAATTTTCTCATCAGTAGCTTGAACTGGCCTCCCAGGGCTATGCTGGCCTTTAATGTCTTTTCATGCATCTTTAAAAAAAATGACACCCACATATATAATCTAGCATATAATCCATCTTTAAAGAATGACTTCCACATATAAACTTCAGCCTGCAAATGAGTTGTGTCCCACATACACTTTGTAGTGTTTTTGACATATCTGTATGAGGACTTCCTTTATAAGATTCAGGTTTAATATGAGCATGCTGTACTTCAATGCGAAACATGGCCATGATGATTAGAATGACTGTAGCCAACGTGATGTCATAGCAAATGGCGTCACAATGTAATTTCAAAATTCAATTCGATGAGGTGTGTATAAAGTTTCAAAGCACTGCAAAAAGTTACTTGTGAAATTTTTATAACATTTCTCACTATTTATTGGATGACCCTCGTATTTGTTTATGATTGAAAGAAGATGGTTTCCATTTTATTTTTCTAATCTAAGTTTGTTTTGTTTAAATTTTGTTTGTTTGCTTGTTTTGTGTTTTTGGCATAACAAAAGGGTGTGCATATTTGCAAGTCTGATAGTGTTAATTTTTGTACGATGTTAGAAAAGACCATGGGCCTAAGATTTGGATTATGCCCATTATAATTTAGTGTTGGTTTGTCAGCATGAATGAACAAAAATAGCTTTCCATTTGAAAATAATTGATTTTTTTGAAGAGGTCTTGTATGGAGAAAATTGTTCAATTTATATTTGTGTTTTAGTGCATGCACAGTGTTCAGTATGAGGTAATTTATCCCATTTATTTAACTGGATAAGTAATAATTTTGGATTGGCAGATATGGGACTCTTAAGTTAAGATTAAATCATCCTCATGCTTTTACACTTGGTAAACTGAAACTAAAATGCAATTGAAAATGAAACAAAAATAAATTATGCCATGCCGAGTGTGTTCTACATTTGTGGTTGCAGATTTAATTGTTAAAAGTTTGATAAAGAGCGTGTGTGTGTGTGTGTGTGTGTGTGTGTGTGTGTGGTGTGTGTGTGTGAGAGAGAGAGAGAGAGAGAGAGAAGAGAGAGAGAGAGAGAGATCTGTTTTTAAAAAGATGCAGTACAACAAAGTCAGTACAATTTTTATGTTATTGATGTGATGATGATGATGATGATGATGATGATGATGATGATGATGATGATGATTTCTGTTTATAGAAAGATGCCAGAGCGGGAGGATGATCACCTAACTCCTGCCACTCGACTGTTGGAAAAACGTCGAGAAATGGCTGAGGTGGAGCAGGCTCTGGCTGCACAAAAAGAGGTTTGATTATCTCCCTTCAATCTGTCTCCATCGTCAGTGTTTGTTTTCTGACAGTCTTTCTGATTGTGTGTTCCTTTGCATATGTTTGGTTTGTCCCTCTGTTTATTATTTTTTCTTCAGTCTTTTTTTTTTCATCTTGATCACAAGCATGTTTGATATCCTTATACAGCATACAACATACATCTTTTATCACAGGTACACACATTGCACTTCACATAATGTGAAGTTGATTTATGCTTATGCGTACTCAAACGTAGAATCTTGACATGCAGTGACCTTTTTTCCTGTCTGTCTGTCTGCCTCTTTCTCTGTCTCTGTCTGTCTGTCTGTCTGTCTGTCTGTCTGTCTGTCTCTCCTGCATGTGGATAATTCCATTCATCAGATATCATGTCTGTTTCTTTGTTTCTCTGTGTTTTCTTCTGCCCCTTTCTTGCCTGTTTCTGTCTGTAATTATGTCGGCTTGTTTGCCTGTCTGTTTGTCTCAATTTCTCATTCACACAGTCTCCCTTTCACCCACTCATTCATCTAATTCTCTCTCTCTTTCTCTCTCTCTCTCTCTCTCACTCTCCCTCCCTCCCTCCATCCCTCATCTCTGCTCTGTCTACTCCTTCTCTCTCTCTATCTGTCTGTCTTTGTGTCTGACTGTCTATCTCTCTCCCCCCTCTCTCTCTCCCCCCTCTCTCTTTCTCTCTCTTTTTCTCTCTGTCTTTGTCTTTCTCTTTCTCTCTCCCTATTCCTCCCTCCCTTATTCAGTTATCGAGTCACCAAGTCAATCACTCACACTCTCAATATTTCTCTCTGTATCTCTCAAAACCATATGCACATGTTCACACACACATGCGCCACCTATGCATAAACTCATGCACATACACAGACAGATGATAAATCATACATTTATTATCATATCATTAAATGTTTGTGTATGTTTGCATCCATGCATATATGCCTTTGTGCATACATGATTGTGTGTGTGTGTGTGTTTGTGTGTGTGTGGTGTGTGTTTGTGTGTGTGTGTGTGTGTGTGTGTGTGTGTGTGTGTGTGTGTGTGTGTGTGTGTGTGTGTGTGTGTGTGTGTGTGTGTGTGCATGTTTTGTGAAACAGGAGTTCCAGATGAAGATGGAGAGTCTTCAGCAGAGGAGAGAGGAACTGGAGAGAAAGGAGTATCAGCTGAAAGAATCACTGCTCAAATTTGATAAATTCCTAAAGGTAAAACAGACAAACCATGGTCAAGTTTGATAAATTCCTAAAGGTAAAACAGGGAAACCTTGGTCAGGTTTGATAAATTCCTAAAGGTAAAAAAGACAGTCTGTGCTTGAGTTTGATGAATTCCTAAAGGTAAAACAGACAATCTGTGCTCAAGTTTGATAAATTCCTAAAGGTACAGCAGACAATCTGCGCTCCAGGTTGATAAATTTCTGAAGGTGAAACAGACAATCTATGCTCAGGTTTGATGAATTCCTAAAGATAAAACAGACAATACCTGGTCAGGTTTGATAAATTCCTAAAGGTGATACAATCTGTGGTCAAGTTTGATAAATTCCTAAAGGTGATACAATCTGTGGTCAAGTTTGATAAATTCCTAAAGGTAAAACAGACAAACCTTGGTCAAGTTTGATAAATTCCTGAAGGTAAAACAGACAAACCTTGGTCAAGATTGATAAATTCTTAAAGGTAGTACAGACAATCTGTGCTTAAGTTTTGTAAATTCCTAAAGTTAAAACAGACAACCCTGTTCAGGTTTGATGAATTTCTAAATGTAAAACAGGCAATCTTCCTCCTCGATTCCGATGAATTCCTAGCTGTAAAACAGACAGTCTGTCGGCTCAAGTTTGATAAATTCCTAGAGGTAAAGCAGACGGTCCCTGCTTGAGTTTGATAAGTTCCTAAGATAAAACAGTCCCTGCTCGAGTTTGTAAGTTCCTAACGATAAAACAGACAGTTCCTGCTTAAATTTGATAAATTCCTAACAGTAAGGTAGACAGTCCTTACTCAAATAAGTTCCTGAAAGTAAAACAGTGCGTCCCTGCATAAGTTTGATAAATTCTTTAAGGTAAAACAGACAATCACTGTTTTCATGTTTGATAAATTCTTTAAGATAAAACAGATAGTCCCTGCTCAAGTTTGTTAAATTCCTAAAGTTAGAACAAATGTTTCCTTCTCTTTAGTTTGATAAATTCTTTAAGCAAAAACAGACAGTCCCTTCTCAAGTTTTCTGAATTTCTCAAAGTAAAGCAAAGAAGTCCTGCTTACATTTGATATATATTCATAACCATAAAACAGACAAATCATGATCAATTTTGATATATTCATAAAGGTAAAACAGACAGAAAGATAAACAGGCAATCTGTCTGGCAGGAAACAGAGAGATTGACATATTGACAGAAGATAGAGAAACAAACAGATGAACAACAAAAACAAGAAACAAAAAACAAACAAAACTAATAATAAACAAACTAGCAAATTAGCAAATAAAGCAGAACTTCTACTCATTAAATAAAACAAATAAGTAAATACTCAAATAAGCAGAACATTTACTCAGTTTGAGAAATCCTTGTAGGTAAACATTTGAAGACAGTGAAGTATATAGATGTGGTGTACTTGTAAAAAAATACGACATAGTGTGATGGATTTCTTTTTCTTAAGACTAGGGTCTGAACACTGAACATTGTTACCTGTTGCATTGAAAACAGTTCCGGAGGATGGGTGTATGTAAAGTAGTGTGTGTATAGAGTGGGGTGGGGGTGGGGGGAGAGCATAGGTAGCTGGAAGGGAGATGATGGTTTAAGGGGGATAAAAGGAGATGTGTGTAAACATTAACTGAAGAGATTATCCTTTTGTTATGTATTCATGAAAATTATGTTATTTGCGTTTATATACTGGAAACTACTTATGTTTTGATTTAGTGATTCAAATAATTGTTGATGGTTTAAGAATGAAAAAAACTTGCATTATTAATACTCATATGAAACAGTTAGTATGAATTGGTCATAAAACCTTTGGAATTAACATACAGAGAATGTTTTCTTGGTAAACATTAACAGACATAGACATCTGGTTGGACTATTATATTGCATCCTAAAGTTTAGTGGAATGGAATGAATATCTGTCTGTGTTTATGTGTCTGTCTGTGGCCACTTCCCTTTACTTTCTTGTAATCCACCTGCAAACTCTTCTGACTGCAGGAAAATGATTCCAAGCGATCCAGGGCAGTCAAGAAAGCCAACGATGACGAGAACTGAAGAAACAGAAAGATAAAGAGATAGAAAAGTGAGTACAACTATCAGCAAAACAGGGTTAACATAAATTCTGTTGTTAGTTATGTCTTAGTGAAACAATCATTAACTCTTTGAAGACGTAATATAGTTGCCTTGCACAACCACTGTGGACGTGATCAACGGGACCTGCCACAACCCTTGGCGATGTACGATTTTGGGGGGTTTTCAAAAAATTCTCAAAAATACAGATTTTACAGCACAAGAACATATATACCTATGCACAAAAAGTTAAGGATCACTTGCACAAAAATTCATAACTTTCAAAATAAGAAAGCCAATGCGTTGAAGTTTGGCAAACATTTAATTCCATGCTTTAGTGATAACAATACACAATTGCCTTCAATTTCGAGCAATCGTTTGGTGTGTACATTTGATCAAAGTGGGTACGTATCGAAATTTGATTTCCCAAAGTCATTGAAATCACAAGACAGGGCATTCTGATGCTCCCAAAAGTTCAGTAATGCGTGTAACCGCCATGGCTGTTCTGGCACTCGACGCAGCGAGTCCTCATCGAGTTGACTAGGTTGGTGAAGATCCTCTGTGGAAGCGCCTGCCACTCAGCCTGCAGCATCTGGTAGAGGTGTTGGGCATCCCTGGGAGGGGGGTGGTTGCTCCTCACTTTGCGATCCAGCTCATCCCAGAGGTTCTCAATCGGGTTGAGATCGAGACTGCATGCTGGCCATTCCATTCTGTTGACTCCAGACTGCTGCAGGAAGTCGTTGACCACCCTTGCCCTGTGGGGGCGAGCGTTGTCATCCTGGTAGACAGCCGTCGGTCCCATCTGCTGCAGTGTAGGCACAGCCAGCGGTCGAAGGATCTCATCCCGGTATCGGAGGCCAGTCAGGTTACCCTGTACATGATACAAGGGTGTTCTGTGGTGAAGGCTGAAGGCCCCCCAGACCATTACAGAACCTCCAAAGGCCACCTTTTCTTGGACAGTGGTGTCAATAAAGCGTTGCCCTGGGGCCTCCAGACCCTCAGTCGGCCGTCGTTGTGGTTCATGGTGAAGCGTGATTCATCACTGAACAGGACCTGGGACCATTGCTGACGTGTCCACCTCACGTGACGTCTGCAGAAGGCGCGTCGTGCTGCCCTATGGGCTGAAGTTAAGCGTGGCCGTACAGCTGGGCGACGAGAACGGAGGTTAAACCCATGAAGGCGGTTTCGTATGGTCTGCTGGCTGATGTTGATGTTAGTAGCCACCCTCAGCTGCCTTCGAATGATGCTGGAAGAGGCTGTTCTTGTCTGCAGGGCTTGTCGTTCAATGAGACGATCTTCACGTGGGTTTGTCTTCTTCGGTCGACCAGATCTGCGTCTTTCATGGACCCTCCCAGTGGCTGTGAAGCGTTGAATCAGTCTGACAATGACCGAGATGGACACCTGAAGTCGCCTGGCCACTTCTCGCTTGGGAACACCATCTTGGAACCATGCAACAGCTCGTCCCCTCTCAAACTCGCTCAATTTTCGTTGTGGAGGCATTGTCAGATCAGGCCTACTACTGGTGGAATGTCTTCTTATAAAGCCAAGCAAGAGACAGCATCTCACACATAACAGCAGTGCTTGCACGTGCATAATGGTTTTTCCATCTGGCTTGTGCAATGTGTTCAGGCAGAACGGTCCAAAACAAGGTCCTTTTTCGCAAGTTTCCGCTTTTCCGTTTGCGGCCAAGCTCAGTAGTAGAGAATCCCGTGCAATTTTCGCACTAACACAACATCGCCCACTTACAGCTGAACAAGAATTCAAAACAATTTGGCTGGACTGAGAAATAAATAACAGTAGCGAACTGAGTTTATTACGCACCTGTTTTCTCATAGTGATCCTTAACTTTTTGTGCGTAGCTTATCAAAGTAAAATTCAGTTTACGCTCTTTGAGCTGAAGCTACATACAAGGACAATACATCTATTCTAATTACCTTCCTAGAAGGTGAAATGGGGTAGGGTTTTGGCTCTGGGAAAGAAGTTTTTGATTGACAGTAATCCAACACATACAGTCGTGAAACACCCATTCTTGACAGGTAATCCAGAAATTCAGGTAATCACAAGTCCTTGGTATGACCAGAAGATATAAAAGAACAAACACAGCTTTGTTTTCACACAGGTGAAGCAGCAAAGTGATTATGACGATCCTTTGAAGAAGAAGAAGAAGGCCTAAATGTTGCCATTTTGGTGCAAGGACGGTCACTCCGGTTGGTTTGGATAAAGGCAAAAACTGTAACTAATCGGGATAAAATCGATGCAAGGGAAGTAACAAACACTTCAGAAGATACCAAAGAGTGTTCCTATATGTGTAGTTATTTCCCCTAGACCAGCGACCGGCTTGCATCTATTTTTAAAAACCGCAGCGGAATATCCGCTATCACGTCTCTAATGGTTTGACCAGCTGCAGCGGAATGTCCGCTGTCACATCTCTAATGGTTTGACCAGCTGCAGCGGAATGTCCGCTGTCACGTCTCCAAAGAGTTAAAATGGGGTTAGCCTATAAATCCTGTTGTTATTTATGTTTCAGTGCAACAATCAGCAAAACAGGCTTAGCCTATCAGTCCTGTTGTTATTTATGTCTTTTTAGTGAAGTATTTCAAACCAGGAAAGAAAAAAGTAAAGCAGTTGGCAAACTTTCAAATTGAAATACAAGCAAATAAGACTATTACTGTCTTTCCAGTGAAGTGTGTTGTATGATCAGGTTTGTGTGTGCAGGCATGAAGCACACATTCATACATATCTCTATGTGCATGTTTGTTGCATGTATAAAGCATGTGTTCATCTCTGTGGACTTTTTTTTAAAGCATTACCAGAAAGATTGTTTACCTTTTTGTGAAACCCACAGATACAAGGAATAAGACAAATGTATTGTGGTTGTTCATATTTGAACTTATATCTAACTGAGCTGATGGTCACATCATTTTATGCCGTTATATCTGATGGGTAAATAAACTGCTGTGAACTTTCAGACATCGGACAGTTAAAGTGACAGCCTTCAGTTCGGACATAAGGTTGTTCTCTGCACTTCCCTGACTAGTGGCCTTCTTGTAGGTGTTGCAGAGGTGCTGGGCTGTGTGTGTTTATAGATCAGTTGCAGATGATCTCAGAGTTACATATGGTTTGTGATATAGGTTTGAGACATCTGCCTTGGTTTATGGATCTAGAAATTGAATGTTGTTGGACGTTTGCATATATGTATATATATAGGTTTGTCTATTGTTTTGAACCTAGAAATAAAACATCACTGAAAACTGAGCTGTAGTGCATATGCGTGTAGGACTGTCACATCAGGTGGAGCAGGCTGATTTTGTGTAATGGGTCGGGATTGAAGTAGAGACATGATATCTTCAGTTCACAGTCTATCAGTTGAGCTGCCTGATCTATGTTCAATCCCAGCTTGCAATATAGAATTTGGCTTGCTTGCCACCCATCTTCATATGCCAGTCTTTTCTACTGAGTCAGCCTTGTATCTGTCTGACAGTGTTGGTCTAAATGACTTTTGTGTCAACTTCCTGTTTGACACAGAATCTGTGTTCTGTTCCTATCCTTTCTAAATCTTGCATGTTCTTTTGGTGTTGTTATTCATACACTTGAAGAAGAGTCTCACATAGCACTTGAAAGTTTAGGTGATGTGCATATAGAATTGTCAGAATCCCCGTTTGTACACAAATTGTTTACAGCGATACTCTGAGCAAACTCAGTCCTGTACATAAAATCATCACAGTGGTATTAGACTCAGCATGATCAGTCAGTTTACTTTAAAAATTCAAAAAATGTTTTGACACACATTTTCATCACGACTCCAACCAAATATGTAATAACTCTGACTGAGCAAAATTCATAAAATAGAGGTTCTCTAAAATGTTTTGCTGAAAATTTGTCAATGCAAGTATCTTAGTTAATATGTGCAAATATGACCTGTGTTCTTATGGAATACATCTCAGGAAGTTGTGTTTGTCTGTGAAGGTTGGGGCTTTTTTGTTGTTGTTGTCTTTTTCTATGTCTTTCAAATGCATCTACATGCTCTGCTTGTTAAGAAAGAAGATCCTTGTTTTTAACATTTAGCCTCCATCTCTCCTCCCTTCTGTCTCTGTAGCTGTTTCAATGTTTGATTTCCTTGTCTTTCTCTCTCAGTCTCTCAGCTGGCAGCTCTGTGTATGAACATCTACACTCACTTATTTTGTTTCCTAGTTTTCATAGAACAGTTTGTGTTTTAGATTAGGATTATGTGTTATGAAAACAAAGAATTATGAAAAAAACTTATCTACTGCTGTTGTATATGAATCTTCTCTTTCTCTTTCTCTCTCTCTCTCTTCTTCTCTCTCTCTCTCTCTCTTACTCTGCATCTGTCTGTCTGTCTGTCTCTATTACTCTATGTGGGATCTGGAGCCTGATTAACACACATTCGACTCCCTAACATCAGATAACATCTTACACCTCTTGGAATGTCTGTGGCACCAGTACCATTTTGAAACTGATAAATGTTTATAACATTACACTTTTTCACTCAGATCCTTTGACTTTTTGCCCAGTTCTGCATAAAATGAAATACAGACTATTCACGAATAAAAACTGTGTCCTAACTCTTCGACACCAGCACCCTATCCGCCAACTGCAAAGCTTAACCTTTTGACTCCCTCACCCTATCCACCAGCTTTGTTCTTTTGCTTTGCTAGCAGCGTTGGCAATGCAGGATGCTGGTGGACAGGGTGTGGGAGTCAAAGGTTAATTTGAGTAGGAATGTATGGACTGACCTCTGACTTCTACATAGTATACATTTGAAATAAACAAGATACATTTGCACAGTTAGTTGTTTCAGCAAGTTTGCACTCGTTTTTGGTCCCGTTTTGTGGATATTCGTCATATAACACTGTTGTAGGGTAAGCTCAGTTTTTGGTGTTTGTTTTGGTTCATGGTCACAAGGTGTAAGTGCTTGTCAGTAGATATGTGAGATAATTCATATCTCACCTCTCTGTTAAGTGATGATATTTTTCTGTATATATATGCTTGATGTCTTCAGTTTATGTGAAGGTGTGGAATTTGGAAACAGTAGTGCAGAATTTGATAAAGTTCCATACTGATAGATAATTTCATCATAATTAGTTGAATGTGTCATTCACAAAGAGATTTTTCATATAGATGTCACATTCTACAGCATACTTTGTGCATTTACCTGAAAGGGTATTCAATAGGTTTATTTTATTTCATTTTATTTTGTTTTACTTTATCTCATTTTATAGCACTTTATTTCATTTTATTACACTGTATTTTGTTTTATTTTGGTTTGTTTCATTTTATTTTATTTCCTTTTATTTTATTGTATTTTTTTTATTTTATCTTATTTTATTTTATTCTTTATTTTATTTTATTTTAATTCATTTATTTTATTTTTTGTTTTATTTCATTTTGTTATATTTTATTTTATTTTGTTTTGTTTCATTTTACCTTGTTTTATTGTATTGTATTGTATTGTACTCTACTGTACTGTATTGTATTGTATTTTTGTATATACAGATAGAATATTAATAAAACTGTTAGCATGACTATGTGTGTATGTGGGATGGATGGATTGGGGGAAGGGGTAGGAGAGGTGTTGTGCACACGTGTGTGTGTGTGTGTGTGTGTGTGTGTGTGTGTGTGTGTGTGTGTGTGTGTGTGTGTGTTGTGTGTGTGTGTGTGTGTGTGTGTGTGTGTGTGTGTGTGTGTGTGTGTGTGTAGTATGTGTGTGTGTGTGTGTGTGTGTGTGTGTGTGTGTGTGTGTGTGTGTGTGTGTGAGTCTGAAGGATAGTATTCACTTTTTAATCAAAACTGATTCTATGGCCATTAATTAGCTCATGCAGTTTATTCTCATTTCATTTGAAACTTAAAATGCCTCTGAGAGCATAGGCACAATCAACAGTACTCAGTTAAAATCAGTGTCTGTCTTAACTTCTTTTAGATAAATATGTGACTAAGACTGTCTCGCTTGTTTTCATGTAGAACATTTTATTTCTCTAATGTTCATTGTCTGTTTTAAGGTTGATTCTCATGATTCCTCAGTTACCAAGGTATCTTTCTTCCAAATTAGAAGACAAGTGGTATCAAGTATCATTTTCATTATATGAGCATGTCACAGTATTCCGTAGATCCTGTATGATTTATTTCCATCAGTTTTGTTTTTGATTATTATGTTGTCTTGGTTTTAATTGTTGTTTGAAGAGTGTTTGTTTATTATGTTATGTTGTCTTACATTCACTTTTTTCTTAATGCAATGATCATTCTACAAAATCTCATTGCTGTCGAAATAGATCAGTAAATAAGTAATGTAAGAAGTGTATTTTATTCCCATTTTCCATGTATTTTATCATTTTTCATTTTCTTCTTTTGAAACCTTTTGTCTGTTTACTGAAATATTTTCTTCAAGAATTACCTAGTGTTCCTGTATTACCTAGTTTTGATAAATTGTGAAGGTACTTGTTAGTGTCTTTTATTTCAGTCTCTTTATACACATATGTGTATCATTTGGGGAAGGATCCTTTCTAGACATTAGTTCATGACACTGTCTTGGTCTTTGGTAGAATACTAACATCTAATCTGTTTGTAAAAACTAACATCTCTTTATTCACATTTTTTAATCAGTTTCCTTTTTTATAAAAACATTTTGTGACCATTTGTCCTTTTCTTTCTTTCTTTTCTATGAAGAATTATTTGATTGTTTAATATCTGCCATGTACTGTGTGTCAGCAAGAGTTTGGAAGTTAATTCCTGTTGTTTTAATGTCCTTAGTTACATTTAAATTTGTCTTAGGTATGTTTTTTAAATCTCCTATTTGATAAATTGGATGGAGTAGTCAGCACCAGGGGCATATCCTTAGATTATGTGCGCGAAGCATTGGTTTGTGTACTTAATTTTCTTTTCCTTTTTTTTTTTTCTGTTGAAGTATTGTGTATTTTTTTAAATGGTTATAACCTGATATGGCTTTATGCAGTCGGCTGGGCTTTAGACAAAAATAACAGTAAATAACAGTAATAGATTCCTGTTCACATTTGACATCCATTTGTCTTCAAGCCAAAAATTTGGATATTATTCTGATCGACCTTTGACATCCCATAGTCTTCAAAGTGTATCTGCAAAAATATATTTGTTGTGGATAAAGCTTTATGGCAATTTAACCACAGGTTACCGTTCAGCCTGTGGTGATGCTGGAAATGGACAAGTTAAACTGAACTTGACTAGTCATATGAGGGTAATTAATCTTGTAGGAACATCTAAGCTGTTTATTGATTGATTATTTCTGTGTGGATCGCTGAAGTATCTGCTGGTAGATTTTAACCAAATTTGAGTTTTATTTGCTGCCATGGTGGAGCTGCAGTGTCATTGCCCTGTTTTTCCAGATAAAATTGGTGCAAACTACATCTGAACATGTCAGAAAAGAAGAGTGCTATATATTGATAAACATTGGTGCAAACTACATCTGAACATGTCAGAAAAGAAAGAGTGCTATATATTGATAAACATTGGTGCAAACTACATCTGAACATGTCAGAAAAGAAAGAGTGCTGTATATTGATAAAAATTGGTGCAAACTACGTCTGAACATGTCAGAAAAGAAAGAGTGCTGTATATTGATAAAAATTGGTGCAAACTACATCTGAACATGTCAGAAAAGAAAGAGTGCTGTATATTGATAAAAATTGGTGCAAACTACATCTGAACATGTCAGAAAAGAAAGAGTGCTGTATATTGATAAAAATTGGTGCAAACTACGTCTGAACATGTCAGAAAAGAAAGAGTGCTATATATTGATAGATTTTTTTCTGTGTGGATCATCGAAGAAGCATCTACTGATAGATTTTAAACAAATTTAAGTTTTATTTGTTGCCATGGTGGAGCTGCATATCACTGCTCTGTTTTTTTATGTAAAATTGATGCAAAATATATCTGAACATGTCAGAAAAGAGAGATTGTTTGTAAAGCATTACCAGATTATTTGTGTAGCATTATATACATCTTTTTGTTTGTTTGTTTCTGTTTATTTTTATTTTTGTTGTTGTCTCTGTCTGTACGTTTGTAGCATTACTATGTAATAACATTTTTTTCCATTATTTTCTATAATTTATAAGTGTTTCTTTTTCACATGTTTCTTTCTTGGTGATTACTGTTTATTTTCTCTGCGGATGAAAATAGAAGTTATTTTCAATCGACAAAAACAATACCATAAGTCTGTCTCTGTCTAAGTGAACAAAACATAGCAGCAGATTTTCAGTCTGATTCCAAATCTGTGTCACTAGTTTAGGCCAGTGGAAAACTATGAATATTGTATTTATATGAATGGGGTTATGAATGTTGTGAATGTGAATAGGGTCATGGATGTTGTAAATTTGAACGGGGTCGTGAATGATTTAAATTAAATATTAACAGGGTCATGAATGTCACGAATATGAACGGGGTCATGAGTGTCATAAATATGAATGGGGTCATGAATGTTGTAAATATGAATGGGGTCATGAATGTCATGAATATGAATGAGGTCATGAATGTTGTAAAAATGAATGGGATCATGAATATTCTGAATATGGATGGGTCACGGATGTTGTAAATGTGAGTGGATCTTGAATGTTGTAAATATGAATTGGTCTGATGCTTGTGGTGTCTCTGTCACCAGAAATAAGGAACATTGCAGTCACAATTTTTTACTTGTTTAGTGGTGGATCTGAACCAAATTTTAGTCAAATGTTCGGCCAAACAGAGAGTCATGACTTTGTAGATTTGAATGATGTTAATCACTCCAGTTGTTAATGCATACTTAATCCTGATTCATTCAGTTAATCTTAATGTCTTGTCAAAGCTTGTGTGTACATTGCAAATATTTCTGATATTTCTATGTCCACTACTGCCTCTTTTCTGCAGTTCTGATCACTGTAAATGACACATCCATCCTGATGTTTTCATTGTGATTGACAACGTGGTGATTATAGCTCAGTTTCAGTTTCAGTTTCTCAGATGACGTCTCCATGCTCAGAATGAATTCCATATGCACTAACGTCACAGGTGCCATGTGACAGAGAAGATCCAGAATGATCATGGCACAAGCCTTAAGCCTGCACATAAACCAACGAGGTGGCCAGGTCCTGAGGTAGCATTATAGCATACATTTGAAATAAGGTTGATTTTCAATAAGGTAATACAAGTATTCTGATAATATTTCGTTGAAAACCTTGATTTATTATGTGTTTCATTTTTGGCTTGCTTTGAACACTGGTATAGTGTTTAAGACCAGCTTGGCTAACAATCAGCATCAGTTAATTGAGCTGACTTGACTTGTGATCCATATCTTTTAGTTTAGTTGTTTAGAGCGCAGAGCTGATGAGGCAGGGGTTGTAGGAGTTTTTTTTTCCATTTTCTTTTTATTTAGCACAGAGGTTGTAGGAGTTTTTAGTTTTACTTTTGGTGATCTTGTTATTCCTTGCTGATTATACAGGCGATGTGAGTTTGCCCAGCAGGCAGGCCACACTTGTTTTTGAGCACCATGCTGATTGACATCAGGAAGAGAGTTCTTCAGTGTTATATAGAACTGGTATTGTTGTATGGATATGAAGCGTAGGCAGTAAACATGCAAAGTCAGACATCGGCTGCTGAAATGTGGTTTCTAAGAAGAATGTTAAAAGTTCCATGAACAGCCAAGAAAACCAACGAGACAGTCTTGAAAAAGGCAAACACACACACAGAAAATTAACCCTGTGACTTCTGCAGCCTGTCCACCAGCATCCTTCATTGTCAACCATGCTTGAAAGCAAAAACTTAACCTTTTGATTCCCTCACCCTATCCACCAGCTTCCTGCAGGAAGCTGGTGGTTAGGATTAGGGAGTTAAAGGTTAAGTTTCTGCAGTTTGTGGATAAGGTCCGGGAGTCAAAGGGTTAATGAAGAAAATTAGGAAAAGACACGCAACATTTATAGGACATTTCATGAGGCAAAAGAAATTAGAGCACCTAGTCACAACAGGAAAGCTGGAGGGAGGAAGAGCACCAGGTAGATCAAAGGAGAAAATATTGGACAGACTTTCAGAGTGGATGAAAAAGAGACTGGGAGATGTACTGGCAACAGCAAAGGATAGATTTGTATGAAGGGTCATGATTGCCAATGCCGTGCGGCAAGGCACATGATGATGATGATGATGATATGATGCCAGGGTGGTGGATTTTACCCTTAGGTGGGCCACACTTTATAAAACAGCAGGCTGGCTGTCTCTGCTGACAGACTTATGCAGCAAGATCTGATTGTCCAATTTAGTCCCAGTCTGTGATGTGGAAATATGACAGATATGGCCTGTTTGCTCTAGGTCCCATCCAGCACCCTTGTGGTGTTTCTTGTTTACTGTATCATCATCATCATCATAAAGCTCACATGATTGTTGTTTAACCCGTTGTGGACCAGTTGCTTTACATCTCCAGCATTACTTACCCAAGTTTGCCAGCCAGTTTACTGCAAGTCTCAGATATTTGCCAATTTTAACCCTTTGACTCCCGCACCTGTCCACCAGCATCCTGCATTTTCGACCATGCTAGCAAAGCAAAAACTTAACTCTGACTCCTTCATTCTATTCATCAGCTTTTTGCAGGAAGCTGGTGGATAGGGTGAGGGAGTCCAAGGGTTAGGTTTTTGCTGTCGGTGGATAGGGTGTGGGAGTCAAATGGTTAAAGAATTTCACATTCTTCATTACAGAATGTAAGTGGCATGTAGCATGTCCAAAGGGAAATAACTTTGTTAAAGTGGAAAAGAGGTGTTTGGAAATGATCTGGGGCTGGCTTGGTTAAGCCATAAACTTCTAGTATTAAGCATAGGGAATGTATGGCATTACCAACAAAATCCAGTAAGGCTTCAAAATGACAGCATGAGGGGTTTTTCCCTCATGTGTAGGAGCCTAGTATTTCAGCAAATTAGAACTTTGCGGGTGAGAATTTCTTTTCCATGTTTAGCATTGTTGGACTTTACAGGTGAGAATTTGTTTATCCTGTTTATTTATTGACAGTTTTATACTTTGCAGATCAGAATTTGTTTATCATTTTTTTGTTGTTGTTGGCAGATTTGGACCTTACAGATGGTAATTTAGATTTTTTTCTATCATTTTTATTTCTTGGCAAATCTGGATCTTTCAGGTGAGAATTTCTGTCTGTATCTCTCTGAAATGACTGAATACAGCTGAGTGGATTGTACACAGACTAGCAGAGGAGAACCAGGTGTTCATCCAACAGAAGGACAAGCTGCAGGCCAAGCAGGACAAGTACACTATCTTCCATCGCTACATGGAGAAGGTGCTGGAGTCTGGGGAAGAGTTCCATGAACTGCGAGACATCATCGCTCGTTGGGACACCCTGACCACCACACACCAGGTAAAACCACAATGCCAGGTTACAGTATCTTCACCCAGATAATGAATCATGTATGATTTCTTCTCCTGTTAACAAAGTGCTTTTGCTGCGATCTGCAGAGCGCCAATTTCAACTTTGCCTTAAAAACTTTTCTGATTAGTTGTAGGCTAATTATCATTTGTATCAAACATTTGAATATATTCAAGAGGGATTTATCTCACGCAGGCAGTTTCATATGTGCTCCACCCAAAAGTGCTGGCAGTTACCTTGCAGCTAGGTCTTGAAACAAGAAGAAAGGAATGGAGGGGTAGAGGGAGCTGTTGGTTTGGGAACCATATTAATGACACCACCAAAATGACTAGAGTGTTATGAAGGGGAGCAAACAGGTCAGTTTTTATATTGTGGGTTGGGATTCAATCAAGACATCTGATTTTGAGACGATTGCTTTATTAACCTTTTCTTCCCTTCAGTTTATTCACCAGTCACATGCAGAAAGCTGGTGGACAGGATGAGGGAGTGAAAGGGTTAACAGAATTAGCCAACTGTTCTTAATTATTGAAATGGAGTGAAAGAGTTAACAGAGTTAGCCAAGTCTCCATAACATATTGGTAAAATGTGATTTGGTATCCCTTATTCCAGTGAGATTCATGCATGATACATGGCTGTGTTCCGACTTTTTCTGACATTACTAAGGCTAATGCTACCCCTACCCGTACCCTACCCCTCAACATTTAACAATCAGCTTAAGGAAGCAGTGCTCTGAGGATCAAGGTTAGGGGTAGGGTGAGAGTTAGGGTTAGAATGACAGTTACCATAGTATACTTGACATTTTCTGTTTAAAATTCTGTTGGAGTTAGGGTTAGAATTATAGTTAGCCATAGTATACTTGACATTTTCTTTTTCAGGATCTGTTGGAGTCAGGGTTAGAATGACAGTTAGACATAGTATACTTGACATTTCCTGTTTCAGGATCTGTTGGAGTACAGGGGTAGAAAGACAGTTTAAGACATAGTAAGCCATAACTCACATTTCCTGTTTCAGGATCTGTTGGAGCGTGAACATAAGAACCAGGAGGTCATCGAGAAGCAGCGACAGGATCTGATGAAGTACATGGAGGAGAAAGACAATGAAATCCTCAGCTACAACAACAAGCTGTCTGGACTGCAGACACGATTGGACGATGTTCAGAGTCAGTCTGTTCACTGGGAGTCTGAGTGGAACCACATCAAGAATACTGCTGCGAAGAAAACCTTGCTGCTTGGTCGCATTAAAATGTGAGTTAGAGGAAATGTTGATGAGTGTGATGTTTGTTGAGAGTATGATTAGTGTGCCATTTTTTACTTATTTTGTCAGTGATGTTTCTTGTGGTCCTCAGTCTTCAGTTACTTTCAGCCTGTATTTTGTTTTTCTTTTGAGCTATGAAGCAGTAGTATGCAGTTATATTAAAATGATATAGTAAGAATTCAGGAGCATTCTTAACTTGTTTGTTTGCTTCTTTTTGTTTTACTTTTTCTTTTGTTTGTTTGTTTCTTTGCTTGTCTGGTTGTTGTTGTTTTTTTCTCTGTGATTGAGATGAAAGTGTCATAGTATTGAAGTGAACTCAGACTGAAGATTCTAACTGCTTATTTGGTGTCTGTACAATCAGCACGATCATCATCTTACAGTGCTAATTCTAATTTTGAACTCAACATGTACATCATGACATACACTACTTTTTCATCAGCTTGATAAAACATAAGTTATGTTGTGACCAAAACATGGTTATCATCAGTTCATATAGCATTTTAAACTTTTCATTTGACATGTTTTGTTTTCCTTTCATTCAATAGTTTGGTTCTTGTTTCTTTCATAGTTTGTTTATGTCTTCATGTAAAGCATATGCAGAGACCTGGTTGATGTAGAGGTACAGTTTCCACCTTCCAGTTGGACTTTATGAGTTTGATCATGAGTCTAGGAAAAATTGTGTGCGTGAGCAGCATCCAGTCAAATCAGCTGTGAATAGGTACCTGGTGCTGTACAGGGTTAGGGAAGGTATAGTGGTGAGGGGAAAGAGAAGAACATTGTTTTCTTATCAGATGGCCTTAAGAAAAGCTGAGTTGTCTACCATCTCACTCCCCTATGACACCAGGGTTTAGGGGACAACCTTTACCTTGTATTTCAGAATAACACCTGTCTCCAAATAAACCATTTTACTTTTGTACCCATTAAGTCCATGTGACTTTGCAGTTAAATTAATACTTTCTATTTAACTTGGACAAGGAAAATTTATGTGGTATGTTGACTGCTTGCAGGGCCACTCACAACCTGTACCAGCTGGTGAAGAGACATCAGAAACAGGCAGCAGTGTCAGAAGATACTACAGAACAGCTATCACAGGTAAGCTGTGGATGTCCAGTTCATTACTGTTCGAACCTGCTCCCCAGGTTGTATGAATATTCACAGATCAAACAGACAAACAAGCCGTACCAAAAACCCAATGAAACCAGCAGTGTCCATTAAATATTCTGATAATTAAAGTAACATTTATGATCTTGGATAATATTGCTTAAGAGTGATTACTTGAGTATTATTGTGTATTTTGATTGATTGATTTGATTCAGTTTTATGTTCACACCCACCACAGGTGATGTGATCAACAGGGATAACCATCCTTAGGAAATAGGGGAAATGGGAGGGTGCTCTTATCTTATCCCATACTGATACCACAGAAACTACAGCTGTGGTAAGATGGGACAGTAGGAAAGCCGGCTTAATTAATGTTGCTTTCTGGAAGTGCAGCACACACACTGTACAGAGATCCCGACCTTTGTTTCTGAAGAAATCATCTGCCCGCAACCATGAAGAGAAAAGTAGGTTCCAAAGATTCTTCGGTTGTCTTCTGATTTCATCCATCCCCTGCAACCAGGATTTCACCAGAGCCATGTTAATCAGCAACATTTCAGGGTGACCCTTGTTGGCCTTCAGGAATAGTACAGCATCTTATTGACATAATGTCACATTCTACTTCACCCGGACCAATCCCATACTCTGTCCTGCTTCCACCATCTGGGATGTCAACCCAGGGTTGGGCTTTGGGAGGTTAAAAAATGTGATCCAGATCAGTAACATTTGGAAAGCACAACCGTAGCCCTTAAAATCAAACCTCTAAAACATATGAGCTGGCTAGTAATGCTATACAGCTGTGAAGACTAGACTTATAGAAAAGCAGATGAAAAAGTCCAATGAAAGAACAACTGAAAGGATTTTGAACAAATTCACAGTCCAATGTCAAGTGCAGGCAGAAATTAACAAAAGAAGAATGAAATGCAGCAGCCATGTTACCCGCAACAACAGCATGACCCTAATGACAACAGTTTTGCAAAGAAAAGTTGAAGGCCAAAAGAAATCCGGGCAGACCAGCGACCATCACCAACATCAGTGGTTTGAAGGTCTATGAAGTAGCACAGAAATGTCAAAACCAAGCCGAATGGATGAGACTTGTAACATCTGCTGTGGTGGCTGCCATTGAACTTGATGATTTTGATGGGTGATGGGTAATGGGTGATGTCAATTAGGTCATTTAATGAATGTATAGAATACGTAAGGTTGAGAAATGTTGTATGCAACTCTTGCTGCACGGCTCACAAACAGATAGATGAGCATTTCAGATGCATACAGCTAACTTTTAGTGAGATGGCTGCACTTTACACCTATGATTAGCGTGGATGACAAGCAGACAGCTGGTTATTGCAGATCCATGCCATAATGGCCGACATGCAGTCAGTTGTTTCGGAAATGGCCCAGTCAGACTCAGTGCATGGCACATCCTCCACACTGCTTTGAGTGAACACAGTCCCATCATGCCAGTGTAAAAAGCTTGTGTGCGCCTCCCTGTTTTTGTATCTCTGTGTGTTTCAGTGTGTGCATCTTGCAATGTGTTCAGCATGTGCATCTCATAACCCTTCTACTCCTTCACCCTGTCCACAAGCTTTATGCAGGAAGCTTTTGTTTAGAGTGAGGGAGTGAAAGAGTTAATTAACGGGAATTTCATTCATGCTCTATCTTTCTTGTGTGCCAGATTCCTGCTTGGTTTTTCTTCCTCTTCCCCTGAAGTCTTTATGTCCTTGCTGCTGATTGTCCCCCTTCATAGCGTATGGAAACTGTGTTTTGTGCTGTTGTTTGATATGTCATTTCGGATTTGAAAATTGTTTGTTTTAGCATATTTCAGCCTTTCCTTCAGTTGCATTTCGATTCATGATTTTATGAATTTCGTCATTTGCAAACAGGATCTTTTTTTCCCCAAAGTAGATATTAACAATAATAATGATAATGATGAACTGGAATAATTATATTTTTCTCCCCCTATGTGACATTTCACAAGACGCTTTAAATTTATAGGTCACTCACCAGCAGTAACAATAACAAAACATACATGACATTCGTAAATGCTCTACCATAGATAAAAACAACAAGACTGGTATTGAAAAATGTCTGTAGTGTATGTGTTGTGCACATAGTGTGTGTGTGTGTGTGTGTGGAGAGAGAGAGAGAGAGAGTGTGTGTGTGTGTGTGTGTTGTGTGTGAGAGAGAGAGAGAGAGTGTGTGTGTGTGTGTGTGTGTGTGTGTGTGTGTGTTGTGTGTGTGTGTGTATGTGTGTGTGTGTGTGTGTGTGTGTGTGTGTATGTGTGTGTGTGTGTGTGTGTGTGTGTGTGTGTGTGTGTGTGTGTGTGTGTGTGTGTGTGTGTGTGTGTGTGTTTTGATTGTTTGAAATGTTGGTGTGCGTGCTGTGCTTACCTACATGTGATGCTAGCAGTTTTCTGCTTTAAAAAAATCTATGCTTTTGACTCATTCTTTCAGCCTCATTGTGGACAAACATATGACATTCTTGACTTTCCAGGTGTGAAAATTTCCATTGCAGTTGTTATCTTAAATTCTTTTTGTTTGATATTCATACCTGCTCCTGTGTGATTTTTAAGGTTTTCACCTGTTGATTTATTGTGTGATTTGTTGTTTATGTGTAATTGATGTTGTTTTGGTATATCTTTTTCGTTTCGCGTTGTTTGTTTACTTGTTGAAGACACTGAGCTCTACCAAAATCTGTATACCATTTCTCTGATTTTGATTCTGTTTGTCATTCTCTGTCTGTCTGTCTGTCTGCCTGTCTGTTTGTCTGTTAGTCCATTTGTTCGTCCGTCTGTCTGTCTATCTATATGGATGTGATGCACATGCAAATCACATGCACATGCACATGCACATGCACTGCAATACACATACATACATTCAAACAAAGACAAACACACACACAATCAAAAATTCAAATGTGTAACCCAAATAAATCCATGTTCATCTCGTGTGTGAATGCAAACATGTAGAGCTGTTGCAACCACTGCTTTGCATGTGGTCATAAGTATTCACACACGCATGCACATATGTACACACATACATACATACATACACACAAACACACACACACCACACACACACACACACACACACACACACACACACACACACACCACACACACACACACACACACACACACACACACACACACACAACACACACACACACACACATACACATACACACAAATACACATACACACACACACACACACCCCACACAACACACAACACACACAAAAATGTACATTTATTCCTTTGCTACTATTTTTTTCCTGTAATTCTTCTGATAGATTTAATCACTAAAACAAGTGCTACAACAGGCCTAAGATTTATATTTTCTGTAACGAATGAATTTATATTTGCTGATGTTGCATGCATAAATCATAATGTTTGTGTGACAGCGTGAGGAATTGTTTAATTGTGTATGTGTGTTTGTGTGTGTATGTGTGTGTACATATGTGTGTGCACACACGCACATACACACGCATACGCACACACACACACACACACACACACAACACACACACACACACACACACACACACACACACACACACACACACACACACACACACACACACACACACACACACACACAACACACACACCACACAACACGCACATGCACTTGTTGGGTTTGTTGGGAAGACTGGGATCACATAGTCAGGTCTCATCTACTTTATGCATGCTCCATTGAGTGTCGCTCAAATTTCCTGACAGAGTATACCTGCCAACTACCTACTTGTGAATGTTTATGTAATTGTCTTATACATTGTAGACTGTGATGGTACTTCATGCACATAGATCCTTTGTTGAAGATGTGGTTGTCTTGTATGTATTTTCTAAGTTTTTGATACAAATGGTTCTGTTTTGCTAATATTATTTGTCTTTGTATCCTGTTGAAAATGAATAAAAAGACATTTGAAAAAATACGGATTGTGCATGAAAGCCTTGTTTGCTATAGTGAAAAAAAAGAAAAAAGAAAAAATATGAAAAAGAAAACAGAAAAAGAAAAAGAAAATGCTAATGTGGGTATTCTTTAAGAAATGGATCTGGAAAGAAAAATGGGTTATTATGGGTTGTTTCCATTTTGAAAAAGGAGAACAGAAAAAGAAAATGCTAATGTAGGTATAGTTTGAAAAAATGGAAAGAAAGAAAGAGGATGGGTTATTGTGGTTTGTTTCCATTTTGAAAACAGGAAAGAGAAATAGAAAAAGAAAATGCCAATGTACATGTGTATGTGCACTTCAAAAAACTAGAAAGGACAAAATGGGTTCCACTTTAATGAGAAATACAGTTAGAATCATAATTTTACAAACTTACTAGTTGATGATAGTGTTTTAAGAGAAGTGAAGCAGTTAAATTCATCCCGATGATATTCATATATTGCTCACTTAGCTTCTCAATAGAACATCAAATGTAGATTCATTTCTTCACAGTTCCCAGCACTAGGAAGTTCACAGGAGCTGTCAGTCATTGTCAGATATATTTGTCCTGCCCCATCTTTGCAGTACTCCTGTGTCACTACTCCCGCACCACACATTTTAGCTCTTCAACTCACTTCCAAACCCACTGAAACAGAGGTCGCTGTGAGAGCAGAGCATAAAGGTCCACAGAATTTGGGAGAATGTTTTCACTCTGCTATGAGGATGAGAATGGGGATGGTAATGATTATCCTGTAAAGTTTCATCATAGATTTACACTGTGTGACAGGGCTGTATTCTACATTTACTTTCATAAAACATACTGGCATCAACCAGGTCTGAGATATACCGACACTTGTTGTGTTGATCAGGAAATTTGAGCAACACTCAGTGGCCCATCCATAAAGTTGACGAGATTCAAGTGTGTGGCCCTAGTCTTCCCAACAAGCCTGAATCACATCAAAACTGTGCACAGGAGCCAGCTGAGGCAAATATTTGTTTGGAATGATGGGAGTTCGAAGCCATTGTCAGATATTAGTGATAGGGATGTATACAGTAGCTTGTGAGCAGAACTTTCCACTCAAACTTTTACTTGTGCTTTGGGATTGCTGATGTTTCTGATAAGTGTTTTGTATGTGATTCAGGAGTGGCAAACATCTGACATGGGCTTGTGTCTGTTTTCAGGGGATGGTTGTTTCATTGCTAATCAATTTGTTTTGTGTTTTGTTACAGATCCAGACATTCGTCCAGGACCTGAATCAGATCACAGCAGAAATCAAGAAAATGGAAATGACTGGCACTTCCATTGTGGCTCCCTCTTCCAGTTAACCTTGCGAATCGGATCAGCAACCATAATCTCGCCTTATACAAACAGAGACACATATGTATGTCCATGTAAATGCATGCAAATACTTGTACAACTTGAACATGCAGGCTCATTCACATTCATGTGCATACATGCACGCACCCACACACCCATTCGGTCTCTTTTGTTACATTTCGCAAATACATTGAAAACATAATACATCGCGTCAGTACAGTATTACATTAAGAAGATATAGATAAGAATGTGTATATCTTATAATACTGTCAAACAACTAACAGACTTTAGTACGATCATAATTTGTAAAAGACTAACAGTATAATTTTTGTGGTAGTCATTGTATTTTTCTTAAAATTTTTTGTTGTTGCAAGTTAGTGATTGTATTTTTCTTAACATTTACTGTTGTTGTATTTTTCTTGAAATTTATTGTTGTAGTGACAACAGAATTGATAATAGTAGTAATAGTAGGAATGGCTCCTACATGCTTCAATACTTTCTCTCTCTCTCTCTCTCCTCTCTGTCTGTCTGTCTCTCTTTCTACCCCCCCCCCCCCCATCCCATCCATTCCCATACATCTAGTCTTAAAATATTAATATTCTAGCCCAGTGCTACTAATGTTTCAGTTTGGTATTAATGTTCCAGTTAGGTATTACGCTGATGTTTTCAGACTAGCATATTTCATTTGTATTAATATAGATTCTCCATGAATACCGTAATTTATTGTGGTTAACTTTTTGACTCCCGCACCTTCTTCACCAACTGTGAAAACTTAAGCCTTTAACTCCCTCACCCAGTCCATCAGTTTCCTGCAGAAAGCTGATGGATAGGGTGAGGAAGTCAGAGGGTTAAATTTTTGCTTTGCTAGCATTGTTGACAATGCAGGATGCTGGTGGACAAGGTGTGAGAGTCAAAGGGTTAATGTGGACCCTTCATGGCCAAGGGCTGGATGAAAGAAGGCGTAAATGTGCATACACATACGGCATTACCCTCGAAAGTGTGTTCTTATTCTTGTTCTCTGCATGCACAGCCCATCCAATCATAACCACTTTCTCTATATGCATTAGCTTTGTTCGATGAAGAATGTGTGGATGTTTTATTTCAGCAACCTACTCGTCCTTCATCTTCTCCCTCCCAGCCTCTGGTTCATGCTATTATCCTGGCAGCAACTTTTCCCCCTTTTTCTCTCTCATCATCACCGCTTTGTGTTTGTGTGTCCCTCACTCTCATAATTATACACATATTGTTGTTGTTCTCTCTTTTTGCTCTGTTTTACTGCTATGCTTTCTCTCTCTGTGTCTTCCTCTCTATCTCTCTCTCTCTGTCTCTGTCTCTCTCTCTTTGTCTCTCTCTGTCTCTGTTTCTCTCTTTTACTCTCTCTCTCTTTTTAACTCTGTCTTTCTCTGTCTAACTCTGTCTGTCATTGCTATGCTCTCTCTCTCTCACTGCCATTTGCTCTCTCTCTCTCTGTCACTGCTATGCTGTCACTCACTGCTATGCTCTCTCTCTCTCTCACTGTTATGCTCTCTGTCTCTCTCACTGCTGTGCTCTCTCTCTCTCTCTTACTGCTATGCTGTCTCTCTCTCTCACTGCTATGCTCTCTGTCTCTCTCTCACTGCTATGCTCTCTCTGTCTCTCTCTGTCTCTCTCTGTGTCTGTGTCTCTGTCTCTGTCTCTCTCTGTCTCTCTCTCTGTATTTTGTGTTTGCATTTTCATTTATTTCTGTTTCATCAGAATTGATATACCATGTCAAATTCAGGTTGCTTTCTACAGCGAAGTATCACCACAGTGTGGTGCCACCCCTTTTCTGATTCTTTTCATCCTTCAGTTTGGAAGGTCAGCCGTCATCATTGATGATCCTCTGTATGTGTGTATTTCTGGTTACATACGGAAGTGAATTTTTCTACAGAATTTTACCAGGGACAGGTCATTTGTTGCCTTGGTAAGAAAGTGCACAGAAAGTGCGCTGCATGCGGGATCTTGGTTTATTGCCTCATCCGAAACACTAGCACCTAGATCTGTTGGGGAGAAGGGAGGGGAGGGAATGAAATCCCTGTCCTATCCGTGATTCAAACCTGTATTTCTTATGTCCAAGGCAGGTGCTTTGACCACCAAGCCACATATT
Source organism: Monoplex corrugatus (assembly GCA_030674185.1). Taxonomy (NCBI): domain Eukaryota; kingdom Metazoa; phylum Mollusca; class Gastropoda; order Littorinimorpha; family Ranellidae; genus Monoplex; species Monoplex corrugatus. Next base: position 89,394,397 of record CM060308.1, read on the forward strand.
CCACTGCCCTCTCCCACCTCTCTCTGTGTTTCTTAACCACATCATGTGTCTTGCCACATGACATTGGCAATCATGGCCCTCCTTAATAACCTATCTTTACTTTTCTTATGTTCATTCTTTGATCATAACATTCTTGGGAGAATACGACGGTGGTTTCCTGATGCTTTCCATCAGTTTTTGTACGACTCTCCGCTAGCCATTGTCATTCCCATGACTACCTACGAGGCAGTGGGGGCTGTAGACAGGTTTTATTATGCTTTCCTTTGTCAAGACGATCCATTCTTTGAGCGTATGAGGCACTTAATGACACATTTGTGCCACCAGATGAAATCATTAATCTCCACCGTAGCCACAGTTTGGTTCACGACTGCTAAGCAGCTAACCTCCATATCTGGAGGTCCTTCCCCTATCCACTACCTGGAGACATGCTAGATTGGATATGGTGGACCACACTATAACTGTAGTAACCTCCAGATACATATGTCATTTACATGTCACCAAAATTAGTCCAGTGATAGGCTGGTAAACATGTCATTCACATGTAACCAAGATTATTCCAATGATAGGCCAGTAAATATGTCATTTACATGTAATCAAGATTATTCCAATGATAGGCTGGTAAACATGTTGTTCACATGTAATCAAGATTATTCCAGTGATAGGCTGGTAAACATGTCATTCACATGTAACCAAGATTATTCCAATGATAGGCTGGTAAACATGTCATTTACATGTAACCAAGATTATTCCAATGATAGGCTGGTAAACATGTCATTTACATGTAACCAAGATTATTCCAGTGATAGGCTGGTAAACATGTCATTTACATGTAACCAAGATTATTCCAATGATAGGCTGGTAAACATGTCATTTACATGTAACCAAGATTATTCCAGTGATAGGCTGGTAAACATGTCATTTACATGTAACCAAGATTATTCCAATGATAGGCTGGTAAACATGTCATTTACATGTAACCAAAATTAGTCCAGTGATAGGCTGGTAAACATGTCATTTACATGTAACCAAGATTATTCCAGTGATAGGCTGGTAAACATGTCATTCACATGTAACCAAGATTATTCCAATGATAGGCTGGTAAACATGTCATTTACATGTAATCAAGATTATTCCAGTGATAGGCTGGTAAACATGTCATTTACATGTAACCAAGATTATTCCAGTGATAGGCTGGTAAACATGTCATTTACATGTAACCAAGATTATTCCAATGATAGGCTGGTAAACATGTCATTTACATGTAACCAAGATTATTCCAATGATAGGCTGGTAAACATGTCATTTACATGTAACCAAAATTAGTCCAGTGATAGGCTGGTAAACATGTCATTTACATGTAACCAAGATTATTCCAATGATAGGCTGGTAAACATGTCATTCACATGTAACCAAGATTATTCCAATGATAGGCTGGTAAACATGTCATTTACATGTAATCAAGATTATTCCAATGATAGGCTGGTAAACATGTTGTTCACATGTAACCAAGATCATTCCAATGATAGGCCAGTAAATAAGTCATTTACATGTAACCAAGATTATTCCAATGATAGGCTGGTAAACATGTTGTTCACATGTAACCAAGATCATTCCAATGATAGGCCAGTAAATAAGTCATTTACATGTAACCAAGATCATTCCAATGATAGGCCAGTAAATAAGTCATTTACATGTAACCAAGATTATTCCAATGATAGGCTGATAGAAAACCAGTGTAAAATATAAACTAGGTAAAACATAGGCTAGGTATGTGCAGGCTTAAGGCTTGTGCCATGATCACTATACACATGGCACCTGTGACGTTAGTGCATATGGAATTTGTTCTGAACGTGGAGACGTCATCTTGAGAAACTGATACTGAAACTGAAATTGACCTCCAGGTTTCTCAACCATCACATTCAAATGTTTCTGTGGTACGCATTTCCTTCATTCTCACTTCCACATGACATCCTTTCTCCCCGTGTCGTCTTTTGTCAACCATCTCCTCACATCATTCCCTTTGTGTACGCATTGCAATGAAGAGAAACAGCAACTAGTTAATTTGTAGTCATTCTTTTGCAACCATTTTTTTGAAAATGTATAGTTTTTTGGCTATTGTCTGTAAAGTTGTTGTTTTTGAAAGCTAGTGGTGATTATTTTCACTTCATTTTTATGTTGTATTCATGTGTGTCAAGATAGTCGTATTGAAAGTTTGGTATGCCTCATGTCCGTCTAGAGACCTCAAACTAACAAACACAAACAAATAAACCATTGATGCATGCATTATGACCTGCACCCACACATGGGTGAGTGCAGACACACATACACATGTTCTCTTCTGAGTTATGAATTCACACACACACGCACACACACACACACACACACACACACACACACACACACACACACACACACACACACTCGCGCACACACACACACACACACACACATCACACACACACACACACACACACACACACACACACACACACACACACACACACACACACACACACACACACACACACACACACACACACACACACACACACACACACACACCACACACACACACACACACACACACACACACACACACACACACACACACACACACACACACACACACACACACACACACACACACACACACACACACACACCACACACACACACCACACACCACACCCCTTTGAATAGAAAACAAAAGTACCTACGCACACGCATACACAAATTTTTATCCTGATAACCATGTGATTTTGCCACGTCTTTCTGCGCTGTACACCAAACTAAGTTACGCACTTTAATGTTAATAAAAACTATGTATACTCTGTGAAGTATACAGATATACTGCTGAAATGATGTTCATCATGTCTGATATTGCTGTTGTTATAGATGCTACCATTGTAGCTATGCTGACTTTGCTTTACAAACTGGCTTTAATGGTGGTTATTTTCAAATCACTTTTTTGTTGGTTGTAGTTGTTTTTCATTTTATGAAATTCATTAAATTATATTTTCTCAAATTAATGTTGTTTTGTATGCTTTGTGGCTTGCGTGGATTAAGATTTGTTTATTTTGTGGTCTGTATGGATAAAGATTTGTTTGTAGTTTATTTGGTGGTTTGTATAGACCAAGACTTGTTTGTATCTTTGTTTTGGCAGTTGTACCAACAACAACAACAACAAAATCAGCAAAAATATTCGTACCGGTATTTGGAAACAAGACAAGTCTTTGGTATCATACTGTGGGTAAAGATAGTTTGTTTTTGTTCAGTATTTGTTACTGATCTGAGTAGCAAGAAACTCAGCAAGAAGAAACTCTTGGAAGAGCTGGACAACAGAAAGTCATCAGAGGAGAAAGCCCTATCAAGCAAGTGTTTCGGCCCTTAGCTCCTGACATAAGATGTCTGTGAACAGCACTCTTGGGCAGGCCTCAGTAGCTCAGTTGGTTGAGTGTCGAATTCACATGCTAATAGTTGTGGGTTCGAATCCCGGGATACGCTATATTAAAACTGGCCATTTCACTGCCCCATCTTAACATCATTGTTGTTCTGGTGGTGTCAGTATAGGATTAGATAAGTCCTCATTCCCCCACTTCCCTGGGATGGTTATCCCCGTTGGCCATATCACCTGAGGTGGGTGCCGACGGAAAAACTGAACTAAATCAATCAATCAATCAAGCACTCTTGTCAACAGGTGTCTGAATATGAAACAGAGTTTGGAGTTTGTTAAAGAGGGATTCATCACATGCGGACAATTCTTTACATGTATACGCTCCACCAAATCTGCCAGTGATGATTAGGCCTGTGTAAAGCACTGCAAGGTTTTGAGATGGAAGCGTGGAGGGGGCAGGGCAGGGAGCCTTGGCACTAAGCTGACACCATCAGAATGACTGAAGCTGAAGATGAACAGCAAACAGGAGAGTTGTTATGTTGCAGGCTTAGATTGAAGTCTAAAAGACAACAGATCTTGAATCAGTCAGGCCACTAATAGAAAACAGTTATCACAGAGACTGTAAACTACGATGATGTTAAACAAATTTCTCAAACAGAAGGTAGCATATTTTACAACTTATATACAAATTAACCCTTTGACTCCCGCACCATTCCACCAAGACCTTGCATTGTCAACCATGCTAGCAAAGCAAAAACTTACCCTTTGATTCCCTCACCCTATCCACCAGCTTCCTGCAGGAAGCTAGTGAATAGGGTGAGTCAACGGATTAAGTTATTGAAGCTGGTGGATAGGGTGCGGGAGTCATAGGATTAACAAACACATCCACACGCACACACACACACACAAACACCATCACCAAAAGTATGTGTACCATAAGGCACAGCAGCAAGAGGACAATTCATTCCTCATCAGTTTACATAATTACATCAAGAAGGTAAAACAAAAGCTGTCCATAACACTGAGGTCGTAGGGCAATGAGGTTGTAAAGAGCCTTGACTTTTTGTGGGGCCAGCACTGTAACGGCTGTGCCCATCTCCTCTCCCTCATTGTGTTGTTACATCACATTGTATGAAAATAAAAAGTATTCACCTGGAATCAGCAGCTTTGCCATAACTGGGTATTGATCTACTTTCTCAGACATCGTATCTTGCAGAATATACCCTTTCTAACAACTGTAGGTTAACAAGAAACACCCGAGGGTGCATATGAGACCCAGAACACCAATGCCTCACCACCCTCCAGACAATTACCTCCCAACCAACCACTCGGTAGCCATTTCATCAAGCAAAGGAGGACTGTCCATGCGTTGCATGACCCATTCGGACCCAGTCATCAGTTACCTTGTTTACAAACCGAATGGCAAGGTGGGGAGATGACAAACCCCGGGACATGGCCACACAACGCACACCAACCAGGTCCAGAGCTGCCACCGGACCAGTTGTAGGCCAGACATCTCTTCTGTGTTCATCATGAGCTGAGCAGGAGAGAAGGACATGTTCTTCGTCCTCTACTTCTTTTTTTACAGTCAGGACATAACGATTGTCCGGGAAGGATGTTGTTTTTTTCTGTAACGAAGCCTGTGCACAAAGACAGGAGATAATCCTAATATGATGAATTGTCTGTACATGTATGTCTGAGACAACATTTTTATGGTTTCCTGTTTGAACGCAATCCTTCAATTGATCATATAGCATTCTTTCGGATGCTTACAGCATTTTGAATTCGTGTTTTCGTGAAAAAGTTTTTCTGAGTAAGCAGAAGTCTGTTAAACTTACCACCACACCACACACACATTACATACAGACACACAAGCAAACAAACAAGCACACACATGCACACACACACGCACACACACAAGCACACACACATGCATAGACACACGCATACACACACACACACATGCATAGACACACACACACAACGCAACCACACACACACACACACACACACACACCACACACACACACACACACACACACACACACGCACGCACATGTAACAATCTTCTTTTTCTGACTTCTTTTTCTTTTGTGTGTGTGTGTGTGTGTGTGTGTGTGTGTGTGTGTGTGTGTGTGGTGTGTGTGTGTGTGTGTGTGTGTGTGTGTGTGTGTGTGTTGGGTTGTTGTTGTTGTTGTTTTTGTTGGTTTTTTGTTTTTGTTTTTTGTTTTTGTTAGGTGTGAAAACCTTGTTAGCATCTGTGTGGTGCGTGCGTGGACGGTGAGCAAGAAGGTTTTTCGTTTGCTTCTAGATCCACCTAAACAGTCATAGACATGAATATGAAAACAGGCAATTCAAGTTCTGAGAGGAGAGGGGTTGGGGGAATCTTTCACTCAGAATGGCTCCGCGAGTTAGCGTTAGGCAGGGGAGATTACGAGCACAGTAAGGCAGTTTCTTCAGTAAGTTGTATCAGAGCTGGCAATGTTGAACTCAACCGTAGTGACCCAGCAGCAGTGCGGGGCCTCCGCTGGCGGGGGGCTCTATGGCAGTTTGACATCTCTGGCTCCCATGAGCTTCCTGGCTCTGGGATTCCGATGAACAATAATAAATAAATAAATAAATAAATAATAAATAAATAAACTAACTTTAAGTCTGGGATGTGATGTGGAGCCGAAATGAGCGGCTTGTGATCAACACCGATTTGACGGAGCAGAAGCTAGGACAACAACAACAACAAGAATAACATCAATAGCAACTACAATACAAACAACAAACAATAACAACAACAACGACAACAACAACAGCAAGAATAACAACAGTGGTAACTACAATATCAACAACAACAGCAACAACAACAATAACGACAAGAGCAACAACAACATCAACAAGCAACAACAACAACAATAGCAACAACATCAACAATAAAACAACAGCAACAACGATAACAACAACAATGACAACAAACAACACAACAACAACAGTACAACAAACACAATAAGAATAACAAACAACAACAACGGCGACAACAACAACGACAACAACAACAATAACAAACAACGACAACAAGAAAAACTATCCTCTGTATGTGTGATAATGGCCTCGTAATGCCACAGGGTTAGCCGGCATACAGATCTATGTAAAGTTGCTGTGTTGATCAGTAAGTTCAGCTTTTCTTTTTCTTGTGTGTTTGTTTGTGTTTCCTTGGTGTGTGTGTGTTTTGTGTGTGTGTGTGTGTGGTGTGGGGTGTGTGTGAGTGTGTGTGTGTGTGTGTGTGTGTGTGTGTGTGTGTGTGTGTGTGTGTGTGTGTGTGGGGTGTGGTGTGTGTGTGGGTGTGTGGTGTGTGTGTGTGTGTGTGTGTTCGTTCTTTGATTTAACGTCTTTTCACTATGAGTGATATTAGACGAAAAAAAAAAAAAAAAAAAAAAAAAAAAAAGTATGTGAGATGAGAGATGGGTTGGTTGGTTTGGGGCATAGAGGAGACATAGTTATAGACATAAGTAGGTGGGAAAATAGAAAAATGGAAGCAAGAACTTAACACTAACATTTAACATCAACAAAGTGTATGGAAAATTTAACTCTAAAGTACAAACTTCATAAACTTAAAGTAATGCATTAACAGGACTGTGAACCAACGATTCTGAAATTTTAACTGACAAAAATTGATCGGAAGTTATTCTTTAAAATATGAGTTTCAGAATAATTTTCTTGTGTAAACATTTTTGGTAAAAAAGAACGTAGCATTTTGCAGTAAAATAGACAGTGAAACAGTGTGAATTGTTCGCCGCAAATACACTTGACATTTTTACAGTATTTTGTTTTCAATGCGTTTAGCTGAATACGAAAATGAACAGCAACAATCGTTCTCAAATGATATATGGAAGAAAACTGCAATTTTTTACACACAGTTTGAAATGAAAGTTTTATCATTTGTTGTGACACAAACTTTTCATGGAAATGTTCATGAAAACGAATCCATGAGGCTGATTCTAGCATGTTGCAAGCTTCTTTTACGGAAGTATTAATACGTAATTCTGTAGTATTATCAGAATTGTGTGCACCTTGCTTAGCTGCTCTGTCAACTACTTCGTTGCCGTGAAGACCAACGTGAGAAGGCACCCAGCATAAACTGAGATCTGTACCTTTTATCCTTAAACGATGTATAAGATGATTTGCCTCAGTAATTATATCAGGTCTTGTGTCTGTATCAAAAGACTGCAAGGCATATAATACAGATTTTGAATCAACAAAGAGAACTACTTTGAAAAATACATGTGTAAGGTTTACTAGATAATGCAACGCTTGTAAAATAGCGACTAATTCCGCTGTAAAGATAGATATATTTGCCCCAATGAAAAATGACTTTATTATTTTATATTTTGGGACATAAAATGCTGCTCCAGCATATTTATTTTCTAAGACTGATCCATCGGTAAAAATATGGAGGTGGGTACGGTATTTTTCATCGATGTGTTCTCTTGCTCTGCATATCGAAATGTTAACGTTTTCATATTTCTTAGCATCTGTATAATCAATATCAAAAGTAGCTTTTAGCATTTCCCATGTAGGGATGGGCGTTGTGGATGGTCTTTCAGCTATTTCATCCAGATTTATGTTAGACTGTTTGACAGGTCAGATACGTAAGTTGCAACAGTCATTTGTGATGAAATGTTCTTTGCTCGTTTCGGAAAGTCAACATCTGACCTGATTTTTATTTCCTTACTCACAAAATTGTCCGTTTGTGAAGAAGTTCTAACGGCAAACTTTGCTGTCGCTAACTCACGATAGTTGTTCAGAGGCAGAATTCCAGCAACTTTGTACGTTTCCAGGCAAGAAGCATGGACTGGTACACCTAGTGCAATTTTAAGACTTTTGCAGTCTAAGCTTTGAATCTTCTTTAGTAAATATTTTGGTGCACTGAAGAACACTTCTTGCGCATAGGATAATTTAGATCTTACAAGTGCTGTTGACAGATGAAGTAGTATGTTTGTATCCATTCCCCAGGGTAATCTGCTTATTATCTTTAGAAAATTTAAGGCTTTCCTTGCTTTTGTTAAAATATAATCAAAATGGACATTCCAGGTTAATTTCGATGTTATAAAGACTCCCAGAAATTTTACAACCTGCTTGTAATGTAGCACTTCACCATGCAGTTTGAAAGTAGGCAAGTGACTTAAAGTACCACCAGGATTAAATAGCATCATGTTAGTTTTTTCCGCTGATAACGACAGTCCATTTTCTAACATGTAGTTTCCAAGATTATCAAGATCAGACTGATACAACTTCCTGATGTAATTCTGTGCTCTCTGTGGAGTAGTCTTTTTTAAAGTAATATTCATCCAAATACATATATCATCAGCGTACTGTACCAAAACAACACGATTTGAGAGTGCATTAGGAAGATCCTGTATAAGGATATTAAATAAAATAGGTGCTATCACTGAACCTTGAGGGATTCCCATATCAAGACGTCGCGAAATAGAATAACTTGTTCCCACTCTTGCTTGAATTGTTCTATTGGCTAAATAGGACTTAATATAATTATACATATTGCCAGATAAACCAACAGATTTCAGCTTGTACAATAAACGTGTATGCCAAACTTGATCATACGCTTTTTTCACATAAAAAAAAGTTGCCAAAAGACTTTTTCTGCGGGCAAACTGTTGTTTTATCTGAGTTGTAAGTTTAACCAGGTGCTCAACTGTGGATCTCCCTTTTCTGAAACCTGCTTGGTTTACTGGAATAACGTTATTTTTATCATAGTAATGTATAAGTCTGTTTAATACCAATCTTTCCATTAGTTTGCTCGTATGGAACGTCAAAGCAATAGGTCTGTAACTGTTTTCGTTGTTTTTAGGCTTTCCTGCTTTTAATATAGGTATAACAATAGACTTTTGCCATACCTGTGGTACAGTTCCACTCACCCAGTATTTCTGAAAAATTTTGTGTAAGAAAGTAACATAGTTTTCTGGAAGATGCTTAATCATTTCAGTTGAAACTGCATCAACACCTACCGAACTCCATTTTGTTGTGTAGAGACAAGATTGAGTTTTTTAGCTCTTCTAAGGTGATTGGAGCATTAAACCAGCGATCATTCTGAGGTATTGGATCAGTGTAGATAAGGTTGTTAGCTGCCATTTCTCTGTAGTGTTTGCAGGTAGGAGACAAACCATCTACTTTACTATTTTCAGCAAAAAAATCCACAAAAGTTTCAGCTTTGTCCATGTCGGAAGGAAATTTGTGACATGTATCAATTATTGTTGGACACCTAGGTAAGCTGGCTCCATTTTTCATTTGATTCATTTTTGTCCAGACTTTATGGAAATCCTTAAAATCTGAAATTTCTTTGGTGCAGTATGATGCCCAATAATCTTTCTTTGCTTCAGCGATGATTTTATTACATTGGATGTTAGCAGTTTTCATTTCCTTATGATCTTCAGGGTTTCTGCTCTTGATGTAGACTTTGAATTTCTCTTTTTTATACTGAACTGCTTTTTCGCATGCCTCTGTCCACCAGACATTACCCAAACGATTATTGGACTTAAAAGATTTGAGTTTCGGGATTGAGAGGTCTGCAGCAGCTAGAACTGACTCCTGGAATTTAGAAAACATAACATCTACATTTTCACCTTCATCATAATTATATTTTTGTTTAGCAAGAGTAGTCCGAAACAATGACCAATCAGCGCGCGTATAATTATATTTTGGTATAATATCAGGTTTGCTCTCTTTCATCCTGATGTTTTCATTAGTTATCGTTATGATGATAGGTAAGTGATCACTTCCCAAAGTATCCCTGTGAGTGTCCCAGGTACAGCATGGTACTAATTCTGGTGATATCAAAGATAGATCGATGGCTGTTGCCCGGTGTTTGGAGATATCAGGAATTCTAGTGACACTTCCATCATTTAAAAGGTAAAGCGAGCTGTCAACTATATTCTCCACCAAACGATTGCTTGTAACAGTGCAACAGTCTTTTTCCCAGAACGAAGAGTGGGAATTAAAGTCTCCACCAATTAGCCATTTACCGTGCTGCAGATCTGGTATCGTACGCAGCCATTCTGTATTGTGGTCATTTGGACCTGTTGGCAGGTAGACTGACAAAACATTCAAGATTAATGAATTACTGAATTGTACTGTGGCGGCACAAGCGTGTAAGTCTTCAGTTGATGTAAAAACAGGGGACGTAAATATGTGATACTGTAACTCTTTAAGTATGTATATAGCAGTGGCTATCTTCTTCCCGGAATTCCCGAAGTCATATATTGGAGGATAATAATAATTTTGAAAGTTGGGAAGTTTGGTTGGCATAACATTAAGTGACTGTAGAATCAGAACTTCACACTGATTTGATGCGAGGAAATGTTCCAGGTATGCGGAATTGGTGGAAATAGATCTACAATTCCACTGTAAAAATTTGATTTGTGATTGTTGGCGCATTTTCATTGTTGGCTAATCTCTTATTTTAAATTAATGGTTATTTGTTTGATAATCACGAATACTTTAGTTTTCTGTGTACAAGAAAAATGGCTAGAAAAAACCCCCTGATAGTCTGACTAAATCCTAGTGTTTATAGACTTTGAACAAGAGAATTGTCAGAGATGACGAGGGAAAAGTCCTGTGACATGAAACGTTGATAACTGTAGATCTACTAAAACATATTGTATGGCAGCCACCACGGTTCGCAGGTGTCAAAATGGTGGAACGGTCCTCGGTGGAATCTAGAGGCGTGTAGCCGTGCAGATCGTGATCCTGGTGTCCTCCTTGGGGTCTCCCAAAACAGATACCGAACGTGTCTTCCTAGGTTCCCCGCTAAGACCTGCTTCCTCTGGCAGTGGGGTGAATACTGTTGCGAAGGAACTGCTGGTTAGTTCGAAGGTTTTCATGGGAGACAAATGATAAGTTTTTTAAGTTAACAAGCTCAGCAGATAAGAATGCATTAAACAAATTTCGCTGAACCTCCGTACGTGCATGTCGTACAGGGGCGATCTTGCTGATGACTATCTTTGATTTGGGTATGTTTGTGCTACATATTTAATGCAAGAAGCGAGATTGTGAGTTGTTGTTGCGATATCTTTGTTAATATTCAATTCGTGGACACCACAGTGGAGAACAATACAGTCTGCATGATTGTCAAATTTGGATAGTGTCTCGTCTAAAGAACTTTTTATATCGTTAATGTCATTCACAGGACACGAGTCTCCTTCGAAGCCATAAGATTGTCCCAGTCTTCTTGAATTGATATCTCTCAAAACCGAGTCGTGGATTGTCAGAACATACGGAAGGTCGTGGTTCTTTTCACGTCTTTCTGATATCTTTTTAGGGTGTGACGTTGCACGTTTTTGCTGTAAGGTGACGTCTGTAACTTTTTTGATGTCATGGTCTTGATCTTGATCTTGATGTGTAGACGTCGGCAGAATCCAATTCTGGATATACGCGCCAACGGGGGAAAAACTGGGGGAGAGCACACAGGATTCCTAACTTTTAAAAAAAAAGATTTTTTTTTTTTTTTTTTTTTTTTGGGGGGGGGGGGGGGGGGGACTGACCGTCGGCAGGCTTCACTTCAGCTTAAACTAGTTAAAGTTGGTATAATCAGCTGGCCTAGCCGATCCCCAGCACCATCTAGTATGGTCCTGGGGCCCCCTCCTCGTTCAGCAGACTGGTTTTGGGCTGCATCTGAGGCCAGACACAGCCATCCTGAACTGGTGTGCCGACGATAAGGTGATGATATCGTCTGGCAGACCATTCCACTCTGTTGTCGTTCGAGGGAAGAAAGAATTCCAAAAGGTGGTGGTGTTTGAGCGTTCAACCACGAAGCACCTGTTGTTGTTTCTGGCCATGGTTGATACTATATTAGTTGTTTCGTGGTCCTTCTCTAAGCGTGGTATGATTTTCCTTTTTGATTTGGCCACAGGTCTGAGAAACTGCTCTGCTGGTATGGCTGGGATTTCCCCCCTGACGATCTTGAAGAACAGGGTAAGGCGTTGCTCCTTCCTCCTGGTCTGCAGTGGTGGTAAATTCTGCTGCTTCAGAATGGTTGTGATGCATCCAGGGGTGCGGTCTTTGTAATTCTGGGTGATGAAGCGAGCCGCACGCCTCTGGATGCTCTCCAGCCTATCAACATCCTTCTGGAGGAACGGGTCCCACACTGACGAACTGTACTCAAGGGTTGATCTCACCAGGGAGATGCATGCTGTGCGCCTACTTTGAGCTGGGCAGCAGCGTAGATTCCTTCGTAAGAACCCCAGGGTCGAGCTTGCTTTCTTGACGATGGTGTCAATGTGTGCCGTCCATTTGAGTTCGTCAGTGAGGGTGACTCCGAGGTATGGATTGCAGGGAACTTGCTGCAGGATCTCGTTGTTTAGCATGTAGAAGTGTGATGACCTGGGTCTGATGCTGAGGATGTAGCATTTTTTTGCATTAAACCTCATGCCCCATAGATGAGCCCACTTCTCCAGCTCCTTAAGATCAGACTGCAGGGTGTGATGGTCCTGTTGGCAAGTGATTGGTCGGTACAGGAGGCAGTCATCAGCGAACAAACGAACCTGCGACTTGACACAGTCTGGAAGGTCGTTCAAGTGACAGAGGAACAGTAAGGGTCCTAGCACGGTACCTTGAGGTACTCCCGAGTCCACAGTCACTTCCTTTGACTCTTCACCATCCACCACTACCTTCATGAGCCTTCTGGTTAGGAAATGGTCCAACCAACTATGCAGGGGCCCAGAAATGCCGTAACTTCTCAGTTTGTACAGAAGTTTGGAATGGGGGACTGTATCGAAGGCTTTTGAAAAGTCAAGTATAGCCATGTCGGTCTGTTTCCCCTGGTCGAAATTTCTGCAGAGGTCGTGAAGGGTTGTGATGAGCTGGGTTTCGCATGAGAAACCAGTCCTGAAGCCATGGTTGAGGTTTGTCAATATCTTTTCTTTCTCCAGATGGTCGAGGAGGTGCTTGCAGATAATATGCTCAAGCAGTTTGCATGGTACAGATGTTAGGGAGACTGGTCGATAGTTTTCTGGTTGGTGCTTGTCTCCCTTTTTGAAGACTGGGGTGATGTTAGCTTTCCTCCAGTCGGCTGGGAGAGTTCCTGTGTCCACGGACGTCTGGAAAATTTTGGATAGACCTGGTGCTAGTTCGGCTGCACACTCTTTGAGTACCATGTTGGGTATCTGGTCTGGTCCAGGGGCCTTTGAGGTTCGGATATTTCGAAGTAACTTCTCCATTCCCTCTTTCCTTATTGTCAGGTCAGCAATTAGCCTATGCTGGTGTAGCTTGGGTAGTGGGGACTGGGAAGTGTCTTGAGTGAAGACTGATGAGAACTGTTTTAGGAGGGTGTCCGCCTTGGATCTGGCATCGCTGTAGAGTGTGCCTCTGGATTTCAGTGGAGCTATGCCGATGTTGTCCCTCTTCTTTGATTTTATATAGCTCCAGAAAGGCTTTGAATTGTTTTGTGACAGTCCTTCCTCAATGCTGTTTCTGAGAAAGGTCCACTCAGCCTGCCTGAACTGCTTTCGGCATTCTTTCTGAATGAAGCGGTAGTTTGTCCAGTTCTTTGTTCTTCTGGCTTGTCTGTATAGTCGCTTCTTTTTCTTCACCATTTTTTGTAGACGTCGGTTAAGCCAGGGAAGTCGGTGTCGAGTTCCTGTGGTTGAAGAGGGAACATGGGCTTCTATGGCCGTGATCAGTTCTTTCTTGAAGGTGCTCCACAGGCTTTCTATATCACTGGTGTTATCTGCCGATAAGATGTTGGTAGATATTTCCTCCGCTTCGTGCTTTAGGGCCTTCCAATTCGTTTTATTAAAGTGAAAGCGTTTCCTAGGCTTCTGTCTTGTTCGAAAAGGCTCTAGGCAGATGTCTGTTATTACAGCTGAGTGATCTGACAGTCCGGGGATGTTACTGGACGCCTTTACCAATGATGGATTTGTGGTAAAAACTAAGTCGAGACGACTCTCCATGCGGGTTGGTTGGTCGTGGATTTGGGTCAGGTGGAACTTGTTGGCTATGTCCACAAGCCTTTCCTGCACTGTTCTGTCGCTGGCGCCTGGGTGGACTGATCCAGATTCCCAGTCAATGTCTGGACAGTTAAAGTCCCCACACACAATTATTTCTTTGTCTTTGTCGTTTACTTTCTGCAGCGATGCGTCAAGTCCATCTAGGTGACGTTTTTCTCTGTGGGGCATGTAGTAGGAGGCGATGGTGTGTGTCACGTTTACCATTAATTTTGATTTTTGCCCAGTTGATTTCACATTCCGTGACAAATTCGGGGTGCTCCGTTGCAACAATGTCTTCATGTACAAGTACGAAGACGCCCCCTCCCAGTGTGCCTCGGTCATTCCTATAGGGCCTGTTGTTCTATTCCGTCTTTGATTTTCTTTTCGGTCAATCTTTTCGCTGGCTTAGAGTTGCTGCTATTGCTGTTAGGCCTAGTTTTTGTTATGTCTGATTGTTGTGGCTGTTGGTCGGCCTGCCTGCGTGTGTGTTGCTGTTTGAGAACTTCTGCGTACGTGAGATGTGGTTCAGTGAGGTCTGTCTGTGTTTGACGGTTGCTGGTTACCTTGGTTGGGGCGGTCGCTGTCGACTGGACCTTGATCTGTGTAAGCACTGTCCTTTCTAAGGAACGAACTTGGTTTTGCAGATCCAGTACGATATTTTTCAGGTCAACAATCGTACTGGAGAGGTCCGTAGAGCTGAGAACAGGTGTGGTGTTAGCTTTCCCGCTCGGCGTGCCAGTGGTGGCCCCGGTCGACTTGCCATTTGGAGGGGCATTGTTCTTCTCGTTGCTGGTCGATGGCCCCTCCTGATCGGTCAATCCCGCTGACGCAGCTTCTTGCTTCTGTTGCGCAAGGCGGCCTCGTCGTGTCCTGGTCATAATGGACTTTTCCGCGTTGTCTCTGGCTAATGAAATCGTTACCAGTTAGGTGTCTCCGCCATCTTGAATCGTGTGTGTGTGTGTGTGTGTGTGGTGTGTGTGTGTGTGTGAGTGTGTGTGTGTGTGTGGAGTGTGTGTGTGTGTGTGTATGTGTGTGTGTGAGTATGTGTGTGTGTGTGTGTGTGTGTTGTGTGTGTGTGTGTGTGTGTGTGTGTGTGTGTGTTTCTTTGTTCGTTCATTATTTCTTTTAATGTCTATTCACATATGTGCTTTTAGACGAATGTTTCTTTATGT
>CM060308.1:89414950-89417450 GCA_030674185.1 Monoplex corrugatus
CTCCATAGTGTGACTGATGTACACATCTCCATAGTGTGACTGATGTACACATCTCCATAGTGTGCCTGATGTACAGATCTCCATAGTGTGATTGATGTACAGATCTCCACAGTGTGACTGATGTATAGATATTCCTTAATGTGACTGATGTACAGATCAACATAGTGTGACTGATGTACAGATCTCTATAGTGTGACTGATGTACAATCTCCATAGGTGACTGATGTACAATCCTAGTGTGACTGATGTACAGATTCCAATGTGACTGATGTACCATTCCATAGTGTGACTGATGTACAATCCTGTGTGATGATGTACATCTCCATAGTTGACTGATGTACAATCTCATAGTGTGACTGATGTACAGATCTCCATAGTGTGACTGATGTACAATCTCTATGTGACTGATGTACAGATCCATAGTGTGACTGATGTACAGATCTCCAAGTGTGACATGTACACATCTCCATAGTGTGACTGATGTACAATCTCCATAGTGTGACTGATGTACACATCTCCATAGTGTGTGATGTACAATCTCATAGTGTGATGATGTACACATCTCCTAGTGTGACTGATGTAAGATTCCTTATGTGACTGATGTACAGATCCCATAGTGTGACTGATGTACAGATCTCTATGTGTGACTGATGTACAGATCTCCAAGTTGACTGATGTACAGATCTCCATAGTGTGACTGATGTACACATCTCTCATAGTGTGACTGATGTACAGATCTCCAAGTGTGACTGATGTACAGATCTCCAAGTGTGACTGATGTACAATCTCTATAGTGTGACTGATGTACAATTCCCTAGTGTGACTGATGTACACATCTCCATAGTGTGACTGATGTACACATCTCCTTAGTGTGACTGATGTACAGATCTCCATAGTGTGACTGATGTACACATCTCCATAGTGTGACTGATGTACAATTCCTAAGTGTGACTGATGTACATCTCCATAGTGTGACTGATGTACAGATCTCTATAGTGTGACTGATGTACAGATCTCCACAGTGTGACGATGTACAATCTCCAGTGTGACTGATGTACAGATCTCCACTAGTGTGACTGATGTACAATCTCAAGTGTGACTGATGTACAGATCTCATAGTGTGACTGATGTACAATCTCTCCATAGTGTGACTGATGATATCCAATTGACATACATCCATAGTGTGTGGAACTGATGTGTACAGATCTCTATAGTGTGACTGATGTACAGATCTCACAGTGTGACTGATGTAACAATCTCCATAGTGTGACTGATGTACAGATCTCCAAGTGTGACTGATGTACAGATCTCCATATGTGACTGATGTACAGATCTCATAGTGTGACTGATGTACAGATCTCTATAGTGTGACTGATGTACAGATCCCCATAGTGTGACTGATGTACAGATCTCCACAGTGTGACTGATGTACAGATCTCCATAGTGTGACTGATGTACAGATCTCATAGTGTGACTGATGTACAGATCTCTATAGTGTGACTGATGTACAGATCTCCATAGTGTGACTGATGTACAGATCTCCAAGTGTGACTGATGTACAGATCTCCATAGTGTGACTGATGTACAGATCTCTATAGTGTGACTGATGTACAGATCTCATAGTGTGACTGATGTACAGATCCCATAGTGTGACTGATGTACAGACTCTCCAAGTGTGACTGATGTACAGATCTCCATAGTGTGACTGATGTACAATCTCCATAGTGTGACTGATGTACACATCTCATAGTGTGACTGATGTACAGATCTCCATAGTGTGACTGATGTACAGATCTCCACAGTGTGATGACTGATGTATTGATATTCTCTCTATGTGACTGATGTACAGATCTCCATAGTGTGACTGATGTACAGACTCTACTATCTCATGTGTGACTGATGTACAGATCTCCTATAGTGTGACTGATGTACAGATCTCCATTGTGTGACCCTGTGATGTATACAATCTCTATAGTGTGACTGATGTACAGATCTCCATAGTGTGACTGATGTAAGATCTCCTTATGTGACTGATGTACAGATCTCCACAGTGTGACTGATGTACAGATCTCCATAGTGTGACTGATGTACAGATCTCCATAGTGTGACTGATGTACACATCTCTATAGTGTGACTGATGTACAGATCTCCATAGTGTGACTGATGTACAGATCTCCAAGTGTGACTGATGTAATATTCCTATATGTGACTGATGTACAGATCTCCATAGTGTGACTGATGTACAGATCTCCATAGTGTGACTGATGTACAGATCTATCAAGTGTGACTGATGTACAGATCTCCATAGTGTGACTGATGTACACATCTCATAGTGTGACTGATGTACAGATCTCCACAGTGTGACTGATGTATAGATATTCCTTAATGTGACTGATGTACAGATCTCCAAGTGTGACTGATGTACAGATCTCCACAGTGTGACTGATGTACACATCTCTATAGTGTGACTGATGTACACATCTCCATAGTGTGACTGATG
>CM060308.1:89422450-89437450 GCA_030674185.1 Monoplex corrugatus
CACACACACACACACACACACACACACACACACACACACAACACAACACACACACACACACATTACAGTAATTATGCGCCTTAACAAACAATGATAGTATGCGATATAACGTAAAAGTCGACACGGTCATCTTCATCAAACGAGAATAGCGCACATCCATCGAGGCCCTTTCAGGGTGGGTACAGAGTCCCTGGGTCCTACGTCCATTGAGGCCCTTTCAGGGTGGGTACAGAGTCCCTGGGTCATGCGCCCATTGAGGCCCTTTCAGGGTGGGTACAGAGCCCCCGGGTCATGCGTCCATTGAGGCCCTTTCAGGGTGGGTACAGAGCCCCCGGGTCATGCGTCCATTGAGGCCCTTTCAGGTGGGTACAGAGCCCCCCGGTCATGCGTCATTGAGGCCCTTTCAGGGTGGGTACAGAGCCCCGGTCATGCGCCATTGAAGCCCTTTCAGGTGGGTACAGAGTCCCTGGTCAGTGTCCATTGAGGCCCTTTCAGGGTGGGTACAGAGCCCCTGGGTCATGCGTCCATTGAAGCCCTTTCAGGGTGGGTACAGAGTCCCTGGGTCATGCGTCCATTGAGGCCCTTTCAGGGTGGGTACAGAGGCCCGGGTCCTACATCCATTGAGGCCCTTTCAGGGTGGGTATAAAGATTATTATTACTATTATTACTATTATTATTATTATTATTATTATCATATTATATTATTTATTATTGTTGTTGTTGTTGTTTTTATTATCAGTATTACTATTATTATTACTATGATTATTATTATCATTATTAGTATATCATCATTATTGTTATTATCATTTATTATTATCATCATCATCATTATTATTGTTATTATTGTTGTTGTTGTTGTTGGTGGTGGTGGTTTTTGTAGTTAGTAGTAGTAGTAGTTGTAGCAGTACTAGTGGTAGTAGCACCATCATCATCATTACCACCACCACCTCCACCACCACCACCACATCATCATCATAATCATCATCATCATCGGCGTTACCACCATCATCATCATCACCACCATCATCAATCATCGTCATCATCATCGTCGTCGTCATTACTTTCTGTATATTGCAGACCTGTACGTCGGGGAACAGATGGCCTGAAAATCATCGTCGTCGTCGTCGTCGTCATCATCATCATCATCATCACCGTCACCACCACTATAATCATCATCATTATCACCACCACCATCATCATCATCATCAAATTCTTCATCATCATCATCATCACTGTCATCATCATCATCATCGTCGTCGTCGTCATCATCATTTCTCTTTATATTACAGATCTGTCAGTAGGAGAGCGGATGGCCATAGCATACCTCAGTCTGGGACTCATCATCATTATCATCATCATCACCACCACCATCATCATCACCACCACCACCATCACCGTCATCATCATCATTTTTCTCTATATTACAGACCTGTCAGTAGGGGAGCAGATGGCCATGGCATACCTCGGTCTGGGACTCATCATCATCATCATCATCACACCATCACCACCACCACCATCACCGTCATCATCATGATTTTTCTCTGTGTTACAGACCTGTCAGTAGGGGAGCAGATGGCCATAGTGTACATCGGTCTGGGACTTCTGCTGCCGTTCCTCAGCTCCATGCTCATCTCCCTGGTCGTCCTCGTCCTCTGCCGCTGTCTGCGCACGTTAAAGACCCTGGCGCTCGGTGTGGAGGGGAGGGACGCCAAGACCAGGACCAGGACCAGGACCAATACCAGGATTCTTGGCTTGAAGGACGATCCACGGCTGAGGTCTTCCCGATGGGTCAAAGCTCAGCAACGCTTTCAGGCTGTGGACGCTTTTCGCAGTGCTCGGAGGAAGAGAAAGTGGCTTTTGACTGATTTGTGATACAGAATACAATATACAAGATTGTTCACTGTCTGGCTTTTGACTGATTTGTGATACAGAATACAATATACAAGATTGTTCACTGTCTGGCTTTTGACTGATTTGTGATACAGAATACAATATACAAGATTGTTCACTGTCTGGCTTTTGACTGATTTGTGATACAGAATACAATATACAAGATTGTTCACTGTCCAAAGTTGAACAAACCAGTGGAGACTTGGCTTGCAATCGCTAACCTCACCCTCTCCCAAGACACCTGCACAGACACGCATGCGCGGGCGGGACACACACACACACACACACAGACACACACATATATACACACACGCACATACACAGTCATACGCAGAAACAGAGAGAGAGAGAGAACAGAGAGAGAGAGAGAGAGAGAAACAAAACAAAACAAAACAAAAAGAAATGACGAACACGCGTAGTGATAAACAGACTGAAAATATAAATGTCAGCCTCTCTAAAACGGCCCAGAGATCATTCATAATGCAAACGTGTCTCAGCTTACATGACATTTGAAATGACATTCAGAGTAAAATGCTACGAGTGCTTGCGTACCATACGCACACGCAAACACATACACACACTCACACACACACACACGCGCGCGCGCGCGCGCATGCACTCATGTACAGTGTATATATCAAGTGGCTTTCAGATACGAAATCACCTGTTCTATACTAATGAAATGCATTTAGAGTAGTAGACATCCACAGACACGTCCGCGAGCACACAATGGCGAAAAGTTTATCACATTATAGAACTCTCTTCTCTCTCTCTCTCTCTCTCTCTCTCTCTCTCTCTCTCTCTCTCTCTCTCTCTCTCTCTCTCTCTCTCTCTCTCTCTCTGTCACTCTCTCTCTTTCTCTCTCTCTTTCTCTATCTCTCTCTCAAAGTTTATTATACTATAGAATTCTCTCTCTCGCTCTCGCTCTCTCTCTCTCTCTCTCTCTCTCTCTCTCTCTCAGTGGCATTATAGAACTCTCTCTCTCTCAGTGGCATTATAGAACTCTCTCTCTTTATCTAAGTTTATCATACTATAGAAGTCCCTCTCTCTCTCTCTCTCTCTCTCTCCTCTCACACACACATACACACACACACACACACACACCACCCGCGCACATGCAGGCAAACACAGATTCACACAGACACACGTACAGACATGGACAGATGCACACACACATACACACTCACACATACACACACACACACACACACACACACACACACACACACACACACACACACACACACACACACACACACACACACACACACACACACACACACCACCCGCGCACATGCAGGCAAACACAGATTCACATACACACACACACACACACACACACACACACACACACACACACACACACACACACACACACACACACACACACACACACACACACACATTTGTTTCTTTGCGTGAACACATCCATATCAATTAATTTGTGTTTACAAAACGTATTCAATGAAATACATAATACATCAACATAATAACAATGCAGGATGGGTGGAAAATCAAGCCATGGCTGATCTTAACCCTACCCTATAAGGGAGACAACGATAATACAACTGCTTGTTTTGAATAAGTTGAATGCAATAATTATAATTTAGAATGCTGTAAATGGTACGTACAACAAGTGTTGTAATGAGGTATGATGAAGTAAAAGAAAAGGAAACAAACTTAAAGTAAGCAATAGGCTGAAGAAGGTTAGAGACAGTGGCATGTACAATGAACAAAGCTGTTATGTTTTTATTCCTATTATGAGAGGCCCAGCCGACTGCGCAGAGCCTTATCAGGGCAATGACCGTTTCAAAACGTACATAATACTTCAAAAGGAAAAAAAAAAAGGAAAAGAAAATTAATACGCATATTAGTGCATTCGTGCACATAATGACTGCCAGAGAGTTAACAAGAAACACCCGAGGGTGCTGGGTGGGACCCAGAGCAACAATGCCTCACCTCTGACTAGACGATCACCTCCCAGCTCCCGATCCATGCGGTAGCCATTTCACCAAGGAAGGGGACTGTCCATGCACTTTATGACTCATATTATTGACAGGTAAAGTAAATATGAGCCCCGGTCTCCCTCTGTTGGGGTCTGTAACGATACACTCACGTTTATTTTACTATTTCGTCATTCAAAGTGTGCTACACAGAGGCAAAGAGGACCTAGCGCTCCATGGCAGATACCATGACTTTAATTAGAACTCAGAAAATTGAAGGAACGGTTATTTACATGTTTACTGTTAGACATGTTTAATTTTCTCGTTATTTTTATATTTCATGTACTGTCTGTGTTTTCATGATTGCTGATTTTTTCCATACAGCAACGTGTATAAAGTTTCCGAATTCGTGATTAGTTCAGTGTGTATATGTCTCTCTCTCTCTCTCTCTCTCTCTCTCTCTCTCTCTCTCTCTCTCTCTCTCTCTCTCTCTCTCCTCTTCTTCTCTCTCTCTCTCTCTCTCTCTGTGACTCTCACTCTGTGTGTGTCTCTGTGTGCGCGCGCGCGCGTGGCTCGTGCATGCGTGTGTGCGTGCGTAAGTGTGTATGTGCGCCTACATCTACGTGTATACGAATGTATTCAAATATGTTTGGTTGCTTTATTCATTTATTTAACGATCAATTCATTTCAGTGACTACATATATGTTAGTGATGATGGCGGTGATTGGTGATGGTGATGTGTGTGTGTGTGTGGGGTGTGTGTGTTTGTGTGTCTGTGTGTGTGTGTGTGTGTGTGTGTGTGTGTGTGTGTGTGTGTGTGTGTGGGTGTGTTTGTGTGTGAGTGTGTGTGTTAGGGATGTAAGCATTTTCCTTTGCATGATCTCGTTTTACATATGAGACTGAGTTTACTTTGCATATATGGTATTTTAATGTAAACGTTTTACGTGTCTCTGTAGCATTCTTACGGAAGACCACAATGTATTTTCTTTTCTGGAGGTAATAAAGTTATCTTGACTTGATTTGATTCTTGACTGATCAGTTGATCTTGTTTCAGTGTCAATTATCTAATTGTAGTAATAATGCTAAATCAATCTTGAACAGCTGTATTCTCCAAACTCACTGTGCTCATACGGTAGATCTTAAGACCATGAGCTACGAATGGAATAATCCATATAGATAACCTAGAAGGTTGAAGTCAGGGGTACCAGACCTGCAGGCTTCTCCAACAAACCATGGTATCATGCAATATCACTAAACCCTTTGACTCCCGCACCCTGTCCACCAGCATTCTGCGTTGTCAGCCATATTAGCAAAACAAACACTTAACCTTTCGATTCCCTCGTCCTATCCACCAGCTTCCTGCAGGAGGGAGCTGACGCAAGTGAATATCTGGAAAACTCCATGAACCTGCGCAAAGCCTTTGACGTGGAGAAGGAGAGGGAATGGGGCTTTTAACACACTGAGCTGATGCCATCCAGATGACGGAACATTAAGATGGGCAGTGAACAGGCCAGTTGTTATGCTACAGGCTTGGATTGAACTCCAGACATCAGATCCCAAGCCCATGGCTCTTTCAACAGAGCCAGCCAACTTTCAAAAAACAAACGAACAAACAAATAAACAAACACAAAACTGTGGGTCCTTTATAAATTAGAATTGCATTCAATCCAATGACAAAAATAAAAGCTTTATTGAACTAGTTGAATCTGACTGCATACTACCATTGTACAGCTTAATTCTTTTTCTTTTTTCTTCTTCTTTGAATTATGAACAGCCTCAATGGTCTTAAACGTGGAATTGATCAAGGAAAACAAAAGAGAAAAAAAAAATAAGGAAGAAAAGAAAAAGAAACTGTTCGGCAGCGCCCAGGCAAGTTTAGCGATCGATCTTAAAAGTCAGCCAGCATCGCAGTGGAAAATTTTGTTAGAATTATCTCCCTTATAAAATGTCTCTTATCATGTGCACGTCATAACAAACACATAAAGTCTGATCCCTTTCCTTGATGTGTCATTGAGGATGTCGCTCAAATCTTCTGACCAGCACCCTCACTTTTCGATTTCTCATCCCCTCTCAATTTTTGTTTGTCTTTCATCTCTACCACACCCCACGCCCATTTTCTCTTTGTTTTGTTTTTATTCATTAACAAAAAAAAAAAAAAAAAGAAGAAGAAGAAAAAGAGAGAGAGGAAATATTATGTGACATTGACACAAGAGATCTTTTTCCTAGGTGATCAATATTGACAGGTTGAGTGTATTGATGGAGAACTGATCGGGGCGTGGTTGCTAGGAACAAGATCGATAACTCTTCATGCAGACAATGAAGGACACGACACGCCTGTCAATGATTGCCGTTCTTTATTGTGAAGGTCAACCCCCCTTTGGCCTATTTCTACGTGTCGGCACGTTGACAAGAGCCACACAGCTTCGAACACAGTCTTAAAAATTGCTTGGCTTGCACGATGTAAGGCATAAGCACTACACAGCAAACTCCTTGAAGAACCTCTTCAGAGATGTTCCTCCGAATGTAATTTTCAAGTTTTTACAAGACATCAATAGATTTCGTCTTTGATTGTGTGTATGGAAAAGAGTTTTAAATGTATTTGAGGCTTGAAAGGATAATCGTGAGCTTCAGTGGTTTTTAATTGTTGGCATTTTGATTAAGCTCGGGGTTGTCAATAACGTGATGTTATCTGGATATATCTCTAGTAACTGGTGGGCTGTATTAGCAATATGAGCTGAACCGAATTGAACTGAGTTGAAACTGTTTTGAATTTTATTCCTTTGTAATTTTAATAGTAGTAGTAGTAGTAGTAGGAGGAGGAGGAAGAGTACTACTACACTACTAGTAGTGTAGTAGTAGTAATAAAATGATATGAGCAAAATCATCATCATCATCAACGACAAAAACATTAATAATAATAATAAAAAAATAAAAATAATATATAATAATAATAATGATAATAATAATAATGAAGTCCAAAATGGTCAAACCACTGTAGCAATTTTCCTTTCTGAACAAAAACTTCAACAGAACACTCCAGATTTTGTACTTCTCAAGGTCACTGTGACCTTTATGAAGCATCGAATGAAATGAAACTTAACGCGCATGAAGGACAAAGGTAGACTATCACAAAGTGAAAACTTCTTTTAAAGATTGTCTACAGTTTCTATGCCTTTCTCATGAGAGTGCTGATTTAAGGCAATTCTCTGTCAGCATGACCTTGACCTTGGAGCTTTACCTTCCGACTTGTGCTTTCACGATTCCTGTACAGTGCACGGTTTTGACCAAAAAAAAAAAAAAAAAAAAGATAAGATCCATCCGCCCAAAAATGCTGAGAAAATCTTCACCCATTTTTGTCACTCACTCAACACACACACACACACACACACACACACACACACACACACACACACACACACACACACACACACACACACTCACACTCACACACACACACACACTCACACTCACACACACACTCACACACACACATATACACACACACACTCACACACACACACACACACGCGCACGCGCGCGCGCGCACACACACACACATATGCATGCACATACGCACACACCATACATACATACATACATACATACATACATACATACAACATACATACATACATACATGCATGCATATATACATACACACATACATAGACATGCACACGCACATACGCAGACACTCATCTCCAGCCGATATGAAACAACCTCCTTGTGTGTGCGTGCGTGCGTGCGTGCGTGCGTGCGTGTGTGGGTGGTGTGTGTTGTGTGTGTGTGTGTGTGTGTGTGTGTGCGGGTGGGTTGGTTTGGTTTGTTTGGTTTTTGTTTTGGTATTGTTTTTTTTAAGGAGTTTGAAAAAAATGGAGTCGTGGAGTATTGAGTGCGCCAGCGCACCTGTGTGTTTGTGTGTGTGTGTGTGTGATGTGATGATGTAGTATGAGTGATGTGTGTGGTGGGTGTTAGAGAGAGAGAGAGAGAGAGACAGACAAGACAGACAGAAGTAGAGAGAAAGAGACAGACAGACAGACATCGAGAGGGAGCAGAATAGCTGCTCCCTTGGCTCTAGTTCACATTGGTTTTGTATGGTTTAGTTTTACATACAGTCAGCACCCAGCTCAGGTGATATGGCTGACGGGGATAACCAATGGGAGTATGCAAACCAATACGAATGAAGGTGGTGATTGCTGGTGAACGTCGCTCGTTCGTTGTATCATGGTATGGATTCATACAAAACACGAAGCAAGCCAGGCAGGCAGGTTGTGGATGTAGCTTTTGTCCGCTTTCTGAGGACACAAGTCAATAGAATGACCAGGTAACTAAGCTCGTAAACTTTCGTCCACAACGAGGTTCCGGTATATATAAGAGTTGCTTCCCTTTAACTTATAAGTGAGCATTCTTGACAACACTGCAACATAGAACGTTTGAAATGAAAATCGATAAAGAATGGCAAAGAACTTGCAAACGAAGACAGTAATCTTGGTTCGACGCCAGTGTTTTTGTTCAGCAAAATGTTGACTGCATGCCAAGTTGGCTGATTACCATCTCGTTTAGTTTCCAATGCGCCCGGAACAGGAACAACTTCTAGAGTATGCATAAGACGGACTTATTTGACAAACGCATTTCCATTATACATGTACATAATTGTAATAATAATAATAATTACAATATTTATATAGCGCAAAATCTTGATAAAATCAAATCTAAGCGCTGAAGCAGACACACACACGCACGCACGCACGCACGCACGCATGCACACACACGCACGCACACACACACACACACACACACACACACACACGCATGGCTATAAATGGGGAGAAAGAATAAAAGCAATAAAAGCAAGAATAAAAGCAATGGAAAATTATAGAGAGCATAGCATATACAATTATATATTATAACCATGTGATTCCCCTCCGAGCGGAGACAGGCTGCAGAGAGGGGGTGGGGGGGTTGAGTGAGGTTAGGATTTTATGCGGAGGAGAAAAGGTGAGTTTTGAGAGCGGACTTGAAGGAGACAAAAGTAGGTTGCTGACGGACTGAGAGAGGAAGTTTGTTCCAGGAGAGTGGACCAGAAACAGAGAAGGCTCGTGGACCATAGGTATTGAGCTTAGTGCGTGGAAAGCGAAAAGTCAGAGGATCGGAGGCAGAGCGGAGGGTACGTGAGGGAAGATAGATCTCAAGTAGGCTTGACAGGTAATCGGGGGCTGCGTTATTGAGGCTTTTGTAGCACATGGTGTCTAGTTTGTACTGTATGCGCTTTGATACAGGGAGCCAGTGAAGTTGTGCCAGGAGAGGAGATATGTGGTCAGCTTTTTTCTTTTTGAGTACAAGGCGTACAGCATTGTTTTGAATGCGCTGTAGGATGTGAATGGTGGAGGCAGGAAGACCAGACAGGAGTGAATTGCAATAGTCAATGCGAGACATTATGAAGGAGAGAACGAGTTTTGCAGTTGTTTCGACAGAGAGATACTTCCTGATCAGCCTTATACGATGGAGATGATAGTAGCAAGATCTGGCAGTTTGAGAAACAAAGTTGTTCATGGAGAGGCTAGAGTCAATGCAGACACCAAGGTTTTTAGCTGAATCAGAAATTGGGACTGATGTGTTATATAATGGGAGAGAAAGAGGAGGCAGCTGAGAAAGTTTCTGACGGGTGCCAATGAAGATAGCTTCTGTCTTGTCGTCATTAAGCTGAAGTTTGTTGAACGTCATCCAGTTCTTAATGTCCGAGTAACACTCAGTGGTGCGAGTCAACAGGCGCTGTATATTATCAGGTGAGTCAGTGTCTTGAAGTTGGGTGTCATCAGCATAGAAGTGGTGTTTTATAGAGTGGGAGTTGATGATGGTGGACAGGGGGGAGGTGTAAAGAGTGAAAAGAACAGGGCCAAGTGGAACACCACAGGTCAGGCATGCAGGTTGAGAGTAAGTGCCATTGATGAGAACAGTTTGTTTTCTGTTTGATAAATACGAAGTGAAAAAGGAGAGAGCAATGTCAGAGATGCCAAAAGTATGATGAAGTCTAGAAAGGAGAATACCATGGTCAATGGTATCGAAGGCTGCAGACAGATCAAGGAGTGTGAGGAGAGAGACTTTGCCAGTATCAGTTGCAAGGAGGAGATTGTTGAGAATGTGTAGTAGGGCAGTGTGTGTGTGTGTGTGTGTGTGTGTGTGTGTGTGTGTGAGTGAGTGACAAAATGGGTGAAGATTTTCTCAGCATTTTTGGGCGGTAGGCTGACTGGAAAGGATTAAGGAGATTGTTGGCAGACAGGTGAGAGTTCAGCTGGTTGAGGACGACTTTTTCAAGGAGTTTTGACAAGAAAGAGAGATTAGAGATAGGCCGGTAATTTTTCAGTTCATTTGGGTCTAAATTGTGTTTCTTGAGGAGAGGGTGAACAATAGCAGACTTGAAAGAATCTGGGACAGTTCCAGTTTGAAGAGAAGTGTTGATGATGTCAGTGATGAATGGAAGGAGAGTAGGGAGACAGTCGGAGTAGAGAGAACCTGGAAGAGGATCCAGTTCGCAGGTTTTGAACGACATGGATCTGATTGTGTTGAAAATTTCTTCTTGTGAGACTGGGGTAAAAGTAGTAAGAGGTGTGCCAGAGAAGGAAGGGTCAGGTGGGCATGGTTGACAGGGTGTCCTGTCAAGCCTGTCACGAAGAGTTTGTATTTTGGTGGTGAAATACTTGGAGAATACAGATGGGAGTTCTTCATTTGTATGTTTTGTTGGGAGAGGTAAATCTTTTCGTGTGCCAAGGAGATGATTCATGGTTGTAAAGAGTTCTTTTGAAGAAGAGGCATTCAGGATTTTGGTTTGGAAATAGCTTGTTTTTGCTGATGCAATGAGGGTGGATACTTTTGTTTTAGAGGCTTGGAAAAGTTGCCTGTGTACAGTGAGTTTGGATTTGCGCCAACGGCGCTCTGCTCTGCGGCGGGCACGTTTTGCACAGGCAATCTCATGAGTGAGCCAGGGGGTAGGGGGGCGGTCAGGTAAAAAACGGGTTGTGGCTGGAGCATGAGTGTCCAGAAGATGGTGGAGAGTAGTATAGAATTCATCGGCAAGGTTATGTGACTTTTCAGAAAGGAGACGGGAGGCATCAGATGAAAATGTGGAGAGGTCGATAGATTTGAGATTGCGTCGAGTCACTGTGCGCATGGTACGGGAAGGAGGAGAAATGTCGAGAGAACAGAGAATTGCAGAGTGGTCAGATGGAAGGGCTGAAGTTAGACGGGTAGAAAGAACTAAGCAGTTGTCAGTAGCGGAATTGTGGTGATCACGAGAAATGATCCAGTCAAGAATGTGACCTTTTTGATGGGTTGGTTCAGAAATGTGTTGAGTCATATTGTGATTGAACAGAGAGTTGATGATTGTCATTAATCCTTGCCTTTACCTAAGAAGCCTTGTTGGCTTAGGGACAGAGCTCCTGCCGTTTAATTTGACTGAAGAGGTCTGCATGAGTATGAACTGGGCACGAGAAACGGTCCGCACGTGCTGCCTCCCCTTCACCCAGCTTTGAATGGATGCCTGACCCTGTCAAGGTCTAAGGAAGGTTATGCAGCGAGGGAGACGAGATGGGCACCACCCTCATGATTATTGCTGGTCTCGAGAAATAGTTAAGATCTCTACCACCTCACTCCCCTACGATCTTATGACTATGAGGCAACCTTTACCTTTCCTTATTGCTTCCCTTCAGATATGTATAGCTGTCTTTAATGCCGACTGCTATCACAGAAGGCACTAAGAAGACTTAACCAGAGCACAATGGTGCAGACCGGAGTCATGTTTTACACCACTGGGATATTAATACTTCTAAACCCAAAAATAGTGTTCTTATCGATCTTAATATTAATACTTCTAAACCCAGAAATAGTGTTCTTATCGATCTTAATATTAATACTTCTAAACCCAGAAATAGTGTTCTTATCGATCTTAATAACAACATTCCCGCTCAGCTCATAAAGCATGTATGGAGCAGTGATTAAGGATCTCTGCGGAAGATATGTGAGAGTAAGCACCACGGATGTAGAAAAGGTAACCACCAGAAGATGGAAGAGGACAACGTTCACTAAACGTTCTGTAGACGAACGTGATAATCAGAGAGAAACAAGCAAAAAGAGACAGGTGGTGAACAACAGACACTGCTTAATGACTGAATCAGGTAACTGTCACGGCATATGACAGTCCGGTGTTACATACAACAAGTGCTCTGTATTGAATCTTCTCCCCCGGGCACTTTTTGTTTTTGTTTTCGACAGATATTATAAAAATGGTCTTATTGTGCTTCATCATTATCATCATCATGTGCCCTGCCGCATGGCGTTGGCGATCATGGCTCTCCATATGCATCCGTCCCTTGTCGCTGCAAGCACATCTTCCACCCTCTCTGTCCTCAGCCACCCTGAAAGTCCGTCCAATATTTTCTCCCTGGGTCTACCTGGCGTTCTCCTTCCCTCCAGCTTTCCTGTAGTGACCAGGTGCTCTAATTCCCCTTGCCTCATAAAATGGTCTATTATGCTTTCTGAAGAGAAAAAGCATGCAAAATATGCTTTTCATACATACGTCAGTTCACAAATGAAGGATCTCTGGCTGTTTTATTCTAAGTCCGTAGATAAGATACACACGTTAAATATCCCGTAAGGCATGTCTGTGTTCGGTGGCTCGTGGAAACATGACAATGAAGCCATGCACACCCCAGAAATGGCAACATGACTGCCTTGAAGGCAGGGTAAGACAAAATGGTCATACACGTAAAGCCCACACGTGTGTTTGATGCACAAGACAGCTTCATCATCACCATCAGGTGCCCTGCCGCATGGCATTGGTGACCATGGACTTCCAACTATCTCTATCTCTCGTTGCCCCCAGCATCTCCCCCACATTCAAGGATTCTCTTTCTGATGTAAATTGATTGGCATTTGTTTGTAAGAATGCTTGTCATCTTTTGAATGCTGTTTTGGCTTGTGCCGTCTGATGAATGACCGTTCCAAGGTATTTGAACTTATTAACCTGTGTCAAGGTTGTGCCATTTGCTGTTATTTTGCATGAGGGGATTTCATGTTTTTTACTGATCACCATGACTTCAGTCTTCCTGCTGTTTAGTTCCAACCCCTTACCTTTGCTTTCCATTTCTAGTATATTCACAAGGTTTTGTAGGTCCCTTTCATTTTCTGCAATTAGCACGGTGTCATCTGTGTACCGAATGTTGTTTATCATTTTCCCTCCAACCTTTAATCCAGGGTCTTCTTCTAGGTTTCTCATGATGTTTTCGCTATATAGTGAAAACAGATCTGGTGACAAAACACAACCCTGTCTGACTCCTCTTTTGATGTTTTGAAAAGAGCTTACATTGTTTTCTATTCTCATTGCAGCTGTTTGTTCCCAGTACATATTCCTGATTATTCGTAGATCTTTTCCATCAACATTGAGTCTCTCCAGTTGGTTAATCAATTCTTCATGTCGTACCCGATCGAAGGCCTTGGTATAGTCAACAAAGCATAAATACAAATCATTATTCATCTCAATTGACCTCTCTATGATAATTCTTAGGATGTATATGGCATTAATAGTTCCTTTCCCTTCCACAAATCACACTGTTCTTCTGCTATTTCTCTTTTGATTCTATTCCTTGTCCTTATCATGATTATTCTTAACAGGATTTTTGTTACATGACTCATCAGCTGATTGTGCGATGGAGTTCGCATTCTATAGCCCCTGTCTTCTTTGGAAGTGCAATGAAAATTGATTTTGACATATCTTTGGGGATATTTCCAGTGTCATAAATCTCGTTTAGGAGGACTGTTATTTTTGCTATGCCAAATTCCTCCAGGCTTCAATCATCTGTGTAGTAATTTGTCTGGTCCTGGGGCTTTTCCTGGTTTCATCTTTTTCAGTGCTGCTCTAACTTCATCTTTCATTATGGATGGTCCTTCAAAGTTCTTTTTTATAATGTGTTCTTCGTTTCTGTCATCGTCAAAAAGGTCTTTAATGTACTCTCCCCATCTGTCTAATATTTTGTCTTTTTCCATAATAAGCGTGCCATCTTTCGATTTTAAGCAACCAGTTGATGTGCATGTATTTTTCCTGTGGACAATTTCTTCAGTTCGTCTGTACATACCCTGAGGATCCATTCTGTGTCGTTCTTCTGTCTCTTTGCATTTTGTGTTCAGCCAAGCTTCCTTAGTTTCATTGCACCTATGCCTGATTTCTTTGTTCATCTTCCTGTATATCTCCTCGTTTCTCTTTGCCTTCCTCCTTTCCTCCATCAAGCCCAAAATTTCATTAGTCATCCAGCTATTTTTGCTTTTCTATCTGCTTTAGGGATTTCTTCACAAGCTTCATTTATAGAACTTCTCAACTTTGTCCGTTGTTCCTCACTGTCACCAACGTCTTCCAGAGCACTGAATTTGTTTTGAACATGTACATTAAATTTTTGACGTATCATTTCATCTGTCTTTAAGAGTCCAAGGTTTAGTTTGATGTTGCTTTTGGTCTGTTTCCTTTTCCTCAATTTCAGCCTAAACCTTCCCACTACAGGATTGCGGTCACTGTTGCAGTCTGCGCCTGGTAGTGTTTTTGCTGACAGTAAAGAATTTCTAAATCTTTTGTTGATCAGGATGTAGGCAATTTGATTTTTGGTATTATCTCCTGGACTCATACAAGTCCATTTTCTTCTTTAGGCTGCTCAAACCAGGTGTTTCCTACTAGGAACTCATTCATTTGTGCCCATTCTACAAGTTCCCCCCCCCCCCTTTCATTTTGTGTACCAAGGCCATGAGGTCCAACTATATCCTCCACCCTATCCTGTCCCACTTTAGCATTAAGATCTCCCATTATGACTGTAACTTCTTGTGATTTACATTGGACCTTGGCCATCTCTAAAACTTCGTAGAAGTTGTCGATGTCTTCCTGAGTACTTGCGGATGTTGGTGCATACACCTGTATAAAGTTGATATCAAAAGGTTTCCCTCCGAATTTGACCAGTAAAACTCTGTCGGACACTGCTTGGTATCCCTTAACTGCTTTTGCTTTGTCTTTGTCCATTATAATGCCTACTCCTCTTTCATGTGAATTACCACCAGAGTATATCACTGTATATTCTCCTGATGTTATCATGCCTGCTCCCTTCCATCTCACTTCCCCCAGTCCCAAAATACT
>CM060308.1:89447450-89487450 GCA_030674185.1 Monoplex corrugatus
TGCGCAGTGATAGGTATGCTGTTAAATGATTTTGTTGTACGTGTTGTTTTTGTTGTTTTTCACAAGTCGCTAGTCTTCTTTGGGTGGATATGTCTTTAAACTTTTGTTTACATAATCACCCTTCCTATGCATACGTTACAGTCTTTAACAGAGTAAAACAATAAACAAAATACAAACATGGAAAATTTGTCGTGACTGACATGGAAATCTCACGTTCAAGGTAGCAATTGTCTAGTACCCCATAGAAATACGTTTTGCCTCCTCATGGGACGTTCCGTAAAGCAACTTTCCTGTCCTTATTTTAACTCTTTGACTCCCGCAACCTGTCCACCAGCATCCTGCATTGTCCACCATGCTAGCAAAGCAAAAACTTAACCCTTTGATTCCCTCACCCTATCCACCAGCTTCCTACATGAAGCTGATGGATAGGATGAGGGAGTCACAGGGTTGTTTTGGAAGCTGGTGGATAGGATGAGGGAGTCAAAGGGTTGTTTTGGAAGCTGGTGGGTAGGGTGAGGGAATCAAAGGGTTGTTTTGGAAGCTGGTGGGTAGGGTGAGGGAATCAAAGGGTTGTTTTGGAAGCTGGTGGATAGGGTGAGGGAGTCAAAGGGTTGTTTTGGAAGCTGGTGGGTAGGGTGAGGGAGTCAAAGGGTTGTTTTGGAAGCTGGTGGATAGGGTGAGGGAGTCAAAGGGTTGTTTTGGAAGCTGGTGAATAGGGTGAGGGTGTCAAAGGGTTGTTTTAGAAGCTGGTGAATAGGGTGAGGGAGTCAAAGGTTGTTTTGGAAGCTGATGAATAGGGTGAGGGAGTCAAAGGGTTGTTTTGGAAGCTGGTGGATAGGGGGAGGAGGTCAAATGGTTGTTTTGGAAGCTGGTGGATAGAGTGAGGGAGTCAAAGGGTTAAGTTTTTGCGGTCAGTGGACAGGGTGCAGGAGTCAAAGGGTTAAGAAGTCTGGAGTCAAGTGTTGGTTCAAGAGGGATTCATGGCATTCAGACAATTCCATAGGCGCCCCACCCAAGTCTGTCAGCAGTCATCTGGCAGCAGACTCCGCGACGTGGTGCAAAACCCAGTTCACTGGCAAGATCTTGAAATGGGGAAGTGAAGAGGTTTACCAGACACTGACACCACCATAATGATTTGAACATTAACCCTTTGACTCCCGTACCCTTATCCATTAACCACAAAAACTTAACCCTTTGACTTCCGCACTCTATTCACCAACTACAAAAATTTAACCCTTTGACTCCTTCACCTTATCAACCAGCTTCCTGCAGGAAGCTGCGTAGATGGTGATGGAGTCAAAGGGTTGCTGGTGTACAGGGTGAGGGAGTCAAAGGGTTGAGTTTTTGCAGTTTGTGGATATGGTGCAGAAGTCAAAGGGTTAATTGTGAGAAGTACCTATAGCAATATGTGTGTGTTTCAGCCACCACCACAGCCAAACCTCAACATGGAGGGAGCAGTTTGAACAAGGGATTGTTGATAGGCGGTGTGGTGGGGGGCATCGCTTTCGTCATCATCCTGGGCGTCATCTGTGGTCGGTGTATCGGCAGTGGGGGGCCCC
Source organism: Monoplex corrugatus (assembly GCA_030674185.1). Classification (NCBI taxonomy): domain Eukaryota; kingdom Metazoa; phylum Mollusca; class Gastropoda; order Littorinimorpha; family Ranellidae; genus Monoplex; species Monoplex corrugatus. The sequence goes on from CM060308.1 coordinate 89,449,010, forward strand.
GTCAGCCCCCCGTGCACCGCCCCGCCGCCTTCTACCACAGCCACGCCCCACCCACACCGCTGCACGTGCCGGGGGACAGCGCCACCATCTCCACGGCCCTACACATGGTGCAGAACAACAACGCTGTCTTCATGGTGTCCCAAGCCGTGGGGGGCACCTCGGTCCCTCCTTCCTCCTACACCCACATCACTCAGAGCGGTGTCACCAACGTGGCCTTTGATGGTAGCGGTGATCCTTCCTTGGGGATCTCTGCTGTCGGGTGGATGGGGCCGCCTGTCGGGGTGCCACCACCCAGCTATGATGAAACCATGCTGATGACCTATCCTCCGGCCGTTCCTCCCACGCCACGTCACGCTGCTGGTGGATTCCGCAACGGTTCTAGTCTTGCGCCTCCTCCCCTCTATGCTCCCAGAGATCCAGCCATGCGCTCTACGTCTCCCCGTAGATCTGCTCCCGCTTCAGCAGCAGGATCAAGTAGAGCGGGTCCACGTGTGAGTTCCATCATGACCGTGCACACCTCTATCTACCCAACACTGCCTGAAGGTTCTGATGCTGCCACACCTCAGGGAGCAGCGGCACCATCTCCTTCAGTGCCCACAGAAAATCCTGTTAGTGAGGGACGTGATAGACGGGGAGAAAGAAACCACGCCTTTGAGTGTTCCTCCAGTATTGACTCATCCTCCAGCCCCACGGATTCCACTCTACTGACGTCACCGTCCTTGACCTTGTCTGATTCTGATTCTCCAACGCCTGACCAGCTGTCTGAAGATGCTGCTGACCTTCCTGATGATTGTGCCACAGAGCAGAACTTGGAGGGGGCAGCGTCACGTGCTGAAGACAGCGTATCATCTACACGGCCGGGGAGTCTGGACACACTGTCCAGTCCCGGGAATCTCACGTCCTGAGCAATGTGTGGCTGACTTCCCTGACACCAGAATCAACAGTGTGGCCGACTGTCCCGTCACCAAGGACACTACCGTGGATGTCATTAGCACACAATCTGAATACAACACGGACAGACTCACATCTAACGGACCTTCTGTAAACTGCCCCCAGTCAGAAACACTACATACAGTCCATCAGGCAACACAGGCAGAAGTGGCCTCGGTATCACAGTCTGATGACCATACAGAGCCATGTCCACCACTTGATACTGTACACACCCATCTTGATGATGACTTTGTCAGTCCTAAACTAGCTGAAGTACCTCAGCTCCTCTGTTCTACGGCTGTTGATCATGTTGGGGTCCCTACTACCAGTGCACAGGATGCTGATTCTGGGAGTGTTTTCCGATCAGAGAATGACTTCCCAAGACATTCCAGAGCCAGCGAGTAGTTCTGAAGACACAGCCCCTGATGCCTGCCTTAAACCACAACATGCATCGTCTACAGAGACCGTGGCCCAGCCAGCAGCCTGTTGCCACAAGTTGACCGGTTCTGTCTCCTCCCCTCCGTGTTCCCATGACAACGTGGAACGTTCAACCTCGGGGTCCAGTCTGCCTCCAACTCCGTCCCCCTACACACGTGAAAGTTTTGACTCGGACAGTTTCCCTCCTTCACCATCCCCATTGACCATGGGTTCAGATTGTGAGCATCCACCGACTGTGACCACTGACCATGCTGTTTCTCCTAATGATGACGTCACTAATCCTACAATTCTGGGCCATCAGTCAGCTGTGGGTTCTGTCCAGGACGTTTCACCCTACAACAGCTCTACAGGTCCTGCGGCTTTGAACTCTTGCACTCCTGCAGCAGCACCATCGTCAGAATGTAGACCAGCCATTTCTTCCATTCCTCAAGAAGAGCCTCTTCTGTTACCTGCTCAGGAGGACGCCACCTCACCAAGAGAAGGATCTGAGGACGTTCAGATGACTGACTCACCAAGTGTCAGTCATAAACTAGCTGATGTACCTCAGCTCCCCTTTCCACGGCTGTTGATCATGTGGGAGTCACTACTACCAGTGCACAGGATGCTGATTCTGGTAATGTTTCCGATCAGAGAATGACTTCCCAAGGTCTTGCCTGCCAGCTGTCTGCGGTGTCTGACCCGTAGACAAAAGAGAAAGAAGACCCAGCATGTGTTGAAACTGACAGTCCAGGGTCAGATCTACAGACGACATGTGTGGAGACCGATGGCTTGGGGCGTGTTGGGGACGAGTGTCCAGGATCTGTTGCTGCAGACAACGTCCTCAACGTCGTGTGAGTCCAGCCCCGTGCTGACAGAGAGACAGCTGAGGATCTCGACCAGTGGAGACGTTACTGGGAGGGGAAACCTTTCACGGGGCAGAAAGTCAGTGAATAGACCTGGGAGTCTGTGTACACGAGCCCTTTTTCCTGGCGCCAGTAGGAAAGTAAGAATTGACAAAGAAAGAAACAATACAAAAACAACAACAAACAAACAAAATCATCTCCATTGTGGTGTTTGTCAGCGGTCTTTCTCGCCGTTATCGTTTTCCCTGTCAGTTGACGCCAGTAGGAAAGTAAGAATTGACAAAGAATGAAACAAAACAAAACAAAACAACAACAACAACAACAACAAACGAACAAACAAACAAAACCATCTCCATTGTGGTATTTGTCAGTGGTCTTTCTTGCTCTTATCGCTTTCTCTGTCAGTTGACGTGATTTTTCTCAATATTATATATACATCATCAATGTCTGTGATATCATGACCTGCTCTAGTCTGTACACGCTGGGATTCTTTGAGGTGTTGACATAATGTGAAATACTAAGAGAAATCAGAAAACAACTGTCTGCGCCTGAATTAGTCAGAAATCAACATCTGTTGTTCATTTGTTTATTGTTTTTTCTCAAATTCATTTTTTATCAACATGACGTCTGCGCGAAATGATGGGTGTATTTGTTATTCGGAGACAGATCCTGATAAACTTCATGTTGTTATGGACATATGCTGTGCACTTAACAAAGACTACGTTTGTTATCCAGTTAAAAGAAAATCTAGATGTATGCTGACAAACATTTTTTATGGACGAAACAGTGAAACAATCAACATTGGAAGCGGTTCCAGAAGGCCTAAGAAATGTCACACACACACACACACACACACACACACACACACACACACACACACACACACACACACACACACACACAACACACACACACAGACATACACACACACACACACACACACAAACACACACACACACACACACAAACACACACACACACACACACAACACACCACACACATACACAACCGCGATAAGTCACAAATTTGTTTAAAATCGAAACATGTCTGGATAAATAATGAACAATACTTGAAACTTGCTCTTTACACTCACTTTTTCTGTCCCTCGTCTGTACCGGTATGTGTCGCGAAGAGATGAAACTGTTTGTCTATAGCTATATGGGAAGCTTGGCGTAGAATCATTTCGTCGATGTGGAGTGTGTCTGCCTCTACGTTTATCTATAGCTACCATGGCCTTCCTCCAGCTCTGAAGCCTGAGCATCTTGTGTTGTAAGCTCAAAGGGCTGGCTGGCTGACTGGCATCATGGTCAGGTGGCCAAACCACTTGATCTGCTGTTGTGTGATGTAATGGTTGACTGATGTTTGTTACAACCATTTCTCCGATCTTTTCGTTTCTGATCATATCTCTTCTGGTCTTGCCTAGCAGCTGAAACAAAGAAAGATGAGTGCATTACACAACATAACACAAACCTAGCCCAGCCCCCAAACAACACAATGACAATATATTACGATACATTGCTTTACTTACAGTGCACCTTATCACGTTAAGCAATTATAATACATTGTCAAATTACTTTACACTTTATTACAGCATACAATTACAATACATTGCAACACATTGTTTTTATAACAATTTACTTTACACTTTATTACAGCATACAATTACAATACATTGCAACACATTGTTTTCATAACAATTTACTTTACACTTTATTACAGCATACAATTACAATACATTGCAACACATTGTTTTTTTAACAATTTACTTTACACTTTATTACAGCATACAATTACAATACATTGCACCACGTTGTTTTTATACCATTTCACTTATTACAGCATACAATCACAATACATTGCAACACATTGTTTGTATAACAATTTACTTTACACTTTATTACAGCATACAATTACAATACATTGCAACACATTGTTTTTATAACAATTTACTTTACACTTTATTACAGCATACAATTACAATACATTGCAACACATTGTTTTCATAACAATTTACTTTACACTTTATTACAGCATACAATTACAATACATTGCAACACATTGTTTTTTTAACAATTTACTTTACACTTTATTACAGCATACAATTACAATACATTGCAACACATTGTTTTTATAACAATTTACTTTACACTTTATTACAGTATACAATCACAATACATTGCAACACATTGTTTTTATAACAATTTACTTTACACTTTATTACAGCATACAATCACAATACATTGCAACACATTGTTTTTATAACAATTTACTTTACACTTTATTACAGTATACAATCACAATACATTGCAACACATTGTTTTTATAACAATTTACTTTACACTTTATTACAGCATACAATCACAATACATTGCAACACATTGTTTTTATAACAATTTACTTTACACTTTATTACAGTATACAATCACAATACATTGCAACACATTGTTTTTATAACAATTTACTTTACACTTTATTACAGCATACAATCACAATACATTGCAACACATTGTTTTTATAACAATTTACTTTACACTTTATTACAGCATACAATCACAATACATTGCAACACATTGTTTTTTTAACAATTTACTTTACACTTTATTACAGTATACAATCACAATACATTGCACCACGTTGTTTTTATAACATTTCACTTATTACAGCATACAATCACAATACATTGCAACACATTGTTTGTATAACAATTTACTTTACACTTTATTACAGCATACAATTACAATACATTGCAACACATTGTTTTTATAACAATTTACTTTACACTTTATTACAGTATACAATCACAATACATTGCAACACATTGTTTTTATAACAATTTACTTTACACTTTATTACAGCATACAATCACAATACATTGCAACACATTGTTTTTATAACAATTTACTTTACACTTTATTACAGTATACAATCACAATACATGCAAACACATTGTTTTTATACCATTTCACTTATTACAGCATACAATCACAATACATTGCAACACATTGTTTTTATAAACATTTACTACATTTATTACAGCACACAATTACAATACATTGCAACACATTGGTTTTATATACAATTTTAACTTATTACAGACATCAATCAAATACATTGCAGCACATTGTTTTTATAACAATTTACTTTACACTTTATTACAGCATACAATCAATACATTGCAACACTTGTTTTTATACAATTTCACTTATTACAGCATACAATCACAATACATTGCAACACATTGTTTTTATAACAATTTACTTTACACTTTATTACAGCAACAATCACAATACATTGCAACACATTGTTTTTATAACAATTTACTTTACACTTTTTTACACTTACAATTACAATGCATTGCAACACATTGTTTTTATAACAATTTACTTTACACTTATTACAGCATACAATCAATACATTGCAACACATTGTTTTTATAACAATTTACTTTACACTTTATTACAGCATACAATTACAATGCATTGCAAACACATTGTTTTTATAACAATTTACTTTACACTTTATTACAGCATACAATCAATACATTGCAACACATTGTTTTATAACAATTTCTCACTTTATTACAGCATACAATTACAATACATTGCAACACATTGTTTTTTATAACAATTTACTTTACACTTTATTACAGCATACAATTACAATACATTGCAACACATTGTTTTTATAACAATTTACTTTACACTTTATTACAGCATACAATTACAATACATTGCAACACGTTGTTTTATAACAATTACTTACACTTTATTACAGCATACAATCACAATACATTGCAACACATTGTTTTTATAACAATTTACTTTACACTTTATTTACAGTACACAATTCACAATACATTGCAACACATTGTTTTTATAACAATTGTACTTTACACTTTATTACAGCATACAATCACAATACATTGCAACACTTGTTTTTATACAATTTCTACACTTATTACAGCATACAATCACAATACATTGCAACACTTGTTTTTATAACAATTTACTTTACACTTTATTACAGCATACAATCACAATACATTGGAACACATTGTTTTTATAACAATTTACTTTACACTTTAATTACAGCATACAATCACAATTTACATTGCAAACTACATTGCATTTTTATAACAATTTAACTTTCATTACACTTTTTACAGATACAATTACAATACATTGCAACACATTGTTTTTATAACATTACTTTACACTTTATTACAGCATACAATTACAATACATTGCAACACATTGTTTTTATAACAATTTACTTTACACTTATTACAGCATACAATTACAATACATTGCAACACATTGTTTTTATACAATTTACTTTCACTTTATTCAGCATACAATTACAATACATTGCAACATTGTTTTTATAACAATTTATTTTACACTTTATTACAGTACACAATTACAATACATTGCAACACATTGTTTTTATAACAATTTACTTTCACTTTATTACAGCATCAATTACAATACATTGCAACACGTTGTTTTTATAACAATGTACTTTACACTTTATTACAGATACAATTACAATACATTGCAACACATTGTTTTTATAACAATTACTTTACACTTTATTACAGAACAATTACAATACATTGCAACACATTGTTTTTATACAATTTTACACTTTATTACAGCATACAATTACAATACATTGCACACATTGTTTTTATAACAATTTACTTTACACTTTATTACAGCATACAATCAATACATTGCAACACATTGTTTTTTATAACAATTTCACTTTATTACAGCATACAATTACAATACATTGCAACACATTGTTTTTATAACAATTTACTTTCACTTTATTACAGCATACAATTACAATACATTGCAACACATTGTTTTTATAACAATTTACTTTACACTTTATTACAGTACACAATTACAATACATTGCAACACATTGTTTTTATAACAATTTACTTTGCACTTTATTACAGCATACAATTACAATACATTGCAACACGTTGTTTTTATAACAATGTACTTTACACTTTATTACAGCATACAATTACAATACATTGCAACACATTGTCTTTATAACAATGTACTTTACACTTTATTACAGTACACAATTACAATACATTGCAACACATTGTTTTTATAACAATGTACTTTACACTTTATTACAGTACACAGTCACAATACATTGCAACACATTGTTTTTATAACAATTTACTTTACACTTTATTACAGTACACAATTATTATTATTATTATTATTATGAACATTTAGTACGCCTAATCAAATTAATGCCCTAGGCGTTTACAATGGCAAAACATATAACCAGAATCACAAGCACACACACACACGCCCACAGAAGCACCCACACACACACAAACACACACACACACACACAAACACACACACAGCATGACATGCAAATACAATGACACATTGACACTAAGACACTATAATGTCACCATTACATTACATGGGGGGAAGGGGGCAGAGATTACCAGTTTTGGGAAACAGGTGAGTTTTGAGGGAGCGTTTGAATGTGGACAGAGAGGGTGAGTATCTAAGAGAGCGAGGTAACTGATTCCAGATGGTTGGAGCTTGATAGGAAAAAGAACGCTGCCCAAACCTTTTAGTGCGGACTATGGGGATACTATAGAGACGGGTATCAGATGAGGACCGCAAAGCTCGAGATGGCGTGTAGAGATGTAACAGATGGGTGAGATACTCAGGACAGGAAGACTCAATAGATTTGAAGCAGAGGCAGGCAATCTTGTAGGATATTCTTTGCTGAACAGGGAGCCAGTGGAGAGAACAGAGCAATGGCGTAACATGGTTAAATTTTGAAGAGCGGAAGATGAGACGGGCAGCATGATTTTGAACTTTCTGAAGTTTGTTAATGAGATGAGAGGGGGAACCAGAAAAAAGAGCATTACAGTAATCGAGACGGGATAGAACAAATGCACAGACAAGAGCCTTTGTCGTGTCTTCTGAGAGGAGGTGGCGGATAGAAGCAATTCGGCGGAGTTCAAGAAAACAAGTCCGACAGACGTTGCTCACATGCTGGTGGAAGGACAGGGTTTGATCAAGAGTTACACCAAGGTTACGGGCAAAATGGGAGAGAGGGATAGATGAGTCAACAAGTGTGACAGAGGTTGGAAGAGAGGGGTGATTTTGGAGTTTGGGTGGGGTGATCAAGATCAATTCGGATTTCTCTTCATTTAATTTCAGTTTGTTTTCAGTCATCCAATCCTTCAGGTCAGCTACACAAGATTGGGTTTTCTGGATCATGATGGGAAGGTCAGGGAGAGGCCCAGAGACATACAGCTGATTGTCATCCGAGAAAGAATGATGCTGAAGCAGGTGTTCTTGGACAATAGAGGAGACAGGGTAGGTGTAGAGAATGAAAAGTAGGGGGCCAGAACAGATCCTTGTGGCACTCCGTAAGTCAGACAGGAAGGATTAGAAGAAAGACCATTGACAGAAACTACTTGCAGACGATTGGTGATGTAAGAATGAAACCAGTTCAAGACAGTATCATGGAGCCCAAAAGAGTGATGTAGACGGGAGAGAAGGATAGAGTGGTCAATAGTGTCAAAGGCAGCAGATAGGTCCAAGAGAGTCAAAAGTGATACGTTGTTAGAGTCGAGAGTAGTCAGTAAGTCGTTGCAGATTTTGAGAAGAGCAGTTTCGGTACTATGTCCAGAACGGTAAGCAGACTGAAGGGAATAGACAAGGTTATTGGAATGAAGGTGGTTTAACAGCTGGTCAAGAACAACTTTCTCTAAGACCTTGGAAAGAAAAGGAAGATTTGACACAGGTCTATAGTTTTTCAAATTCTCAGGGTCAAGAGTCGTCTTTTTTAGAAGAGGTCTTACAATTGCTGACTTGAAAGAAGAAGGAAAGGAGCCAGTTGAGAGGGAATGGTTAATGATATTGGTGATGTGAGGGAGAAGAGTATCGAGACAATGGGTGAGAAAAGAAGCTGGCAATGGGTCGAGTTCACAGGTTTTAATGCCAGATTTCATGATGATTTTCTTAACAAAGTCCTCAGAAACGGGTTGGAAGAAAGTAAGGGGGATTCCAGAGAAAGGGGGTTCAGGAAATGTAGCATGAGTGTTCGTCGTGGAATCGAGAGAAAGCCTGAGGTTAGCAATCTTGTTGAAAAAATAGTCAGAGAAAGCCTGTGGAAGATCAGAAGGTGGCAGGTGAGATGGAAGAGGAGAAGAGCCAGTTTTGCCAAGAAGAGTATTAGTTATATTATACAGTTGTTTGGAAGTGGAACAGGCAAGAATTTTAGCATTGTAATAGGCTGATTTAGAGGCATTTACGAGGCTATTAACAATTTTGTTGGCAGTTTGAAAAATTTGCTTATGAACAGTCAGACTAGACTTGAGCCACTGTCTCTCGGCTCTGCGCCTTTCACACTTGGCCGCTTGCAGCTGAGGCCCAATGGAGGAGAACCAAGGTGATGGTGGCCTCTTGGAAACAAGGCGGCCACAGGCAGGAGCGAACCGATCCAGGAGCCCAAGGAGAAGGGAGTTGAGGTCATCAGGTGTGGTTGGCGGGGAAGCAGATAAGAGAGACTGAAGGTCAGCCTCAAAGACAGTCATGTCCACTGCAGAAAGGTGTCTGGCTTGAATGTACGTTTTGCGGGGTGGAGGGCGGGAAAAATGAAGATCAGCAACAAGGCAGACATGGTCAGATGGGAGGGTGTGGTCGATGATGATGGAACTCACCATGGTCTGGTCAGTCCTGTGGATTATATTATCCAATGTGTGCCCACGAATGTGAGTGGGAGCGTGGACGCACTGAACCAGGCCGTAGCAGTCCAGGAAATCGATGACTTTGGAGGTGGTGGGTTCGGAGGGGCGATCAAAATGAATGTTAAAGTCACCAGCGATGATGTAGGAACCATGGAGGGAGTTACAGTAGGACAGCAGATCCGGGAATTCGTCAATGAAGTTGGAGTCAGTGAGACGGTTCTTAGAGTTTGGAGGAGGACGATACAAACACAGAAGGTGGAAAGTGTGGTGGGGGAAGGTGAGGGTAAGTTGTGCCAGTTCGAAAGAAGTGTGGGTGAAAGGGAAGGAGGATTTGGTGGAGAGGAAAGGGGAGAGTGGATCAGCAACAACAAAAGCAATGCCACCAATTACAATACATTGCAACACATTGTTTTTATAACAATGTACTTTACACTTTATTACAGTACACAATCACAATACATTGCAACACATTGTTTTTATAACAATTTACTTTACACTTTTTTACAGCATACAATTACAATACATTGCACCACGTTGTTTTTATTACATTTCACTTTACACTTTATTGCAGTACACGATTGTAATATATTGCAACACATTGTTTTTATAACAATGTACTTTACACTTTTTTACAGTACACAATTACAATACATTGCAACACATTGTTTTTATAACAATTTACTTTACACTTTTTTACAGCATACAATTACAATACATTGCAACACATTGTCTTTATAACAATGTACTTTACACTTTATTACAGCATACAATCACAATACATTGCAACATGTTGTTTTTATACCATTTCACTTATTACAGCATACAATCACAATACATTGCAACATGTTGTTTTTATACCATTTCACTTATTACAGCATACAATCACAATACATTGCACCACGTTGTTTTTATTACATTTCACTTTACACTTTATTGCAGTACATGATTGTATTATATTACAAAACATTGTTTTTACAACAGTACATTTTATTACATTATACAATTACAATGATTATGATATATCGTTCTAATTACATTACATTTTATTACATTAACTCACGTTTGTTATAGTCCATCCGACGATGTGAGATCGTTTCGGTGGACGTAAAACCATTCAGAAAATTGAAACAGATCAGCTGGACCCTGATCATATGGCATTTCTGTAAGACACCACAATACAACACATTCTATCAGTGAGATAAGTACTAATCGTTGAGACTTTCAAAATAAATATTTTTTTCTTTTTTTTTTCCAGTTTTTCTTTTTTGTTGTTGTTGTTATTGTTTGTTTTGTTTGTTTTTGTTGTTTATTTTTTGTTTGTTTTTTGTTTTTGTTTTACAACAAACGGACATCAAACATATAATGTGGTAACGAAAAAAGAAAAATACCTAATCATAAACATATGACATAATATTGTTGACATATGAATACTATATAACATACAGAATATACATAATGATATTTTATACACTAGAGTTTTTAAAATGAACCTCAAGATCCAAGCACATCCAACATTTGAGTCGTATAGACTTACGCCGATAAGACAACAGAAAAAAAAATGACTGAAACAGAAAAGAAAATGAGACAACAGAAAAAATGGCTGAAACAGAAAAAGAAAATGAGACAATAGAAAAAAATTATTGAAACAGAAAAACAAAATAAGACAACAGAAAAAAATGACGGAAACAGAAACACAAAATGAGACAGCAGAAAACCAATGATTTAAACAGAAAAACAAAATAAGACAACAGAAAACCAATGATTAAAACAGAAAAACAAAATAAGACAACAGAAAACCAATGATAAACAGAAAAACAAAATAAGACAACAGAAAACCAATGATTAAAACAGAAAAACAAAATAAGACAACGAAAACCAATGATTAAACAGAAAACAAAATAAGACAACAGAAAAAAATGAGGAAACAGAAACACAAAATGAGACAGCAGAAAACAATGATTAAACAGAAAAACAAAATGAGACAACAGGAAAAAATGACAGAAAAACAAAATAGGACAACAGAAAAAGCAAAAGAAAATGAGACAACGAGGAAAAAGGACGGAAACAGAAAAACAAAATGATACAGCAGAAATACTGACGGAAACACTGACGGAAACAGAAAAACAAAATGATACAGCAGAAATACTGACGGAAACACTGACGGAAACAGAAAAAACAAAAAGATACAGCAGAAATACTGACGGAAACACTGACGGAAACAGAAAAACAAAAAAAAACAGCAGAAATACTGACGGAAACACTGACGGAATAGAAAAACAAAATGATACAGCAGAAATACTGACGGAAACACTGACGGAACAAAAAAAAAATAATACAGCAGAAATACTGACGGAAACACTGACGGAAATAAAAAAATAAAATGATACAACGGAAATCACTGACGAAAACAGAAAAACTAAATGATACAACGGGGGAAAAAAACTGACGGAAACAGAAGAACAAAACGAGACAACAGGGAAAGACAATGATGGAAACAGAAAAATAAAGGCAAGCAGAAAATTGGGTGCTTGAATTAGTACACGCAGAACACAACACATCACAGAGTAAACGCCATGTGATGCAGTGCCACACGAAACTATCAGCTTGAACTTAATGTATTTTTCATGTTATGAGACCCTTCACAGAGTCCATAACAATGTTTTCGTGGACTGCTAATATTTTGCTTTTTCACATCGTGCCTTTTCGACTTACTGCTCATGTTGGTTCTCTCTGTCTCTCTGTCTCTCTGTCTGTCTGTTTCTCTCTCTCTCTCTCTCTCTCTCTCTCTCTCTCTCATCTCTGTCTGTCTGTCTGTTCTGTCCTGTCTGTCTGTCTGTCTGTCTGTCTATCTGTGTGTGTGTGTGTGTCTCTCCGTGTCTCTGTCTGTCTTTCTGTTTCTGTCTCTCTCATCTTTGTCTGCCTCTCTCTCTCTCTATCTGTCTCTCCCTCTGTCTGTCTATCTGTCTGTCCCTGTCTATGTCTCTGTCTGTCTGTCTCTCTCTCTCTCTGGCTCTCTCTCTCTCTGTCTGTCTCTTTCTCTCTCTCTCCCTCTCTCTCACTCCCTCTCCCTCACTCCCTCTCTCTCTCTCTCTCTCTCATATAGCAAAAGAACACGAACTACATTTTTTTGGTTGCTTTGTTGTCCTGTATGTATTGCATGTACATACGTCATCTCAGATTGAAACTGATACCACTTAAGCCGTGATGTCTGTAAATTTTGATTTAATGTTATTGATGTCAACACGTAAGGAGACCATTTTGTGTAGTCTAGTAGATATGTTTATGAAGCATTAAAAGTGCTGCGTACCGTTACATCAGAATTTTTATGGCTAGAGTAATGGTCATGTTTGCTTGTCTATGGAAAATGTACTGTGTGTTATATATTTATTTGATATGTATAATCCTCTACAATAAAGAGCTTAGGCTGATGTTGAATAAACCGCAGTGGCATTCTTTCTCTCATTCTCTCTGTCTCTGTCTGTCTGTCTGTCTGTCTGTCTGCTCTCTCTCTGTCTGTCTGTCTGTCTCTCTCTCTCTCTCTCTCTCTCTCTCTCTCTGTCTCTCTCTCTCTCTCTCTCTCTCACTCCTCTCTCTCTCAAAAGACGTGATAAAGAGGTAGCGAAATGCCCATTGTGTAAAAGTGTTACTGAATATGAAAATCTCTTTATTCTATATTGTCCAGCCCTTGAGGATCTGAGACGCCTGTTAAGTTAGCCAAAGTACTGCTATGAACGAAATGATTTCAGACTGATAATGCTCGTGGCTTGAAAAAATGAACGTACAATTAGAAATCTGGTAACATACGTCTATAAAGCTTTTAAGAGTAGAGAGTTTGCCTTATCATAAAGTTAAATTCTTGTGATGTTTGTCTGTTAAATTAAACCTATTCATATGTTCCTATTGTATTGTTGAAGTTTGAGTGTGGGTCCTATATTGTATTCATTCCAAAATATTTGAAGTATGCATCATCCAAGAACGACTATGTGTTATATTTTGTGTTTGTATAATGTTTATAATGTGTTCACACCCCTTCAAATGGGGATATGGCTTTACTGAATACACGTTTTAATCTGATTCTCTCTGTCTCTCTGACTCTGTCTGTCTGTCTGTCAGTCCATCTGTCTATCCGTCCATCTGTCTGTCTGTCTGTCTGTCTGTCTCTCTCTGTGTCTCTCTCTATCTCTGAACGGCCTTTTGAATAAAACATTTCGCAATCGCATTCTCTTTCTCCGGTGTTCTGTACTTGAAATATGAACTCAGTCTCTTTCAGCTGTAACGTTTACATTCAAAGTATTCACGGCACGAATGGAAAGCTCTATAACATAATATATCTCTCTGACTCCCGCACCTTATCCACCAGCATCCTGCATTGTAAACCAAGCTTGCAAAGCAAAAACTTAACCCTGTAACTCCCGCATCCTATCCACCGACCGCAAAAACGTAACCCTTTGACTCCCGCGCCCTGTCCACCAGCATCCTGCATTGTGAGCCAAGCTAGCTAAGCAAAAAAATTAACCATTTGACTCCCTCACCCTATCCACCAGCATCCTGCATTGTCAACCAAGCTAGCAAAGCAAAACCATTTGACTCCCTCACCCTATCCACCATCTTCTTGCAGGAAGCTGGTGAGATAGGGTGAGGGAGTGAAAGGGTTAAGTTTCTGCAGTTGGTAGATAGGGAAAGAGAGTCAATGGGTTAAGTTTTGCACTGGTGTAGGGTGCGGGAGTCAATGAATATAGACAGTTTTTAGTTGGATTCCAGTGTCTATTCCTGTACATTTACTTATTTCAGTAAACTCTGAATTGATTCCTACCCACCCACCTTATAATCTGCTGTTACGAAAGGGGTTGTCATCACTGTTATACGAGTAAAGACCATAACAGGCTGTTGTCAATAAAATGTCAAAGCGTTTCTCTCGTTCTTGTTTTTGTTTCCAGTGGTTTTTAGCGGGTCTGCACCGATCAAATTTTCTCCTTGTTTTCAATCTGCTGTATCATTTTCAAATTGGATGTACCTTGATGCTTTTATTTATGAATTATTTTCAAAAATAATCATTATTGATGCTATTGATGGTGTTTTTTGTTTTTGCGCAGTATAGACTCTCTGTTGGTGTGGGTTAAATATTAAGAACAAAATAAAAACCACGTGATTGCTCAGGCTGATTGTCCTCGTAATTTTTTCGTCTCTCTGTCTCTCTGTGTCTCTGTCTCTGTCTGTCTGTCTCCCTCTCTCTCTCTCTCTGCGCCTGCCTGTCTCTCTCTCTCTCTTTCTCTCTCTCTGCCTGCCTGCCTGTCTGTCTGTCTGTCTCTCAATCTCTCTCTGCCTGCCTGTCTGCCTCTCTCTCTTTCTGTCTCTGCCTCTCTCTGTCTCTCTGTCTGCCTGCCTATCTGTCTGTCTGCCTGCCTGCCTGTCTGTCTCTTTCTCTGTCTGCTTGCCTCTCTCTCTCTCTTTGCCTGTCTGTCTGTCTGTCTCTGTCTCTCTCTCTGCCTGCCTGTCTGTCTATTTGTCTCTCTGTTTGTCTGTCAGTCTGTCTGGCTGTCTCTTTCTTTCTGTCTGTCTCTGCCTGTCTGCCTGCCTGCCTGCCTCTCTCTCTCTCTGTCTCTCTCTCTCTCTCTGTCTCTGTATATGCGTGTGTGTTTCTCTTGATCCCAATCTGTTTCCCCAAGGAGAGAAATGTGATCTGTTTGACGTCAAAGGTGGCCTGTGACCTGACCTTTTGTGTATCGATGATTCAGCAGCACGTGCTCTGGCTGTGAAACACGACACCCTCACTGTGAAACTGCTAAAACATACACACTGCATGATGATGGCCCGTGATGATGCAGGGCATGTCATATATAATTATGTGTATGTACACATATGTATAGTTTCATATATATATATTCATATGTACCTATGTCATATATATATATATATATATATATATATATGTGTTGTGTGTGTGTGTGTGTGTGTGTGTGTGTGTGTGTACATATACATTTACACACATACAATATGTATGTATGTATGTATATTGCAAGCTACACGGATGTGCATCTGTGTATTACGTATGTGTGAAACTTAAAATATACATTTTAGTGATGGCTGCGATAATGCGTTGAATGTCATATACATGTATGACATGTATATATGTATATATAAAAATAAATACACACATAAATCTATCTATCTATCATCATACATAAGTAAATATACACATGAACATTCGTGGAACTTGTATTTATTCTCTGTCTGTCTGTCTGTCTATCTCTCAACACACACACACACACACACACACACACACACACACACACACACACCACACACACACACATACACACACACACACACATATATATATATATATATATGTGTGTGTGTGTGTGTGTGTGTGTATACATATATGTATATATATATACATAAATATATGTATATATATATACACATAATATATATATACATATATATAATATATATATATATATATATATATATATGTGTGTGTGTGTGTGTGTGTGTGTGTGTGTGTGTGTGTGTGTGTGTGTGTGTGTGTGTGTGTGTGTTGAGATAGAGACAGACAGACAGACAGAGAATAAATACAAGTTCCACGAATGTGCATGTGTGTATTTACTTATGTATGATGATAGATAGATAATTTATGTGTGTGTGTGTTTATACTTTATATATATATATATAATATATATATATATATATATATATATATATATATATGTGTGTGTGTGTGTGTGTATGTGTGTATGTGTGTGTGTGTGTGTGTGTGTGTGTGTGTGTGTGTGTGTGTGTGTGTGTGTGTGTATGTGTGTGTGTATTAGATAGATAGATAGATAGATGGATCGGTAGATCGGGTAGATAGATAGACAGACAGATAGATAGATAGATAGATAGATAGATAGATAGATAGATAGATAGATAGATATACACACATATGTATGTATGTATGTATGTATGTATGTTGTATGGATGGATGGATGGATGTATGTATGGATGGATGGATGATGGATGTATTATGTATGTGTGTATGTATGTATACAGAGACAAAGAGAGAGAAAGAGAGAGAGAGACAGACACACGGACAGACAGACAGAAACAGAAAGACAGAAACAGAGACAGAGACAGAGATAGAGACAGAGAGATAGAGGTGTGTGCTGTTGTTGTTGCTTTGCATTTTATTTCTTTTCATCACAACGGTATTCACTGTGTAGAAACTTGGTTTTTATGTGCTTATCTCGTTGCCGATCACGACTTACAGAACGTCGAATCAGTTCTAGACTTTCACCTTTTGTTCTCACAGATGCATGCTATGGCTGTGACTTAAAAATAATGGGACCATGTTTACCACAGAAATAGATGCATCGACTTTCGCCCACCCCATCGTCACTTTTAGCAATTAACATGGATTCAAAAACTACGTAAGCGCTTCGTTTTATTTCCTAAACTTACCCTATCACAACTTCTAAACAGTCCTACTTTTTGACTAAAACTTGGTGTAGATTTCCACATACATCATCATCATCATCATCATCATCATCATCATCATCATCATCATCATCATCATCATTAGGTGCCCTGTGGCATGGCGTTGGCGATCATGGACTTCCATCTGTCTCTATTTCTCGTTGCCCCTAGCATCTCTCCTACCCCCCTCGTCCCCAGCCACTCTGCAAGTCCGTCCAGCATTTTCTCCCTGGGTCTACCCGGTGCTCTCTTTCCCTCCACCTTTCCCGTTGTGACCAGGTGCTCCAAATCCCCCTTCCTCATAAAATGGCCTATAAATGTTGCCTGTCTTTTCCTAATCTTCCTTATGAGTGATCTACTTGTGTCTGCCTCCATCAAGACTGTCTCATTTGTTTTCTTTGCTGTCCATGGAACACATACAGGGCTGAAAAATTAACCTCACCCCTCTCCTCTAAGCTCCAGGAACAGGATCATACGGATCGCACAAAAATGTACCTGAAATGACCACTAAAGGTGCGTGAGCAGAACTTTCTCAAAAACTTCTGACTACCAATTATCTAAGATCTCTTTTTCACTGTTGTGTTAGTCTGCAATTGTCCTCAAAGCGTATCACGTTTTATTTTAACTGAAGTTTCTACAAGTTCAGGGTTACCTTGAGAAGTACAAAACCTGGATTTTCTGTGATTATTTTTGTACCAAAAAGGTAGACTGTTAAAAGGGTTTGGCCATCTTGTTTTTCTCTGTGCTGAACCGTGTATTTGGCTTTCATTTCATATGAAACCAACTTTATCATGAACTGTGCATTTGGTTTTCACTTCAATTGAAGCCAACTTTATCATGAACTGTGTGTTTAGCTTTCACTTCCTTTAAAGCCAATATTGTCATGAACTGTGTATTTGCCTTCACTTCACATGAAGCCAACTTTATCATGAACTGTGTGTTTAGCTTTCACTTCCTTTAAAGCCAATATTGTCATGAACTGTGCATTTGGTTTTCACTTCAATTGAAGCCAACTTTATCATGAACTGTGTGTTTAGCTTTCACTTCCTTTAAAGCCAATATTGTCATGAACTGTGTATTTGCCTTCACTTCACATGAAGCCAACTTTATCATGAACTGTGTGTTTAGCTTTCACTTCCTTTAAAGCCAATATTGTCATGAACTGTGTATTTGCCTTCACTTCACATGAAGCCAACTTTATCATGAACTGTGTGTTTAGTTTCACTTCCTTAAAGCCATATTGTCATGACTGTGTATTGCCTTCTTACATGAAGCCAACTTTATCATGAACTGTGTTAGTTCTTCTTTAAGCCATTTTCAGACTGTGTATTCCTTCACATGAAGCCAACTTTATCATGAACTGTGTACATGTATTTCCCTTTCACTTCACATGAAGCCAACTTATCATGAACTGTGTATTTACCTTTCACGCCTCATGAAGGCAGCTTTAACGTGAACTGTGTATTTGGCTTTTATTTCACATGAACCCAATATTGCCATGAACTGTGTATTTGGCTTTCACTTCTCATGAAGCCAGTAATGCCATGAACTGTGCATATGGCTTTCACTTCACATGAAGCCAACTTTATCGTGAACTGTGTATTTAGCTTTCACTTCATATAAAGCCAATATTGTCATGAACTGTGTATTTGGCTTTCACTTCTCATGAAGCCAATTTCATCATGAACTGTGTATTTGGCTTTCACTTCACATGAAGCCAACTTTATCATGAACTGTGTTTGGCTTTCATTTCACATAAAGCTAACTTTATCATGAACTTGTTTGGCTTTCACTTCACATAAAGCCAATATTGTCATGAACTGTGTATTTGGCTTTCACTTCACATAAAGCCAACTTTATCATGAACTGTGTTTGGCTTTCACTTCACATAAAGCCAAATTTATCATGAACTTGTTTGGCTTTCACTTCACATAAAGCCAATATTGTCATGAACTCTGTATTTGGTTTTCACTTCACATAAAGCCAGCTTTATTGTGAACTGTGTATTTGGCTTTTATTTCACATGAAGCCAATATTGCCATGAACTGTGTATTTGGCTTTCACTTCACATGAAATCAACTTTATCGTGGACTGTGTATTTAGCTTTCACTTCATATAAAGCCAATATTATCATGAACTGTGTACATGTATTTGCTTTTCACTTCACATGAAGCCAACTTTATCATGAACTTGTATTTGGCTTTCACTTCACATAAGCCAACTTTATCATGAACTGTGTATTTGGCTTTCACTTCATAAAGCCAACTTTATCTGAACTTGTTGGCTTTCACTTTATAAAGCCAATATTTCATGAACTGTGTATTTGGCTTTCACTTCACATGAAGCCAACTTTATCATGAACTGTGTATTTGGCTTTCACTTCTCATGAAGCCAACTTTATCATGAACTGTGTATTTGGCTTTCACTTCCGTGAAGCCAACTTTATCATGAACTGTGTGTTTGGCTTTCACTTCACATGAAGCCAACTTTATCATGAATTGTGTATTTGGCTTTCACGTCACATGAAGCCAACTTTATCATGAATTGTGTGTTTGGCGTTCACTTCTAATGAAGCCAACATTATCATGAACTGTGTATTTGGCTTTCACTTCTCATGAAGCCAATTTATCATGAACTGTGTATTTGGCTTTTACTTCTAATGAAGCCAACTTTATCATGAACTGTGTATTTGGCTTTCACTTCACATGAAGCCAACCTTATCATGAACTGTGTATTGGCTTTCATTTCTCATGAAGCCAATTTATCATGAACTGTGTATTTGGCTTTCATTCAATGAAGCCAACTTTATCATGAACTGTGTATTTGGCTTTCACTTCACATGAAGCCAACTTTATCATGAAACTGTGTATTTGGCTTTCACTTCACATGAAGCCAACTTTATCATGAACTGTGTATTTGGCTTTCACTTCTCTGAAGCCACTTTATCATGAACTGTGTATTTGGCTTTCATTCTCTGAAGCCAACTTTATCATGAACTGTGTGTTTGGCTTTCACTTCACATGAAGCCAACTTTATCATGAATTGTGTATTTGGCTTTCACTTCTCATGAAGCCAACTTTATCATGAATTGTGTGTTTGGCGTTCACTTCTAATGAAGCCAACATTATCATGAACTGTGTATTTGGCTTTCACTTCTCATGAAGCCAAATTTATCATGAACTGTGTATTTGGCTTTTACTTCTAATGAAGCCAACTTTATCATGAACTGTGTATTTGGCTTTCACTTCACATGAAGCCAACCTTATCATGAACTGTGTATTTGGCTTTCATTTCTCATGAAGCCAAATTTATCATGAACTGTGTATTTGGCTTTCATTTCTAATGAAGCCAACTTTATCATGAACTGTGTATTTGGCTTTCACTTCACATGAAGCCAACTTTATCATAAACTGTGTATTTGGCTTTCACTTCTAATGAAGCCAACTTTATCATGAACTGTGTATTTGGCTTTCATTTCTAATGAAGCCAACTTTATCATGAACTGTGTATTTGGCTTTCACTTCACATGAAGCCAACTTTATCATAAACTGTGTATTTGGCTTTCACTTCACATGAAGCCAACTTTATCATGAACTGTGTATTTGGCTTTCACTTCTCATGAAGCCAACTTTATCATGAATTGTGTGTTTGGCTTTCACTTCTCATGAAGCCAACTTCATAATGAACACTGTGACAGCAGTTGGAGACCCACATCCTCTTCTTCACCCTCTGTACAGCTGTTAACAGAAAAGAGGGAGATAATGACAAGTCCATCCTGACGACGTTTCATTAATCACAATCACTGTGTTTCTCGTCAAGCTTCCCAAGTAAATGCCATAGTGTTTGATTCCCATGTCCTGCCCTCTGGCTACAAACCTTGAACCCTTTCAAGTCCTCTAACCTATCCACCAGCTTCCACCCGGAAGATGGTGGATAGGGTGGGGACACTGAACGGATTAGGTTTTAGCTTTGCTATTATGGCTGACAATGCCAAAAGCTGGTAGACGGTGTGAGGGAGTCAAAGCAATATGTGGTGGGCATATCGCTAATACTCTCGACATTAAAATGTCATACAAAGCAGGCAGTATTTCTAATTTGTGGGAGCCAGCATTGACACAAACACTGCACATTCACATTCTCCCACCAAAAGAGAAAAGAGAAAATAAAGGTACTGTCTTGATCTCCCGCTCGCTCACTTTGACTGACTCAGTTGTGAAAAGCTGTGGCGGATTCCAAGTACATCTTAACACTCAATCCCTGCCTGGAACTTAAAATATGTTGATTTTTTTCACTGTCCATTTCAATGCTCCGATCATTCTGGCAGTGTGTCTTATTCATGGTCCTCATTTCTCGTTCCATGACTTCTCCAGGTCAAGAAGTTTGACAGATAATTGTTGAACAATCTGAGTGGACTGACAGCAGTAAACTCTGGTGAACAAATTCTCGTCCCAGTTCCTTTTCCACCCTCCAGTTGGAATGCCAGGGCTCTTTTGGAAATTCTATGCTACATGTAGATATTTCCTCTTTTCCGTCACTCTCTTTATTTCTGCCTTGCTCCTTTGCTTTCTGTCATCTCCTCTATAATTTTCTGTCTTGCTGGTCCATTCACCTGTATGTGTTCTGTAAAGCCTTACATACTTTCTCATAGGATTGATATCTGGGTGTGTGTATTAAATGTATAAATGGATCTAAGGAAATATGATGTGCAGAAGGAATTTTAGGTATATAGGCCAGTTCTTATGTATGTTATAGTGTCCTTAGTTCATGTTTACAGTTGTATGGCTTTTTAAATCCCCTGGTGATAAATTGGATGGAATGGTCAGCACCAGGGGCACATCCCTTGGTTATGTACGTGAATGCATCGATATATGTACTGTATTGGCTTTTCCACATTTTGTTACAGTGAGGTATTGCGTACGTTTTGAGATGGTTATAGCCTTGACATAGCTCTGCCCATTCGTTTGTGCTTTAAATAACAACAACAATAGTTCCTATTCCTGCACATTTTTTATTCCCTTTTATACTAGAGAGAAATTTTCCCTAAACAACTCTCTTTCTTTTTTCCTTATACGTGTTTGAGAGTATCTAAAGTTTCTGGTGGTGGCAATGAATGTTACAGTGATTTCTCAATTCTATAAGGATGGGTCTGTAGGCTACTTGGTTTCCGCCTTATCATAAATCCATCCCATTACAGTCATTTCAACAGGCATGGTCCCATTTCATTTGACTGACAAAACAAGTTACTCAGAAATTTGAAAATGAAAGCAAAGATAAAATGGTTTTATATAATCACTATTTCTGGTAAGGATCAAGACATTTCATAAACTGAGTGCGACGGGTATCAATCTACTCTCCTATAACAGCAATGACGTTTTGATCGTTCATACAAGATTATTATCACAGTTGGGTCATAAGTCCTAACTGGAATTTGTTTCAGTCTGCTCAAGGACAAATTGTTGGAATCAAACTCCTGAATAATGTTATCATTCACACCTGGAAAAATACCAGAAACGGTCAAAAAGTCCATATTTCAATCTTCACCTTAATCATTTCTTACCAACCAACAGGAAGCTGTATGTCTTTCTGTCTATATGTATGCACAGGTATGTAGACATGTGTGTAGGCCATAGGAATGGAGGGTTGTAAGATGTATGCATACCTGTGTGTGTGTGTGTGTGTTTTTCATGGGTGTGTGCATGAGTGTATCCTTGTGCGTGTGTGGATATGTGTGTGCGTGTGTATGTGTGTGTGTGTGTGTGAGTGTGTACGCGCGTGCGTACGTGATGTGTGTGAGTGAACAAGTGAGTGTGCGTGTGTGAAGACCTTCTCTCCTGCGTTTTCTCAAAGCTGGGAAAAGCTGAACCCATTTCATTACAAAAAACACACAGACCATCACAAATATTTACAAAAACATTTTATTGTCGTGAACATAATAAAACAATCAGTCAATCATAAAAACAACTGATACGTTTTTTGATGGGCAGTTTCACAAGGTCACAAGAAAGCCTGTAAGTATAGTAAGGTTAACATAAAAAAAGGAAAAAAGATTGCCCCATAATCCTGATGTTACATAGACCTAACTTTTCTTGGGGTCAATATTATAAGGGCAGTGTCCACCTCCTCTCCCTTGCCTAACCCTGAACAGGGTCAGGAACTCGTTCACAGCTGGGTGGACTAAAGACGGCTTGCACAAAGTCTCTTTTAATCAGACTCAAACTCATACAGTCAGATTGGAACAGATGAGCTCTACCTCTCTGACAAGCAGGCATTACATTATAGAAGGTCAAAATAATCATGTCTCTCCATAATGAAATGGATGGAATGCAGGCTATGAACACAAACATGGATGCCACTTGGAACTGTACAGGTTCTGGATTTCTCCTGTTTTCAGAAAACAAAACAAACACAATTTGATCACAGGTACTTAGCACAAAACAAAACAAAACAAAACACACTTTGATCGCTGGCACTCAGCCTGAAGAGCGGCTATCATGCACAAAGCAGCAAATCACACAAACAAGCAAAACAGAAAGAAAGAACAGAAATAATAAAGAACCACAATCCCAAAACAGTGGCATGCTAAGACAAAGAAACCGTATGGAGATCTTGCCATCATATACAACAATATGCACCAAATATGTACCACCACGATGAGATCTACAGTATATGTCTTTTTCTGTTCCTCCTTCTTACACAGTCTAGAGCTACAGTGAGCACTCCCTATCGAAGCATATTAATTCATACAAACCTACCTACCCAGCAGAAGTAGTAGATTTCAGAATTTGTCTGATCGAAAAGGAACCCCCTTGGACGAAGTAGTAGATAAGTATCATGGTTGAGAGAAAGAGAAATGGGTTAGACAGAATGAGGCAGTGAGTAAGAGAGAGACAGAGAGAGACAGACAGACAGACAGACAGACAGACAGACTGACAGACAGACAGACAGAGTTCAGGAGAGAGGAAGGATGAAGGATAATGAGAAACAATATTTACACACACACACACACACACACACACACACACACACACACACACACACACACACACACACACACACACACACACACAGAGTTTTCCAAGTTGATGTCACAAGTCGTGTTGCTGTCTTTACTCTCTTTGACATTACTCTGTCATGGGTTATCACCAGCGAAAAGAAACAGGGTCAGATCAACACATATCTGATGGGCCACAATTCAGCATGAACTGAAACAAGACCAGAAGACATGGAATAAGCTGTCTTGGCTTGTTCAATATCGTCCTTGTTGTGGGAAACTGGCTGATGCTATAAACAGTCAAGAGGACTGAGTGAGTGAGTTACTCACTTTGATATGTGAAGTGACCAAAATCTAATTGGTTCTTAATCTCATGCATCTGTAAGTCGTCAACTCTTTCGAGATGCCTTATGCTACACATGGAGAGAAGACAACTGACTGAATGAGTCACTCACTTTGAAATATGAAGTGACTGAATCAAACTGGCTTTTAGTTTTGAGCAATAGTACCAGCCAGTTTTTTAATCTTTCACTCCTTTCACTCCCTCATCCGATCCAGCTTTCCTGCTGAAAGGTTACACAGACAGATGAAGTCAAGACTTTACAGCCAGAACAAATGTTGTGACCCTTCCAAAACCTCTATATCATTACCATGTATGCCATTTCAACGTGTTATTCAATCTGCTTGATTATGTGAAAGACAGCTCAATGGTGTCATGGCTCATTCGGTTACCACTACATTTCTTTCTTTCTCAGGTCACACATCCAACATTCCTGAGGATACACATGTGATGTATACAGATAAAGCTAGAACACACATATTTCTACCAAACTGTTAATTTAGCAAACAAACCGTCAACGATATGTAATGCCAAAAAGAAAATATGGGATAATGTAACAATCAATATGCATTAACATAACAACCTCAAAACTGTCAGTGTGTTTTCATGATATATGTGATACCATCATGTGATGTGTACCGACACAGACCATACATATTTCTACTGAAATTATTAATTTGGCAAACAAACTGTCAACAATATATATTCAATCCCACGAAGAAAATATGGGATAATGTAATAATCAATATGCAATAATATAACAATATGGGATAATGTAATGATCAATACACAATGATATAACAATCTCAAAACTCTCAGTGTGTTTTTCATGATATATGTAACACCATAAGGGGGAAGAAGGCATATGTGACAATACTAAAAATCTGATTAAACATGAAAAAAAAGTTTCCACTGCGAAGAGACACCTGAAAGGAAAATGGTGTCATATCAGTATTTTCCCCTAGAACTGAAACTTTTGGGCGCTTTTTCCGTGACTGTGACCTTTACTATGGGCCATGTGACAATATAAATATACAAAGTCAATAAATAAGCACAAGAAACCTGTATCAGTTTGCTTTCAACCCATTCTTGGTTATTTTGATTCAAAAACATTAGTTCAGACTAGACATGTCAGAAGATTGCAGCAATGATGAAACATGTAAAGAGTATGGCTGTTCCACTGCATTAGTCTACTAGATTGTAATTTTTCTTTATTGTGAGACTGAGTTTTCTTGGGAAAAAAAAAAACTTGGTATGTCAATGAATGTGACAATGCTTTATTGCACAACTAGATTTCTCTCTCATGTCAATAGTAGCTCTCTCTTTCAGTTTATAAAATATCAATAATATGAATAACTTTCAAAATAAACAAATTGAAAAACAAATGGATACAATGAAGAAATTAACAAAATCACAGACAAAATTAGGAGACATACTTCAAAGCAACCACCAACAAGAGGAGAAAAAAGGGGGCTTGCTCCAAGCATTATCAATGCTTATGAAAATTCAAACTGATACCACTCACAAGAACAGTAATGTGTATACACCACATATGACTTATCAAGTAACTATTACCAAACAAAAACATCCCATTTGTACACCACTGTATACACTACATATGACTTATCAAATAACTATAACCAAAAACATCCCATTTGTACACCACTGTATACACTACATACGACTTATCAAATAACCATAACCAAACAAAAACATCCCATTTGTACACCACTGTATACACTACATACGACTTATCAAATAACCATAACCAAACAAAAACATCCTATTTGTTCACCACTGTATACACTACATATAATAATAATAATAATAGTGAACATTTATGGCGCTTAATCTAAAAAAAGCCCTAAGCGCTTACAGTAAACACACACACACACGCACACACAACACACGCACACACACACACACACACACACACACACCACACACACACACACACCCGCACACACACACACACACACACCACACCCCACACACACACACACACACACACACACACACACACACAACACACACACACACACACACACACACACACACACACCCGCACACACACACACGCGCGCGCGGGCACAGATTTCAAGGTGGCAGCTGAAGTAAGAGTACAGAACTACAGGCTAGGATTTAAAAAGAGTGGTTTTTAGACTGGACTTAAACGAAGAAAGGGTACAGGTAGAGCGGAGAGGAAAGGGAAGTTTGTTCCAAATAGAGGGGGCCTGATAAGAAAAAGCACGTTCACCAAGAGTTTTGTTGCGGACGCGTGGGATTCTAAGTAGGTGGGCATCAGTAGAAGAGCACAGCTCTCTGGAGGGAATGTAAACAGTCAGGAGATCAGAAAGATAGGGGGGAGCTAGACCAGCCAGAGACTTATGGCATAGGAGGGAAAGTTTATAGTCAATACGCTTTCGAACAGGAAGCCAGTGTAGAGTTCGAAGCAGAGGGGAAACATGAGTTGACCTTGGGCATTTCTGTACAAGGCGAGCAGCGTTATTTTGAACTATTTTGAACATATGACTTATCAAATAACTATAACCAAACAAAAACATCCCATTTGTTCACCCATTGTATACACTACATATGACTTATAAAATAACTATAACCAAACAAAAACATCCCATTTGTTCACCCATTGTATACACTACATATGACATCAAATAACTATGATCAAACAGAGACCACCTATCTGTACACCACTGTATACACTATGTATAACTTATCAAATAACTTAAATCAAATAAAGACATCCCATATATACACCACTGTATACACTACATATGGCTTATAAAATAACTATAATCAAACTAAAACATCCCATTTGTACACCTTGTACTTCTGGGCTTAACAATTTCAATGTCTCCCTTCAACATCAACACAATCATCTGCCTCTCTCTCTCTCTCCATCTTACATACACAGAAACACAAACACACAATTTCTTATGACTGTTGAAGAATAACGTTACAATTTTTTTTTTCAGATTATATACATAGCATACATTTTTCAATCATGAAACCTCATTGTTAAGCATATTCATGTAACATAAATACTATGAAGTGTGTCATGATCAACTGTAACACATTTGAGTCAATCCACAAAACGCAAACCGAAGCATTCACTTTGATATTTGAAAATTTGTCTTCCAGTCTAGCATGTTCTTGATGCATGTTTCAAATGATGAATTTTTCAAACAGTGGGATACTGTGCTGCTCTGGTATATGCCAGAGAGATGTTACTTTGTACATGGACAGGCCTAGCTAATCACTGCAGTTTAACATTCTTGAAACATCGTAGAAGGTGTGCACACAAACATTACTTTCCAGATGCAAGTTGCAATGATCGTACAGAACAGTGACGTGTCAAGGATGGGGAAGGAGTTGGGTTGTGGGCTTATCAACAAAATCATCAGCAACGACCCAATGACTTTTTTGATTATTGGACCAGAAGTAGAAAGACTTTTATTGGTCACAAGTCACTCTGATGTCACAGTTATTCAGAAAGCAAAATGCTCTTAGTCATTCCGATTCTTGTGTTTTCTTTTGTAACAAGTTCAGAATCAGTTAAGTACAATAAGCTAAAACTGCCCACATTGATCACTGAATAAATGAAAATTAACTACCACAGTGGCAATATATTTCTGTGACCGGTGTTAGCAAAGGATAAAGTAACATTTTTAAGGCAGTTCTCTGAAAAGGACATGCCTAAGAAAAAAACAAGACAATCTATTAGTAATAAGGTCCCACAAATAATACACAAAGTGCTTTTTTCACCTTGATGACTTTCAGTTATTACTGTTGTTAAGCAAGAGGAAATAAGTTTTGAAATGGTGAAAGAAGGCTTGATATACGATACTTACAATGCAAGTTACAATAGTTTAAAATCAGCAATTGGCAAGCGTCATTTGAAGTGAATGAAGATATTCTCAATTTAAGCTGTGAAGTTGTACAAAATGGTACATTTAACATGTCAGATGATTAAAACAAGCTTAGTTGTTTTGAAATATGATCAAGCAATGACTAAAGAAATGGAAAATGCAATGAAAGTAGGCCAAAACAGCTTCAATGCTCACAGGGAGTAAGGGATCCACTTGTACCCTTTGTGACAACCTCTCATATTCTTGCTATTATTACAAATACCACATGACATTACATTTTGTTTCTCTTACATCTAAGCTGCTGAAAGGCAGAAATGAGTATGTCAAGCAGACGGCAACTGTCCATGTAAAAAAATAACTGAAAACAGAGTGAAAATGACATCACAAAAATGCACACTTTATTGTTACCATTGTGTCGTTTATTTATCACTGAAATACAGCCAGTAAAAAGTTGCGTTCGCATCAAGTAAGTTTCCGCTTAGCACCATAAGGTAGGTGATATGAAGGTTGGCTTAATGTATACCAACCTACAAAATGTCTGAAAGAAACCTGAAGCTAAATAAATGAGGTATTCGACAAACAATGAAGCAGGACAATGTACGTAAACCCGAGAAATGACAGCTGGGGTCATGTAAACATGTGATCATGACATCACATCATGGACCATGCTGATATTGTCATCTTTTTTCTCCTTTCTTTTCTCAACTATTATTCATCATCATTTGTGATTTACCAATGATTCATTCCATTATTATTTCTTAGTACAAAATACAGTCAAAAGCAGCTTTTCAATGATAAAAAGTCATCCAAATCATGAATTATTATTATCACTATCCTGCTTTATGACACTGGCGTATAAAAGATGACAACAACTGCACTCAATCTGCAGTCAGTGCAAGTATTGAGTGTACAAGGTTATCCAGCACCGCTTACGTGTAGCAGCTGTGGAAGACTAAGTACCAATGCTGATAAATACAAGAAATTATGTGTATGTGTTAGCAACTAATAAATCATAAACTAGCATCAGACATGACAGTGATTATGGGTTAGCAAATTATGGGTGATAGTTCTTAAAGTCCTGATCTTCAGAGTTGCTGCTGTTGATAATAGTTCTTAAAGTCCTGATCTTCGGAGTTGCTGCTGTCAGTCTTTATACCAGGGCTGCCTTAACAGTTTGATGTTGACTACAATGACTTTTGGCATTTTCACTTTTCTTAGTTTGCACTGGTGAGATGGTCTTGGTCTTGTGAGGAATCATGATTTGACAGAGGCATTCTTGTTCATGGCTTTTGATGCTCATGTCTCAAAACTATCAGCGTTTCACAATGCGGGTGAATGCTGTCCCTTGTGGACGGTATACATATTAACCCTTTCACGCTATCCACATTCTGCAGGAAGCTGGTGGATAGGGCAAGGGAGCGCAAGGGTTAACATAATGACTGAAGAAGCTTGCCTGACTATTTACAGTTTGGCGTTGACAGTGACGGTCTTGGTGCTGAGGTTGATGGTGACCGCTGGCAGTGGCGGCACTTCAGCGTATGTACCTGTCAAATCATACACACTACCAGTTATACTACAGCTTCCGCAGTTTTAAGGTTATACAGACTACGAACTGGGCAAGTCCTGCAGTCAGTAGTCCAAGAACTGATCATGGTGTCACATTCACCAGTTTTACCATTACACAAACCATAAACTCAGCATACTGTCATCCAGTCACTAGTGTGAGAATTGATCACTATGTAACAAAGTATTGCACAGAAAGAAAACAATCAGTCAACCAACAAACCTTCTTACCACACCCTATACATCCAACTAAGAAAATCAACCAAACCCCTACACATTCAATTAAACGAAAAAGTTCACATTTTGAAGTAATTTAGCCAAACAGTTTGACCCTTTGACCTCCGCACCCTATCCACCACCAGCAAAATATTTAACCCTTTGACTCCCCCACTCTATCCACCAGCTTCCAGCAGGAAGCTACTGCATAGTGTGAGGGAGTTAAAGGGTTAAATTTTTGCTTTGTTGTCATGGTTGACAAAGCTGGATGCTGGTGGATAGGCTGAGGGAGTCAAAGGATTTATTCATTTATGTCCAAACAGGCCTGGCTGGCTCTTTTGATAGAGCTCATGTCTTGGGTATAATCTTGTCCACAACATAAAACTTGGCTTGTTCCCTGCCCGTCTTTATGCTGCAACCATTGTGGTGGTGTCGGTGTTTCATGGGCCCTGTCCCTCTCCCATTTTCAACACCTTGCCAAATTATCAGGTATCTGGTAACTACTGGTAGATTTAGGTAAAGCACATATGGCATTGTCCAAGTACAATGAATCTCATTTGAAAAAAACAACAACTATAAAGACCACAAATCCAAAGAGGATGCAACAAACTTAGAAATTCCATGATAGAAAACCATTCAAATTTCATATTTGCCTGAAAAGTGACATTTACTAAGGTGGCAGGTTGTGAAATCTGAAAAGAAACTGGGCTTCTTCAGTAAGTGAGACGTTCATAGTTTGGTCCTTGTTTCTAGATGTGGCATCACATGTACCTGCAGTGAAGTCCTTATCCCTCTATCAATAATTCTATTCTCTATTCTAAAATCAGGTGTGATTGTCAAAATATTCTTGGAGTAATATTACACATACAAGTCATTAAGATAAACACTATGTTTTCGTATACTTGTAGGGAAAGATGATAGAGAGGATAAGAGGGACAGAATAAGAAAAAGAGAGAGCAAAAGAGAAAGGGGGGCAGAAAGAGAGAGAGAAAGTGAGACAGAGAGGAGAGAGAGTGAGAGACAGAGACAGAGACAGACAGACAGAAGGAGACACGAGAGAGATACAAGTCATTAGAGTAAACACAATATTTTTGTGCACTTGTAAGGAAACGTGATAGAGAGGATAAGAGGGACAGCATGAGAAAAAGAGACAGAGTAAAAAGAAAAAAGAGAGAAAGAGATGGGGAGAGAGAGAGGCAAAAAGAAAGGAGGTGGAGGAGAGAGGGGTGTACAGAGTGAGGAAACTATTTTACTTACCAAGTTGTTCAGTGATTGTGGACAATTTTGCTACATTCGGGTACATGTACACCACTCCATCTCTGCAACAACAACAAAAGGTTTCCTTATATGTCTGCACGCTCATGACAGCTAGGTTGACTGGAAGCTGCACATACACAATTTAATTTAACCCTTTCATCACTTTTGACAACTGAAGTTGAGCCATAGTGGTTCACAACTGCAGGCCATTCCAGTCAACACACTGTTAGACAGCTGTACAGCCATTCTAGTCAGCCTGGATGATGTAACTTTCAGTATTGCTCAATTCTGTGGATGAGGCATAAGCAATACTGACAATGAAGTTTCAAATTAAAGGTAGTATAGCGTAACTTTGTTGAATCCTTCCAGTATTGTGCTTGCATTAGCAGTATACAGCTTAACTTCACTTGTCTGAGGCCTTCCAGTGTTGTTTTGATAAGCAGTATACAGCTATACTGTAGCTGTCTGAGGCCTTCCAGTGTTCTGTTTTGATAAGCAGTATACAGCTATACTGTAGCTGTCTGAGGCCTTCCAGTGTTCTGTTAGGTAAGCAGTATACAGCTATTCTGTAGCTGTCTGAGGCCTTCCAGTGTTCTGTTTGATAAGCAGTATACAGCTATACTGTAGCTGTCTGAGGCCTTCCAGTGTTCTGTTAGGGTAAGCAGTATACAGCTATACTCGTAGCTGTCTGAGGCCTTCCAGTGTTGTTTTGATAAGCAGTATACAGCTATACTGTAGCTGTCTGAGGCCTTCCAGTGTTCTGTTTTGATAAGCAGTATACAGCTATACTGTAGCTGTCTGAGGCCTTCCAGTGTTCTGTTGGGTAAGCAGTATACAGCTATACTGTAGCTGTCTGAGGCCTTCCAGTGTTCTGTTTTGATAAGCAGTATACAGCTATACTGTAGCTGTCTGAGGCCTTCCAGTGTTCTGTTAGGGTAAGCAGTATACAGCTATACTGTAGCTGTCTGAGGCCTTCCAGTGTTCTGTTAGGGTAAGCAGTATATAGCTGTGCTTAGCTCTCTGAAGTCCTTCCATTGTTCTGTTAGGTAAGCAGTATACAGCTATGCTTTAGCTCTCTGAAGTCTTCCATGTTCTGTTAGGTAAGCAGTATACAGCTATGCTTTAGCTCTCTGAAGTCTTCCATTGTTCTGTTAGGGTAAGCAGTATATAGCTATGCTTTAGCTTCTGAAGCCTTCTATTGTTCTGTTAGGTAAGCAGTATACAGCTATGCTTTAGCTCTCTGAGGTCTTCTATTGTTCTGTTAGGGTAAGCAGTATACAGCTATGCTTTAGCTCTCTGAAGCCTTCTATTGTTCTGTTAGAGTAAGCAGTATAAGCTATGCTTTAGCTCTCTGAAGCCTTCTGTTGTTCTGTTAGGGTAAGCAGTATACAGCTATGCTTTAGCTCTCTGAAGTCTTCAGTGTTCTGTTAGGGTAAGCAGTATATAGCTATGCTTTAGCTCTCTGAAGCTTCTGTTGTTCTGTTAGGGTAAGCAGTATATAGCTATGCTTTAGCTCTCTGAAGCCTTCTGTTGTTCTGTTAGGGTAAGCAGTATATAGCTATGCTTTAGCTCTCTGAAGCCTTCTGTTGTTCTGTTAGGGTAAGCAGTATATAGCTATGCTTTAGCTCTCTGAAGCCTTCCAGTGTTCTGTTTGGGTAAACAGTATTATAGCTATGTTTTAACTAACCGAGGCAGTGTACAGGGCGAAGTCTGGCCGGAAGGGCAGTAGTGAAAGGGTTAAGCAAGTTTTATATCTGTGCAAATTTGTGCGATCAAACTGAAAGGAACTCAACAGCAACCAGATCTCTCTCTCTCTCCTCTCTCTCTTTCTCTGTCTCTCTCTCCCCACACACACACACACACACACACACACACACACACACACACACAAAACTAGTCACAAAAAGGGCAACCTCTCACCTCTTCTCTTTGCTGACACCACCCATGTGGTAAAGGGCAAGCAGGCAATTGTTGGCCATGTCAAGGGAGAGAATCTCAAAGTGACGGATGGTCTCCTCCTCAAGAAGGCGCGCAGCCAGCACCTGCATCTCTTTTGTCAGGGACTTCTGGGTACGAGCTAATGGTTTCGCTGCCACCTGCATGCGGCTTGACAGCAGAAACTGGCACATCAACTGAAAAAAACAAAACCACACGCACACAACCGTGTATTAAAAATCAGGACTGGGAAAGAGCTACAAACGAGAACCACATCTGTTCACTAGCCGACCTGGACAGAGTACATATGGAATATTGGGTCTAGCCCAGTTTGCAAACCTTTTTGTGTTTGGTGCCTCCAGTCTCCTCCACTGTGAGTGGAAATCTCATCCTGTTTAACCCTCTGACTCCCACACCCTATCCACCAACTGCAGAAACTCAACACTTTGACTCTCCTCCAGCAGGAAGCTGGTGGATAGGGTGAAGGTGTCAAAGGGTTAAGCTTTTGCTTTGCTAGCTGAGTCGACAATGCATAATGCTGGTGGACAGATGCAGAAATCAAAGGGTTGGGGAATGTAAAGCAGCAAAGGAGAGTGGGACTTGCCATCACTGTAGTAAGCAGACTATGCTGCAATATATGCCGCTCAGTTTCCATACACACATCCAAGATGACAGTTCATTTTGGCACTGTCTGTTGTTATTCATTTTAAAGTTTAATAATGGCCTGCATAATGTGCAAAGGTCATGCTTTTAGCGTGGAATCTTTGCACTATATACATAAAATTAACATTATTATTGTCAGTAGCTACTTACCCAATATCCCAGTAGGAATGGTTCAAACATGCTGCTGAGGAAGGAGGTTGTCTTGTTGGTGGATTTCTGAATGACCACAGCACCTGCTTCGACAACCACTGCACCAATGTGCACCATAGTGGCCAACGTGTGTTCAAAGTCCTGTACAACACGAAACAGACACAGAAAGAACATTCTAAAAAATGCTACCAGCAATTATGGAAGTAAACTTTATTTTCAATTACATCTTGTTGCTAACAGGGAGAACAATGGCAGAATGGTTCAAACGTTCGTCTGCCAATAACTAATCTCAAGATTCCAGGATTCATTCCCGCTGAAGCCTTGACTTTTCTCCTCAGTTTGACCAGAAAATTGAACTGAATGTCTAGTCCTTCAGAAGAGGATTAAAAACAAATCAGACCCATGTGCCTTCTGACTGTACATACTAATGATTCCACAGCAGTTGAAAATCATGAAGAGCAGGGCATTTGCCCAGCTGCCCTGGTATAAAACACTGGAGAGATAACTGTGGCAACACACTTTCAACACGAAGAGCAATCCAAGTTTCACATGGTAAATCTGTTATAACATAAAGAAATGAATATGAACGATGAATACAAATTACCAACGCAGACTGCTGAGGGTAAATCTGTTAACACTTTAACCTTGAAGACAATCACAATATCAGAGTAGCCCTTGACTGATATTACAGAGTAATCTGAGATGATGGTGGTGGTGGTGGTGATGATATATGATAATGATGATGATGATGATGATGATGATGATGATAATGATGAGAATGATGATAACTACTGTTGACGGGTGCAATATAATGGAGAGTTTAGTACTTGCTTCTTTCTATTGGGAGGAATTTGGAAAACCTTACTCATCAAGAATGGTTGAAATGACCTTAGCCTTGTGGGGACTGGTGGCAGATTCTTCAAGCACCAAAAGCTGGGTGTCACTCATGGAATTCATCATTTTGTGAAGAACAGTCTATACATAGTAATAAGCAGTGAGTGGACTTTTCAGGACATTATCAATGATGACAACCCCACAGGGTTTTCTTTAACAAAGTTGGAAAACATCTCTTCCAGTACTAGTCTCTGTGTCAGCAGACAATCACATCTGACTTAAAGTGCTTTATGCGAAAATAAGTCAATTTTCATCACCTGTGGTTACATCACACAAGTATTTGGGGATATCTGATCTGAACACTGAGATCAAATTCACCAAATATTCAAACTGCTGGTTTTCACGACCCTTTGTTAAAAAAAAACAGGATACCTTTCTTGCGAACTGTTTCAGGTAAAGGTCATGTCACAAAATCTGTTCTGATCCAAAAGACATATTACAGGTCTTGCTTACTTCTTCAACAGCACTAGGGTGGTCCTCTCCCTCCATTTCTTTCATCAAAAGCAAGTTTGTTCATACCTAACTGTTATAATTTTCACCATCAGTGCACCTGGCTTTAAAATAATCTACTTGCAAACTGTGTGGTAAGACACACAAAATTCCCCATGAACTGCTTTTAAATCTGCATAAATTTTGAACATTTCATCCCAAAGTTTCTTTCCAGTACAGGCATAGAAAAAAATTTGCCCCTCTGCTGAATTCATTCTTACAATACTCAGGTGTATATCCAATAACTTACACAAATCTCCATCATGGATGACATCATTTTAAGTTGTGCATGTTGAAGGAGAAATGGTTTAATTCTATTGTGATATGCATTTTATGTATGACAGATAAAAGCACAGTACTGAGCTGTCCTTTCAGAATTCATATAATGCTGGGCCTCTTGTGCATCCTAAATAAGTTTAATTCCTGCAAAACTTACTTTACGAGTATTCCCTGGAATGAATACAAAGTCCCTGCAGAGAACGTTTTCCAGAAACACATACTTCTGGTACAGTGCATCTGGAAAAAAAAAGATAAAGTCAAAGTGAATAAAGTTTTGGCATAGATAAATAGTACTCTCTAAAAACTGGTACACAAAAAACTGGAAGACAAAAAATAGCACTGTCTTACAAAACATTTGACAGAAAATATTAATACAATTCATAAAAAGTTAAACAAAAACCATTATTATTTTTTGCCTGCCAAAAATACAATTACATCTTGCATTTTCATATGCCTTTACGCTTTATGTATTATCATACACACTTAACTACAAAACATGTAAAACAAGCCTTTACATTGTATGTATTATCATATACACTTAACCACAAAACACATAAAACAAGCCTTTACATTTTATGTATTATCAATACATATCTAACCACGAAACACAAAACACAGCCATAGCTGTCCGGCAAAGTCTCACCAAGAGCAAGTTCCTCCTCTCTGCAGGAGTTGATGGCCAAAGAGACGAGAGCTGGCCGCAAGAAGACGTGGATGGCCTGGTTGCGGTACAGCGACAGCATGATGTGCTGCGCAGCATTCTGCATCACAGCAAACTGCTGGACATGCTGCTGGGAAGCTGTGCGGCGCTGGGTGGTGGGTGGTGTGATCTGCAGGAGGGTGACGACGTCGTCGCTGCCCACGCTGACAATGTTAGGGTGCAGGGCCAGGCTGTGACGTATGATGGCTTCTGCAGATTCATTCACTGTAACAGCCATCACAATTTGTTCATTTCGGTCCATTGCCTGTGCAAAACGTGCCCGCCGCAGAGCAGAGCGCCGCTGGCGCAAATCCAAACTCACTGTACACAGGCAACTTTTCCAAGCCTCTAAAACAAAAGTATCCACCCTCATTGCATCTGCAAAAACAAGCTATTTCCAAACC
Source organism: Monoplex corrugatus (assembly GCA_030674185.1). Taxonomy (NCBI): domain Eukaryota; kingdom Metazoa; phylum Mollusca; class Gastropoda; order Littorinimorpha; family Ranellidae; genus Monoplex; species Monoplex corrugatus. The sequence continues at coordinate 89,486,196 of CM060308.1, forward strand.
AAATTCCTGAATGCCTCTTCTTCAAAAGAACTCTTTACAACCATGAATCATCTCCTTGGCACACGAAAAGACTTACCTCTCCCAACAAAACATACAAATGAAGAACTCCCATCTGTATTCTCTAAGTATTTCACCACCAAAATACAAACTCTTCGTGACAGGCTTGACAGGACACCCTGTCAACCATGCCCACCTGACCCTTCCTTCTCTGGCACACCTCTCACTACTTTTACCCCAGTCTCACAAGAAGAAATTTTCAACACAATCAGATCCATGTCGTTCAAAACCTGCGAACTGGATCCTCTTCCAGGTTCTCTCTACTCCGATTGTCTCCCTACTCTCCTCCCATTCATCACTGACATCATCAACACTTCTTTTCAAACTGGAACTGTCCCAGATTCTTTCAAGTCTGCTATTGTTCACCCTCTCCTCAAGAAACACAATTTAGACCCAAATGAACTGAAAAATTATAGGCCTATCTCTAATCTCTCTTTCTTGTCAAAACTCCTTGAAAAGGTCGTCCTCAACCAGCTGAACTCTCACCTGTCTGCCAACAATCTCCTCAATCCTTTCCAGTCAGCCTACCGCCAGTGCCATAGCACTGAAACTGCCCTACTACACATTCTCAACAATCTCCTCCTTGCAACTGATACTGGCAAAGTCTCTCTCCTCACACTCCTTGATCTGTCTGCAGCCTTCGATACCATTGACCATGGTATTCTCCTTTCTAGACTTCATCATACTTTTGGCATCTCTGACATTGCTCTCTCCTTTTTCACTTCGTATTTATCAAACAGAAAACAAACTGTTCTCATCAATGGCACTTACTCTCAACCTGCATACCTGACCTGTGGTGTTCCACAAGGATCTGTCCTTGGCCCTGTTCTTTTCACTCTTTATACCTCCCCCCTGTCCACCACTTCTATGCTGATGACACCCAACTTCAAGATAGTGACTCACCTGATAATATACAGCGCCTGTTGACTCGCACCACTGAGTGTTACTCGGACATTAAGAACTGGATGACACACAATAGACTTCAGCTTAATGACGACAAGACAGAAGCTATCCTCATTGGCACCCGTCAGAAACTTTCCCAGCTGCCTCCTCTTTCTCTCCCATTATGTAACACATCAGTCCCAATTTCTGATTCAGCTAAAAACCTTGGTGTCTGCATTGACTCTACCCTCTCCATGAACAACTTTGTTTCTCAAACTGCCAGATCTTGCTACTATCATCTCCATCGTATAAGCCT
>CM060308.1:89494950-89509950 GCA_030674185.1 Monoplex corrugatus
CTGATGTAATAAAATGAAGTATTATATCTATCTACTTACACACACATTATATATATATATATACCAAATCACTGTGAGACAGATACATATAACATTCTGAAGATTATTTAGGGTTACTCGAGTTTCTAATTTTTTACAGACTGTTCAGACTGTGAGTGTTCTTCTTATTGGAGAACTATTTCTTATGGATTGCCAACAAATGATTAAAAATTCCTATCCATGATATTCAAAACATGCTGACACAATTCCACCACATGACCCAAAGTGTGTGTCTGATCTAGTGCACCAGCTTCTTATTACAACACAGAAAAACAAAGCTAAAGTGCCCTAAAGTAAGGTCAATTCTGACAAAAGTCAGTCTGTTAGTATGTAAAGACTTGTGAAATCTACACAATGACAAAGAACTTACCCATAGCAGCAGCAATGACAGGTAAAGGCAGGTCATAGTGGTAGAAAACGTAGGACATCAGCAGGAAATCCATGTAACTGCGATGAGTGGGCATCACCAGGACAGGGTAATCCTGAACCAGTGACCTTACCTGTGTGCAAAATGGACGCGTACAATTAGAGTCTCTGAGTCTGATGATGGGTCAACATAACATGATGAGAAAAAAAAAATGAAAGACAGAAGAAACTAGAAAGTCTTGCATGAGTTTTTTCCTTTCGTCTGTCTTTATTTTCAATCTACATTCTTCCTTCCGTCAAGGAAAACAATTGCAGTGCCATTGGCCAAAAATTTGCGCCTGTCGTTTTATTGTATTAAATACGCGTTCATATTCTTCTTTCGTGTTTTTTCTGGTTCCTGTTTGCTTGAACGCGGGCAGTCACACTTGTTTTGGATTTCATAATGCTTTGATTGATATGCACGCATTATTCAATTTACTGCATACAAGACATTACATTATCTTTTAACCCTTTCACCACCACTCCTCCAGTCAGACTATCGCACCACGCACTGGCTTTGGACAGCTAGTGCACAGCTACGTACTGCTTATGCAAACTGAGCACTGGATGCCTTCAAGATAGCTACACTTTAACTGTTGTAACTTTGGAACCTCCAGCACTTTTGCTCATGTCTCGTGCAATACAGAGCAGCGTGAAAAGTTGTATTATCCAGGTTGATTGCAGTGCCTACAGCTATCTAACAGCCTGTCAGCTGGATCTAAGGTTGTAAATCCCTACAGTCAACTTGAGTGGCAAAAAGTGATGAAAGGGCAAATTCTACACATACTAATCTACTAGATTCAAAGCTTGCTTCTACTCAATTAAAAAAACATTCAATACTGACAGTGAATACATTTCTCTCATCTTACCTTTTCAATTCCTTCTTCATTGACATAAATGCGCTGGTAAAGCTGCTTCAAAACTTTCATGAGGAAATAGGCAAACCCACGAATGGCTCCCCCACGTAAGTTATGTGCCATCTCATCCAGGACAGAGCTAGCCTGGATCACAACTTCTGACCTGGGCAGCTGAGTCTCCACACAAATCTTGGAAAAGAAAAAACAGATTCTGAGAAATCTAATGAGTGGGGAAAATCTGTGGTAAATACTATCAGAAATCTATCTAAAGCGGCAAGAAAACTTCCTTTCAAATAGTTTGGTTATTATCAGTTGCCTGACTGTTCTGTTTAAAAAAAATGGGGAGGGGGGTGATTATGATAGTGGTGGTGGTGGCAGCAAATGTTTCATTTGAAACAGCAGTAATCAATCAAGCTTTGTTCACAATCTTACCACTCTGACAATAGTTATAGCACACTGCAAGGTTCAGTCCACTCCACAGTTCATCACAGTCCACCAGTGCAAACTAGATTCTGTCAATGACCACCCTATCCAACTTCTGGAGCCAACACGGTGAAAAGGAAAGAATGGAAAGACAAGACAATAAAAAATATGTACCATCACAGCATATCTACATATACCATATCTGAGGGAAGAAAGGCCACAATACAATTAAAGGCTTGAAATCTTTTATTTCATTAAAAAAAAATTAAGATGAATATTAAATCATGATTTATTAATATCATCAAAAAAGTGGCAAGCTGCAATTTCTCAACTCTCCTTCCATAAAAATAAGGGCCTGATAATCAAGTTGGTAAACATCCGACTACCAATCAGAAGATTTTGGGTTCAATCTGCCAAGACACTTCTGCCTGGTAGGTAAGGGTGGAAATTTTTCCATCTACAAGGTCAACATATGGGCAGACCTGCTAAAGCCTAAACCTTCTTAGTGTGTACATGCTAAATATCAAATATAAATATTAAACTAAAGATCCTGCACGTCATGTTACTAATTTTTCATTAGTGACTGATATATGTATGGAAATATGAAAACACCCTGCATGCACACCTTCCAAAGATACAGATTGTGCAACAACATAGAGGAATATATGGTCAGGTCACTTAGCAGCTCGAGTTCTCTGTGCTCAATAATCATAATAATTACAGTATTTATACGACGTCCAATCTCGACAACTCAAATCAAAACACACTCACGCACCTGGCATAGGCATACAATCAACAAAGACCACCCTATAATATTTAATAAACAGACTGAGGGAAAGAAGTAGTCATAGGATTCATTGTTGGGAAAAGAGGTGGGTTTTTAAATTGGATTTTAAAGCAGAAAGGGTAGGTGTCAGCAAAGGCAGAGCGGAAGTCTATTCCAGGCTGACCGTCCTATGACAGCAAAAGAAAGCTGGCCAACACTTGATAATTTAAATCTAGGCACCTGAAGGGAAAGAGTGTCTGAAGCTGAGCGCAAGGTGCGAGTTGGTGTACAAATGTTGATGTTGTCATAAAGATATGATGAAGCAGACTGGTGAATAGATTTGTAATACAAGGCATCCAGCTTATGTTCAATTCTTTTTAAGACAGGTAACCAGTGAAGAGCGAAGGAGAAGAACAATGTAATCAAAACTATTTCTTTTTGCGGACAAGATGAGCACCAACAAGTCTGATAATGTGTAATATGCAGTGAGTCCAACTTTATTTTGTATAGTGCAATTGTTTGCAGAATAGCATTATACAAAAACAATTATTAATAACAACAATAATGATTTCAATACAAAGAATATATCGGGCAACAGTTCCAGTTATTAATCAACTGAGTTGACACTGACCTGTTCAATGGCATATTGCACTCTATCACTCTTCAGTACATGCTCCTTGATTTGCTGAGGGTTACGGGGTTTGTTCAGCCGAAACTTTGGCACGTCACGAGTGCGTGTGGTGTACCTAATGTCACTGGTGTGGCGTCGTTCTTCCAGAATGTCTTCAAATATGTCTTTGTGTTTGGATGATACCAGTTTTGGATCATCTGAAAGAGATTATTCATCCAAATGAACAGAAACAAAACTCAGAACTGGTTTTAATTCATTCATATTGAACATAGTACTTCCTATCTAGCTTTACCATAGATTCATACATTAATATAAGTAAAACAAATAAATAAACGAACACAACAAAAAGTAACACAAATATTTCCCCCATGACAGGTGGGGACTTTAGAATCTGAGTAAAACAAATAAATAAACACAACAAAAAGCAAAACAAATATTTTCCCCATGACTGGAGAGGACTTTAGAACACTGACAGGTTGACAAGGCAAAACAGGATTTCAGAGACTCTCAACATTCTACATTGGCTTTGACCATGGTTTCGACCATAAGTAAATCATTACTTTATCTCACTATTCTCAGTGAACTTCTAGCCCAAATCGTATTACCTACAAGTCTGATTACGCTTCAGTTTCCCTTCAAACAGACCAAAACAATGGGAATTTAAAGTGACCACTCAGTTCAACTTCAAGTCACTTTCTCTGTCGTTTTTTATCAATTACCAGAAAAGGAGTCTGACAGGAGTTCAGAATTTGTTCCAAAGGGATTCACTGCACTTGGACAATTCCAAACACTTTCCTCCCAAATCTGCCAGCAATTATCTGGCAGACCCTCCGACTAGAGTTTACACAATACATATGGGCTGGCAAGGTCTTGAGATGGGGAAGGGAGATGGAGGGGTGGGGTGGGGTGAGGTACCTAAGAAACATTAAGCTGACACCAGCAGAATGATAAAAATATTAATATTTAAGATGGGCAGCAAACATACCAGTTCTTAAAGCTAAGGCTGGGACTTCGACATACTAGATCCTGAGTCCAGAAAAACTACTCAATTAAGAATAGTGCCCATCCCTCTTCAAGACTATAGAAGGTAAAGCAGTATGGGAGAGAAGATGGGCACTGCCTTCATAATGCTGGATCCGACAAATGCTGAAGTCTGCATTACCTGACTCCCTGTGACATCAAAGTTGTGAGACAACTTTATCTTTCTTCTCTTACAGAAAAAAATACCCATTACTTTGCCAAGTTAGTGTTATTAACTCAACTGAGCTGTTCCACCTAGATTTAGGCGCACCACAACTTCAGCAACAAAGCTGCACTGTGTCTACGTTTTGGTAGAAGAATTTCATCTTCCTTAGAATAATGAAAATAATCGAAGGAAATTAATCTTGTTCTGGGGACTCTCAGACAGTTTTTGTTTGTTTGTTTGTTTGTATATTTTTTCAGCAGTTCTTTTCCTTTGAAAGTTCTTCTGTCACATAGCACTTTTATATGCCTTTAAACTGACTCATTGCGACTGAGATCCCAGAACCATATGCGTTTCAAAGTAGAGACTCACAGTTGAAAGTATCACAGTGTACTGTGGTATTAGGGCTGTTATTTTTCCATATCCATCAGACACTGAATCTAAATTTGGAAGGATCGAGTGCGTTACAGAAGGGAATTGTAATGTTCCAGCAAATTTTTGTTTTTTTAGCCTGTGCATACTTTTTTGATTTCTTATAACAACAAAACTGTCAGAAATATTCACTTCAAGTTATATTATTCAAAAAGGTCATTTCTTTATTTTTGAATGGTGTTTGTTTTGTGGTTGATTTTTGAATGGGTCATGCAATGCATGGACAAGCCTCCTTTGCTTTATGAAATGACTATGTAGAGGCGTCAAGAGCTTACGAGGTGATTGTCCAGAGTGTGGTGAGGCATTGGTGCTCTGGGTCCCATCTGCACCCTCGAGGTGCTTCTTGTAAACTTAAACATTATATTATATTATATTATATTATATTATATTATATTATATTATATTATATATATTATATTATATTATATTATATTATAATTTATATTAGACTAGACTAGACTAGACTAGACTAGACTAGACTAATTTATATTATATTATAATTATATTATATCATATATTATATTATATATATTTATAATATAATATAATATAATATAATATAATATAATATAATATTATATTATATTATATTATATTACAATATAATATATCATATTACATTATACCGTATCGTGTATCATATCATATCACATCACATCACATCGTATATTATAATTATATCATATCATATATGTATATCATATGATAAGGCCTATACTATAATATATCATATCACACTATATTATACTAGCTATACTATACTATTATTCTATTATATAGGAATGACTCAGAATGAAGGTATTACAAAATTCTAGGAAAAACTGTTAACAAAGGTTTTAGAGTCAAAAACAAACCCCTCAACTTCAGTTTTGCTAATGGGTACATGATGTCCCCTACTTTTATATTTGCGGCAATGAGTCTCATTCCGCACTTTCTTCTTTCAGTAAATACAGCAAATGTCACAGAACTCGGCAACTAAAATATATAGCATCTATTTCATATCTGACGTTGTCTGCTCTGTAGATTTATGAGTCAGAATGTTTCCACTGAGTAGTCACGTAAATGCTGATTTCCAAAACCAGACAATAGCTGAGTCAAGTGCTCAATGAAGACTTAGATTTTAGAAGGTAGATCATCATGATGAGGATCAGAAGCTGTGATTCAATGGCTGTCTCTGTGTCTGGCTTTTATACTCCAATATATCACAGCAAGGAACACTTTCTGGACAGTAACAAAATGATGGGACAGGAATGCTCTCTCCCTCTCCCACCCCCTCACACAAATGCACATACATGCATGCATGCATGCGCGCGCGCACACACACACACACACACACACACACACCGGCACACACACACACACACACATTCACGCACGCGCGCACAAACACACACACAACACACACATGTCACTGCTGTATAAACACACACACACACACACATACACACACACACACACACACACACACACACACACACACACACACACATATCTGTCAGTGCCTTGGTAACTTGTACGAACTTGGAATAAGAAAAACAGAACGTAACCCTGACACTGGTCATGTCAACATGCAAGCTGGGGGTGTGCGAAGTCTGCTTAACGCCCCAAGACCATTGAGACTGAACTGTGAAAAGGAATAACTCAATCCAGCTTACCTTTCGCTATCCAAACGTTTCTTGATTGATCAGACATCATGCAAAGAGTGCAGTTTCATTCAGAATCCAGTCACTTAAAACAAGTTCAACGACTCTGAAACGACAGAACATGTGAAACAACCTTCTGCTACATCGGCCTTGGAACTTGAAACGTAATTTCATTGGTTGAGCGGCGTCAGTCGAGATACTCTTTACAAATAAAAAACACAATCGGCGTTTGAATACATTTCGTATCTTTAAAGTGTAAAATGTACGCAAAAAAGAGGGAATTCACTCTTTCAGCTTTTATGGCAAACCGAGAACAGCTGTATCTATTATCCTCTGACAAATCTTTTTTGAAAAATACATAATGGTTATTTTAAACTCTTCTTTCACAAGTTTATTCACACCTGCGTATCTTTGTGTCTGCTAATCCCGTTCGTAGCTATTAGTGTGACGTCATCGTTTTATGGGTACATTGACTTTCGATTTCTTGCTGCAAGTGAAAGCAGATTCTTGTAGCACCAACCATGCGTTCCACGTTGCACGCTGCAGCTGTGTTTATGCTGCTATTGCCTTTACTTCTTGCAAAGAAAGACGTAAGCTTTGGCTTGATATTAAACACACAAAATTTGTTTTAATGGGAAATTATTATCATTGTTACAATGATTGTATCAGTGAGATTGCAGCCAATGCAGGTTGTTTGTACTTGAAGCAGGTGTGTCAACCTGTCAGTGTCACAAACTATGTCTGTGAATGTGTGACTATACCTGTAAATAATAATTCTATTTATGTAGTGCAGACAGCAGTTCAGAGAATGCTTGGTGCACCTTATAGTAAAAGAAGATTTCGGGGGGAAGGGGTGGGGGGAAGATTGCCATGTCAGTATATTAATACAATACATAGTTCATATACACACTAGTACATCAACGCAGTATGAACATAATTTATCAAAAATAACAACAGATCATTGAAATTATGACTACCTGGCTGTTATACAAGCTAATGAATAATATCTTTCATACACACACACACAGCACGCGCACGCACGCACGCACGCACGCACGCACACACACACATACACACACACACACACACACACACACACACACACACACACACACACACACAAGAAAGCAAATCGACACACATGAATATTGTCACATAATATACAAATGCTTGTACATTAGATGGGAGGGAAAGGGTGTTACTGGGTCAATATAGTTATCATCATCATCAGGTGCCCTGCCACATGGCGTTGGCGATCATGGACTTCCATCTGTCTCTATCTCTTGTTGCCCCAAGCACCTCCTCCACCCTCCTCGTCTTCAGCCACTCCACAAGTCCGTCTAGCATTTTCTCCCTGGGTCTACCCGGTGCTGTCTTTTCCTCTAGCTTTCCCGTTGTGACCAGGTGCTCCAAATCCCCCTTCCTCATTAAATGGCCTATAAATGTTGCCTGTATTTTCCTAATCTTCCTTATGAGTGATCTACTTGTGTCTGCCTCCATCAAGACTGTCTCGTTTGTTTTCTTTGCTGTCCATGGAACTCTCAACATTCTTCTTAGAAACCACATCTCGGCTGCCTCAATCTTGTTCTGGTTTTGTTTGTTGACTGTCCACGCCTCACATCCGTACAACAGTATTGGTTCTATATAACATTCAAGAACTCTCTTCCTGATGTTAATTGTTAGGCATTTGTGGTAAGAATGCTTGTCATCTTCTTTAATGCTGTTTTGGCTTGGCCGATTCTGCCAGCTATTTCTGATGTGCATCTGCAGTCTGATGAAATGACCGTTCCCAGGTATTTGAACTTATTAACCTATGTCAAGGTTGTGCCATTTGCTGTTATTTTGCAGGAGGGGATTTCATGTTTTTTACTGATCACCATGACTTCAGTCTTCCTGCTGTTTAGTTCCAACCCCTTACCTTTGCTTTCTATTTCTAGTATATTCACAAGGTTTTGTAAGTCCCTTTCATTTTCTGCAATTAGCGCGGTGTCATCTGCATATCGAATGTTGTTTATCATTTTCCCTCCAAATATAGTTATATAGTAGCAAAAAATGATATACTGCTAGTACTAGTACTAGTTAAACAATATATAAGGAAGAAAAAAAACTGTCATGAGTATGATTAAATTGACAGTCACATAGTGCACATGACTGTGACTATCATCATTCACTCCAGTTGTGGTTTCTCTGACATACATATCAAGAAAATGATCATATGAATTATGTGTTTGTGTTGTGAAGGGAGTGGAATGAGGGCTAGCTTGAATGTGTGTGTGTGTGTGTGTGTGTGTGTGTGTGTGTGTGTGTGTGTGTGTGTGTGTGTGTGTGTGTGTGTGTGTATGTGTGTGTTTCTCTGTGTGTGTGTGTGTGTGTGAGTATGTGTGTGTGTGTGAGTGAGTATGTGTGTGTGTGAGTGAGTATGTGTGTGTGTATGTGTGTGTGTATGTGTGTGTGTTTGAGTGTGTGTGTGTATTTGTGTGTGTGTGTGTGTGTATGTACGTGTGTGTCTGTGTGTGTGTGAGTGTATGTGTGTGTGTGTGTGAGTGAGTGTGTATGTGTGTGAGAGAGAGAGAGAGAGGTGTGTGTGTGTGTGTGTGTGTGTACACACTGCAGGAAGCTGGTGGATAGGGTGAGGGAGTCAGAGGGTCAAGTTTTTGCAGTTGGTGGATAGGGTGCAGGAGTCAAAAGGTTAATCAAGGATATGAATACTGAGACCAGGAAGGCCACAAAAGTGGCACGTATATATTCAAGAAGAAGAAGTGTATCAATCTGCAGTCCCAAAACATTCAGTTTCAGGTTAACACTCTGACTCCCGCACCCTATTCACAAGAGTCCTGCATTGTCAACCATGCTAGCAAAGCAAAAACTTGATCCTTTGATTCCCTCACCCTATCCACCAGCTTCCTGCAGGAAGCTGGTGGCTAGGGTGAGGGAGTCAAAGGGTCAAGTTTTTGCAGTTGGTGGATAGAGTGCGGGAGTCAAAGGGTTAAATCAGCACAGGAGAAGAGTGGGCTAAGGAATGACCTGTGAGTAGTGAGGTCTACCACTTCATTTTCTAATGATTCAGGAGTTATGAGATAGCTGTGACCCAGTATTTTGTTTTTCCTTCTACATATTGCTGACTGATATTTTTTAAGCTGACATTATCAGTATCACTCCGTCTGTGTTCAGATGTACGGTCACTGACATTGCCAGTCTAGTTAGGGGCTTGTTTGTGTGTAAGCATGTGTTGAGTGTGTGTGTGTGTGTGTGTGTGTGTGTGGTGTGTGTGTGTGTGTGTGTGTATGTATGTGTGTGTGTGTGTGTGAGAGAGAGAGAGAGAGAGAGAGTGTGTGTGTGTGTGTGTGTACATGAGTGACAAAAACATAGGCAGATATGCATTCATATGTAAACTTACATGTATACACAAGTGCAGGCTTATATATATACACACATAGTCATTGGCTTACAAGCACACCAAACATGTACACACACAAACACACTCACATGCACTCACACACACACACACACACACACACGCACACACGCACGCACGCATGCAAGCACGCACGCACACACACACACCACACACACACACACACACACACACACACACACACACACACACACACACACACACACACACTGTAGTTATCTGTTTGCCCTGTTGTGTTTGTGATTAGGTTTGATTGTTTACTTGATTGTTTACTTGATTGTTTTGTAATATCTATTTTGATTTGTTTTGTCTCATTGTTTGCATTAACATTTATGCATCATGAAAATTACAAAAAGAAGTAAAGAAAAAAATGTCAAAGTTTTCGTTTAAAACATCAACAAGAAGAACAACAAAAGCCATCAACAGAAAAATAAAATCAAAACCTCTTAAAGAATCAAAAATAGGAGCAAACTTTGACCATATAAATACATTGTTTACAGAGCAACAATCTTTATTTGTTTTATTTGATTCATGTTTAATGTCAGCACCCACCTGAGGTCATATGGCCGACAGATTATTAAGTTACTAATGATTAGTAACAATCTTTGTCTTATCTCAAAGTTGCTTCAAGGTATGAAATGTGCTAATCTGACAAAACAGAGAGAATTGATGCAAGGCTATCATAGGCAAGAAGTTCGCTTCATTGCCAATCTATCTGTGGTATTACTGATGTGTGATAACAGTTTCATTGTGCATCAGATAATCTGTCATGGCCAGGGCCTTCATGTTTCCAGCCGTAGTTTGAAATATCTTACCTCATTGCTTCTTGAAAGATAATGTAATCGGTGTCAGAAATTGAAAATAAAATGAAGAAAAATGAATGATGCATCTGAGATTAAGAAATGAGTTGATTAAAAATGTGTGTGTGTGTGTGTGTATGTGTGTGTGTGTGTGTGTGTGTGTGTGTGTGTGTGGTGTATGTGTGTGTGTGTGTGTGTGTGTGTCTGTCTGTCTGTCTGTCTGTCTGTCTGTCTGTCTGTGCATGCATGAACTTGTCCAAATTTATGTGTACTTTCACTTTTTGTTTTCTCAAAAAGATACCACAGTGCTCTGATAATTTCATATGTTCTACACCACATATGCCATGTGATGGATTTATGTAAGATTCAAAATGATTATGATGGTAAGTACCATTAGCCTGCGCATAAAACCTATACATTTTTGAAAATGTAAGCCTAAATTGATAGCTACTTATACTACCCTGAGAGCATATATCTGAGAACCAAAGTGGGTTGTTGTTGTTGTTGTTAGTGTTGTTGTTTTAAAAGTTAGACATGTTTGAACTGTGATTAAATATGTTTGAACTGTTATCTGTCATTTTGAAATGGTTTTGTATATTGAATTATGTATTTAGATTGGTTAGATTATTTCAGTCATTTGGTTATTGCGGTTTTGGTTTTCCTACCCTCTCCTCAGCCTCCCTCCAACATATTCCTTTTTATTTTCTGTCTCTTTTCCTAGCATGTTGTTCTGTCATTTTGATATTTTTTATCCTTATGGCATTTTGAGGAGGTGCTTGAGGCAACAAGGGATAGAAACAGATGGAAGGTCATGATTGCCAACGCCGTAAGGCAAGGCACCTGATGATGATGATGTTGTTTTTGATGGTGATGATTTTGCTCTGTGTGTGCGCGCGCGCGCGGTGTGTGTGTGTGTGTGTGTGTGTTGTGTGTGTGTGTGTGTGTGTGTGTGTGTGTGTGTGTGTGTGTGTGTGTGTGTGTGTGTGTGTGCACGTGCGTGCATGCGTGCTTATGTGTGTGTATGTGTATGTGCGTGTGTGTGTGTGTGTGTGTGTTGTTGTGTGTGTGTGTGTGTGTGTGTGTGTGTGTGTGTGTGTGTGTGTTGTGGTGTGTTGTGTGTGTGTGTGTGTGTGATTATCCCTCAGATAGTCAGGCTGGTGGTCTGAATGAAGGATGTTTTTATCAAGTCTTCTTTGTTGCCCCAGAATTGCTATTCCAGGTTTGTTCCATTTGGCTATTGCTTATTTGATTTATATCCAAACAGTGGCCAAAACTGTAGAATATGTTCTGGAGGCTGTGGTTCTATCTGGCATAAACACCCATCCATGTGGGACAGTCCCATTTGGCAAGATGTGTTGGAGTAGGCAGCAATGTCCAGTCCTCAGGTGGAAGATTGTTGTTGCTGTTTGAAGTAATGGATGGGATCATTTCTGTTATGGTCAGGTGGAAGTTTCTCTTATGATGTTCGTCATCTTTCTGAAGGAGATGGGGTTTTGCTGTTGTTGTAGTCTTTTTCGTGTTCTCGCCTGAAAGTCTGCCTGTTCATTTCCCCAGATGCTGATTTTTGTTTGGTTTGGTGGATGATTTGTCCAACAGCATACCGTGTTGAAAACTTTGATTCTCATCTGATTACTGAAGTCAACCAAGGTCAGGCCCAGTTTGTCCTTGGATGGGTGACTGCCTAGGAACACTTGGCACTGCTGACAACCTTGTATTAAGGGGTGGATGTGGTAGCATATTAGATAACACACCCATCTAGGATTCAAGACATCCTGGGTTCTGTTTCTGGTCAGGCAGGGACTTTTCTCTCTGTTACTAGATCTTGAATGGTGGTGTGGGTGTTGATCTTTTTTTGGTTAGACAGTAAATCCAGTTCCCATGTGCAGTAAGCATTTAGGTCATGTTAAAGAACCCATGGCGACAAAGAAGGTGTACCCTCAAAAGTCTGTAGAAAAATCCAGTCATATAGTTAACAAACAAACATACAAACCAAAATACTGCTGGAAAAAAAAAGAAAAGCATCCTGGATTTCACATGATAAATTTGTGATAACCTCCTCCCTCCCCCCCCCCCCCCAAAAAAAAAGCATCAAAGGGGCAAAACATATTTACATGTATATTATATAGGTTAGGAAGAAACTCAAAGACCTTGCCAACACGTAGGTATTATGTGCAGGCTTATGGTAGCATATGTCATTGTTTATTTGAATCCTGCTGTCACATGTCATTTGTTATGTGTGTGCGTATAGGGATCTTCCAAGCACTGTAAAATGAGCAAACACTAATTTATATTTTTGATGATCTATCATGTTGCAGACTAAAGTGGAAGACCTACTGAAAGTGGAGGAAGAACGGTTGAAGAAAAATGGATTTGAGTGTGCACAGAAACAAGTCAAGCAACAGACTGTACATTCTTTGCGACTGAAGCAACAATATGTATGCATACCATTTGCTTTTACTGGTGTTTGTTTGTATGTGCACATGTATGTATATGAAAGAGAGAAAGGGAGAGAAAGAGAGAGAGATGGTTTTGGTGGTGGGTTTTTTTATTTTTATTTTTTTATTTGTTTGTTTGTTTGTTGTTGTTTTTGTTTTGCTGAAAGGAGGAGAGTTTGTATGTGGGGCAGAATGTCTTTCAGCAAATGAATACCTTGTTTCATACACTGGTTGTTTTTTATTTTGTTGTTGAAGGATGACAAGGCAGTGGCATGTATGGTCAAGTTTCTACAAAACTATCCCAAAGACAGCTTCATGTGGACAGTCCTGGGAACAGCCTTTGACAAGAAAGGGAAGACATTTTCCAGCCAAGCCAACTCTTGCTTCAAACAAGCAGCAAAGATTTCTGGAAAGTTCCCCACTTTCATCAAAGACTGGCGCTATATCGGTCCATTTGTTATTGGAAAAACAGAATTTGATGGAGATCCTGTTGAAGCGTTTGGGGGCATCGTTAATGTTTCTCAGCATCGATTTGATGATTCGATGACTTATCCCACTGAGCTCGTGCCCCATGGAAAAGTGATGTGGACCAGCGTCAGACAAGCAAAGGAAAATGAAGCGGTGAGAATTGCCCCCAACGTTGACTGGAATGATCTTGTACGTTCCCTGGGATCAATGGGTATCACGGAATGGCAGGGTTGGGCAGTGGGGGAGGTGGCTGTCAATCAAAATGAGTTGACTGTCTTGGTGCAGTGTCTTGCAGTGGCCACAGTCTATGTAGATGGAGTTCCGGTGACTGGAGACGTGTACCACAGGGACCAGTTTCACTTTTCTGTTCTCTTGACCAGAGGCATTCATGTGATTGCGGTCAAACTGCGGGCAAAAGTTCAGGCTGTGTTCCAGTGTTCATTCAAAGCTCCTCCAAAGCAAGGGTTCGAGATCCTGAGGCCCAGCTTTCAGCCAGACTTGTACGATGGTTATCTCTTCAGTTCCTACTTGTCTGTCCCCATTGCCAACCACAAATCTGACAGTTGGCTTAAGATCACCAAAGTGTCCGTTTTTGATCAGACATCAGGAGTAGGTCTTAAATCTGTGGCTGTCAATAATAAGTTCTCTATAGCTCCTGGTCAGACCCGGCCTGTCATTGCCAAACTGTATTCTGACAGTCCTCGCATTGTGGACACTTGTGCAGATATTGAGGTCATTCTGGCTATAAAGACCTCAGAAGGCCAGAGTTCAGTAAAACTGACCTTGCGATGTAGGAATAAAGGGGAGTCTTTTCTGTTCACATTTTTGGATCATGATGGGTCAGTGCAGCATGGAGCAGCCATTGCACCGATAGGGTCGTGTGCTGAACTGGAGAACGTGTGTCCCACTCTGCTGACTCTGCACGGCACTACCGTTCCTCCCCAGAACCAGGCAGACAGCTACAAGCGTATGGTGGATGGACAGTATCAGTTTGGTGTTCAGGGCATGTGGCTTCTTGCACCCACCAGGTAAATTTATGACAATGATGAGGATATTAATAATGTAATGATGATGTGGAACCTAATGTCACCACAGTTAACATAAGTGTCATTTGTATGTGATTTGTCTGAAACGTTTAGATTTTAACTTTTAATAAGAGCCTGATTTTAGTTAACAAAATTGCAATGAATATATGTGTAGTTGCATATGTTTGGTTGTTGTTTTTCATGTAAAAAAGCTTTTGAATATTTGAATTTTCTTTATATACTTTTTATCATTCCAGTTGATAATGATGTGTTACAATGATGAGGATCGTTCATTTTCAGTTCGCGTTGCAAGAAAGTCAAACTCTTATTTGTTCCTTTTATATCTGCATAGATGTGTTTTGTCTTTCTGTGCCTTTGGATGTCAAGGTGTGTGCACTTGTATTTCAGCATGTAGACACTTGTATATGTTTGTCCCTGTATATCTGTGTGTATTGTGCATATAAAATAACTGATCACA
>CM060308.1:89517450-89527450 GCA_030674185.1 Monoplex corrugatus
TACATTGTGGGTCAGACACCAGGAATAATGTGTTTACATGCATCCAGGGAAACATTACTTGAAATAAGATAAGTAATGGTAGACAGGGAGATCTAGAGAGATGTGATGATGTTATAGAAAGAGAGAGAGAATAGATACACTGAAAATTTAGTGTCATGTTCACCTGTAAGCCAGTTGTTTTTCAACCTTGACCCTTTGATTCCACACCCTATACATCAACTGCAAAAACCTAAGTCTTTGACTCCGTCACCATATCCACCATTTTCCTGCAGGAAACCGGTGGATAGGATGAGGGACTCAAAGGGTTAAGTTTTTGCTTTGCTAGCATGGTTGATAATGCAGGTCGCTGGTGGTAAGGGTGCAGGAGTCAAAGAGTTAATTGACCCGTCAACTTGTAACCCAGTGCAGTTTTCGCATAAACGAAGTCATTCTTTGTGCGCTTTTGCTGAAATAATCTTTCTTGAATGGTCAGGTATTTTCTGAACTACTGTCATTCACATGGTGACAGATGTTCAGTTTCAGGTGAATATATGTAGCACATGGATTTTTTGCATGCTCAGTTTTGTTTCCATCTATGAAATCTTAAATAATTAAAATCATGCAGTAATTCTGGCTGTCTGAAAATTCTTAATTGATTGGGTTTTTTTGGTTTTTTTAGTTTTTTTTTTAGATTCATTAAAATGTGAAATATTTTTAAGGCAAGATGTGTATGTAACTTGTTCTCTCAAATTATTTCTCTCTGATTTGTTTATTGTGGCTTTGGTCAACTTTTTGATTTAATTGCTTGAGGATAATTTTTGTCTGTATGTGACCGAAAATACTTCCAAATTTCTGACCATTTAAGGGCATAATGTTGAGAAGTGTGGTGTGTGTGTGTGTGTGTGTGTGTGTGTGTGTGTGTGTGTTGTGCGTGCGTGCGTGTATGTGTGTGTGTGTGTGTGTGTGTGTGTGTGTGTGTGTGTGTGTGTGTGTGTGTGTGTGTGTAATTATGTCTTGTTTTAGCACATGTTAAATAACAATCATTGTGCATACAAATTGTTATGCATATATTGCATGATGCCACAGGCACGGATATAAAAACGTATATCTCAATAAATTTATCATTACATTTAACATAATGATCATAATCACTATTTTTAGAATGTAGACTAGGCACCAAACGCTGCCATCGTCAGGGAAAGAAAGAAAAAAATACAGACAGAAAATGAAGTAGATTTTTTAAATTTTGTTTGTGTCATTATCACCACATGACGTTGCAGGTAAATGGAGAGTATGCACAATGTAGATCAGCCAGAGAAGCAGCGAGGACCGGATACACAGGGACCAGCACGGAGAATTGCTGAACAGGAGTTTGTGATTGTTGCAGGTCAGTTACTTGTGTGCTATTTCTGTTGTTAGTGTTAACCGTGTTTTTTGGATGTGTTTTTGGTGCCACTTTCGAGTGCTGTTTTTATTGTTATTGTTTTGTGTGTGTGTGTACTATCTCACCTTTCAGGCATGTGCACATTCGTAGGTCTGACTCTGACACTGAGGATTGTTACTGTTATTTTTGTTTAAAGCCCAGCCGACTGCGTAGAGCCATATCAGGGTTATAACCGTTTCAAAACAAGCACAATACTTCAACAGGAAAAAGGGAAAATAACATTAAGTACTCATATGAATGCATTTGCAATCTTAGGCGATGCCTCTGACGTTGACCACTCCATCCAATTTATTGCGTAGAGGATTTAAAAAACATCTGAATACAAATTTAAACATAACTAAGGAACTAAAGCATATATAAAAGAGGCCTAAACTACTTAATATTACTTTGGCATATCTCAACTCCCTAGAGCCAAAAATGCACTTAAATGATAGGAAGAAATGACAGAAAGCAAAGGAATAAGGGAGAAACAAAGAGATTGACAGAAAAGAGAAAATTTCTAGCACAGAATTTCCAGAAGGTGGGGATACTATTTATACTGAAAGAGCCCCTGGCATCCCCTTGGGGGGAGACACTGAAGATTGAATATGATACTGAGAAGTATATTACCAAAATGAATGTACAATACTTTGATTTCATCTATGCACTTTGATTGTACAAATTGTGTTTCTACAAGGCTTCGATTGAACATGTTTGATAGACGTATCTTACAAGTGACCTGTCCTAGCTCGCACTTTGTTTACCATTGTCATGACAGTGACGTCTCTTGCAAGTTTCAGGCAAAGTCAACTGATGGATTGATTTAATGGTAGTGTAGTGCATGCTTGTGTACCTCCATTCCCTGTTGTTTTTAAATCTGACAGAAGTTTCATACTACTCTAGAGCCAGTTGAAAATGTGGTATTTTGGATCGTATGCTTTTCCACCATGTACAGCATGATGTACTGGGTGTATAGCTGGCTTCGCACAGAATTGTGTCTTTTCACTGGTACTGCTGCTATCTTTCTCTTGTGCTGAATATTGGGAGTTATGACCTCCCGCATTCTTAAAATAAATGGTACACAGTAAACAGTGGTAATTTGTGAAATGCATTGTTGTTAAAAGATGGATAGTGCAATGTTATAGCTCTACCCATTTACCTGATAGCTTTACTGTTTTTTTCATCTGTTTGTAGTCCTGCACTTTTCATATGTATAACCATTATTCTTAAATACAGACCATGTTCATTGCTTTACTTGACCATGTTTGGTAGTTTTCATTAAAACTACCAGACCACGTTCATTGCTTTACATATTCATGATTTGGTACTTTACAGAATTATTCATCATTTTATTTATTCATAGATATTTTACATAATTATTCATAATTTTATTTATGCATACATTTTTTACTTTGCATATTCATGAAAACTGTTCACATATGCAGTGTATGTTTTCAGGCACCCTTGGAAATCAGCAAGTAAAGGATCGAATTCAGGCATACGCTGTGTACGTGGCCAACCTGTTCTTCCTGACGTCTGATGCTCTGGCTGTTGTGGGAAGGACACAGAGATCACAGCACAGCAGTTGGGTCAGTGTGAAACAGAGCACAGTAATATTCAGTGGTAGTCTTGATGATGGTAATAATTATTGTAAATATGTTATTAAGACAAAACTAAAACAATCACCACTACTCCATCTGTTTTTCATTTCTTTATCACTCACTGCTATGGTAACTTGACTGTAGAAGATGACAGCTGTCTTCAGTGTATCTGTCATTTTTAACCCTCTGTCTCCCTCACCCTATCCACCAGCATCCTGCATTGTCAACCATACTAGCAAAACAAAAACTTAACTTTTTGACTCCCTCACCTTATCCATCAGCTTCCTGCAGGAAGCTGGTGGATAGGGTGAGGGAGTCAAAGGGTTAAGTTTTTGCAGTTGATGGATGGGGTGCGGGAGTCAAAGGGTTAGATGTTTCATGACAGCCTTGTAGTCAAGTAAGTAAGACATCAGACTTCTATTTGGAAGGTCTGGGGTTCGATCCTGCCTGGGTACCTCCCACCTGGTGGGTAAAGAGTGGAGATCTTTCCCATCTACCAGGTCAGCATGTGTACAGACCTGTTAGTGCCTAAACTCCTTCATGTATATACACATACAGAATATCAATCATCATCATCATCATCATTATCATCTTCATCATCATCATCATGTGCCCTGTTGCATGGCGTTGGTGATCATAGCCCTTCATATGAATCTATCCCTTGTTGCTGCAAGTATGTCTCCCACCTTTTCTATCCTCATGCCACTCTGCAAGTCCATCCAATATTTTCTCCCTGGGTCTGCCTGGTGCTGTCTTTCCCTCCAGCTTTCCTGTTGTGACTAGGTGCTCTAGTTTCTCTTGCCTGCATTTTTGTGACTAGGTGCTCTAATTTCTCTTGCCTCATAAAATGTTATGTAAATGTTGCTTGTCTTTTCCTCATCTTCTTCATTGATGTCCTTCTTATGTCTGCCTCCTTCAAGATTGTCGATATACATTAAATATCCTTAAGTCATGTGTGTCCTGTGACTTATGGAAACATGAAAACACCCAGCATACATACATACAGAAGATGGTGTATGTAAACTGTTCAGCAAGCTACCATAACTGATCATCTGTTATATCACCAACTGAACTACCACTCCATTTTTCTGATTTCTTTAGTGCAAAGATAAGAACTATTCGTGACAATCTTGACGTGTCTACAACTTGTGGCTCCCCTCACTCAAGTGACAAATCTTTCTGTGGTGAACCCCTTGTTTCATTTCAAAGTGTAACTACTGAAGCAGTACGGAAAATCATGCTTGCTTCTCCACAGAAATCTTGTGGACTTGATTCAGTCCCAGCCCACCTTTTGTTTGATTGTCTTGATGTCCTTTTGTCGTGTATAACTCATATTATTAATGACTCTCTTTCAAGTGGTATTTTCCCCAGTACTTACAAATCAGCCATCATCCGCCCTTTGATAAAGAAGCCCTCCCTTGATCCCAACATCTTGAAAAACTATAGACCTGTCTCAGATTTGAAATTTTTGGCCAAACTGATTGAACGAGTTGTACTGGCTCAGCTTCTTGACCATCTTAAGACCCATAATCTCCTCGACCCACATCAATCAGCCTATAGAGCAGGTCACAGCACAGAAACTGCCCTCTTAAAAGTTGCAAATGATCTTCTCACATCGCTTGATGATGATAGAATTTCTGTTCTTTCTCTTCTTGATCTATCAGCAGCATTTGATACGATTGACCATGAAATTCTTCTGTTTAGACTGCAATACTCTTTTGGCATTCAGGGTACCGTCCTTGCTTGGATAAAGTCTTATCTTAGTGAGCGTACACAAAAAGTCTTAGTAAATGGCCTCTGCTCACCTGCTACGCGATTGGAATACGGAGTTCCACAGGGTTCTGTGCTGGGACCTGTGTTGTTTATCATGTACACAACACCTATCTCTGGGATAGTTAACCGTCACTCTCTATCACATGAAAGCTTTGCTGACGACACACAGCTCTATCAGTCCAGCCCAATTACTCAAATCCATCAAGTGATTGAAAGTACTCAAAACTGTATATATGATTTAAAGGCTTGGATGACACTCAACAAACTGCAGTTCAATGAAAAAAAAAACAGAAGTTTTGTTAACTGTTCCTCCAAAATTTGAAAAACATCCCTCACTTCCAGACGCGATTTGTATTGATGGTGCTGACATTCAGATTTCTCCCCATGTTCGTAACCTTGGTGTCATTTTTGATCAGACCCTTTCTTTTAAATCTCACATATCAAATGTCTGCAGGATAGCATACCTGGAACTTAGGAGAATAAGCACCATCCGCCACTATCTGTCTGTAGATGCAACCAAAACTCTGGTTTGTTCCTTTGTTTTATCCAGGCTTGATTATGGTAATGCTCTTCTTGCAGGCGTGCCAAAGTATCTGCTTCAAAAGCTCCAAAAAGTACAAAACAATGCTGCAAGGCTGATTCTCAAGTCACCCAAACATGAACATATCACACCTCTTCTGAAATCCTTGCACTGGCTACCTGTACAATCTAGAATCTCATATAAACTTTCTTCAATCTGTTTCTCATCTGTCTCTGGCACAGGCCCTGATTATCTGTCTGACATTCTTCGCCTCTACGTCCCTTCTCGAAATCTCCGTTCCTCATCTGATGATCGCATTCTCTGTCTCCCTACTGTTAGAACAAAATCCTTTGGTCAGCGTTGTTTCTCCTATCAGGGTCCAACCATCTGGAATACCCTCCCCCTCACCAATAGACATTCTACTTCTACAGCCTCTTTCAAGTCCTCTCTGAAGACCTATCTGTTTAAGCAATACTGACCCGGCCCTATCTTACGCCGCCTCCCTCCCCCCCCCCCCCCCCCCCCTAGAATCCCCTCAGTGCCCCGCCCCCAATCCACTGCATCTCTCCTGTTTATTTAAGCAACACTGATCCCGGTTCTATCTTACGCCGCCTCCCACCCTCCTCTGGAATCCCCTCAGTGCCCCCCCCCCCCCCCCCCCCTTCCGCTGCCCCCAATCCACTTTACCTCTAGTGTTTATATTTTCCATGTGTCTTTGGAGCGTGTGTGTGTGTGTGTGTGTGTGTGTGTGTGTGTGTGTGTGTGTGTGGGTGGGTGTGTGTGTGTGCATGCATGCGCATGCGCGCATGCGGCACGCCAGTATGTGCAGGTGGGGTGGGGTGTGTGTGTGTGCGGGGGAGGGGGGGAGGGGCATTGCGGGCATGTCTTTTTGAGTTTTATTCATTTGTTGATTCATTTGCTTGTTTGATTTAGTGATTGTTTGATTTGCTCTAGTCATTATCATAATTTGTATCGATGTAAAGCGCTTAGAGCTCAGTCGAGAAAAGGCGCTCAACAAATCTTCGTTATTATTATTATTATATGTACAGTGTGGGCAAAACAACATACTTACATGCATCCCAGAAGAATCAGAACACATTCCCAGAAATACTGTAATGTACTTAGCCGTCAGTTCAGGAAGTGTCTTTATTGGATTGTTTTATCATACCCCTTGTTGTAATAGCAAAAGGATAGACAGTGGATAGAAATTTTTTTTTAATTTTATAATTTTTTTTAAAATTTTAGATCTTTTTACTTACACCATCAGTGCACTTTTGTTCCAGAAAATGTTAATGTGATACTCATTGGGGGTCCAAAGGAGAACCATCACTCACAGACATATTTGAACAAGGTTCCTGTGAAACTCAAAGGTAAAATTCTTTGTCATAGTGTTAAGGTTTTGTGATGTATGTATTTTTGTTGTTGTTGTTGTATCCTGTGACCAACATATGCGACTGTGTATGTGTGGCCAAGCACATATGCTTGGTGTGTGTGTGTGTCTGCGTGTGTCTGCATGTGTGTATGTGTCTGCATTGTGTGTGTGTGTGTGTGTGTGTGTGTGTTTGTGTGTGTGTGTGTGTGTGTGAAAAGCAATTGATGGTGTTTTCTGAACTTCCCACTTGATCAGTTTTCTTTACTTAATTGTGAATATGGAAGATTTGAATCACTGGTTGCTGCACTTTGTGGATGATATGATCCGTTCAGGCATTCCTATATTTTATCATATGTCTTTAGATAGATTTGTATTTGATTTAAATAGATGCAAGAATGATGTGCATATGGTGTGAGTCCATATTAACTGTCAAATCTGCTTCAGTAAATGAATATTATAATGAATTTTTAAAAAGTTGGCTTTAGTGACATTTTTAAGTTAACCCTTTGACTCCTGAAGCCTATCCACCAACTGCAAAAACATAACCCTTTGACTCTCTCACCCATTCCACCAGCTTCCTGCTGGAAACTGATGGACAGGATGAGGGAGTCAGAGGGTTAAGTTTTTGCTTTGCTAGCGTGGTTGGCTATGCAGGATGCTGGTGCACAGGGTGAGGGAGTCAAAGGGTTAAGTTTTTGCTTTGCTAGCATGGTTGGCAATGCAGGATCCTGGTGGACAGGGTGCAGGAGTCAAAAGGTTAAAAAAGTCTTTTTTCTTGTTTTGATGTAGACAAAGCAGTACAGTTAGGGGACTGCAGCTTCAGTGACGCGAGGACAGGAGTGATGTCTCTGGCACCCAATGGAGCCCGGAATCTTGCCTTGATTCTCATGGGAACCACTGTAGATGGATTAGCAGACATCATCTCTCTAGCTACACCTACAATTCCACCGATGACAAGGTCACCTGTAAGTTACGTTTTATGCCTTGTTCAGTATTTTATTGCAGCATCAGTTAGGATTTACAGTGTTACATAATACATTTTATAATAGTAATAAGAATAGTAATAAGAATAATAGTAATAATAATGACATTTAGACACAGCCAAATCTTGATATATAAATCAAATTAACATGCGCAGTTTCACCATCCACCAAATCATTCACACTCAGTAGTAAAAAGTACATTTTCTTCTTTTTTTTACAATTTTCAGAAAAATAATTCTGGGTGTGTTATGCACAGAAATTTGCATTCTAAATAAGACCATTCAGTTCAACAATCTTTTATTGTTGGATTAATTATTGTTGTACTGACATTGAATGAGACCATCTTGGACACAGAACATGGCAAGTTAAACAATATATGTATTAATGAAACAGTGGTATGACTGCCTTTATTGTTTTTAGCTGGCTTTTTGTTTTTTTATTCTTTTTGCGATTTACCATTCTGTATGTTAACAACATATAGATTACATTATGTTAACTATGCAAGATTAATTTCATTTGATGCATAATACATTATGTGTACTGAAGTCCTGCTAAGTATTATGACTTGCTCTGGGCAACATGCTTATTTTAAGCAGTACAAATATGTGTAATGTATGATAATATGATATATGAAGGAGGTCTTTATACATACTATTATGGTTTGCTCTAGGTGGTGTGCTTACTTTCATCAGAATAGATTTGATACATTTATGATAGTAGTATAGAGGTCCTTCTGCACAGTGTTAGACTTACTCTAGGTGACGTGCTTATTTTCAGTAACTATACTTGTACTTTCCTTCTATCCTGGTGTGGGTGCACATTGTGTGTGTGTGTGTGTGTGGTGTGTGTGTGTGTGTGTGTGTGTGTATGTGTGTGTGTGTGTGTTGTGTGTGTGTATGAAAATTATGGTGTTTTCTAAACTTCTCACCTGATCAGTTTTACTTAATTGTGAACATGGAAGATTTGAATCACTGGTTGCTGTGTTTTGTGTATGTGTGTTTTTTCCAGTTTTCCAACCTGCTACCAGACTTTGTGATCACTGGGGACAGCTATGGGCATCGTGGACCTGGAGGCTTTATGTGTGCTGGCTTTTGGGGCAACCACTGGGAACTGCGACAGGATTTGATCTCGTGTGCCTGCGGAACCTCATGAAAGCGTAATATTTAATGACAGCAACAACAACAAAATTAAACCTTTATGCAAACATACCATTCTCTGGCAGTTCGATCTCACATTACTTCACACTGAGATTTGCTGGTGTAGACACAAGTTAGAAATATCCATTATTCATTGTAAGGCACTTGAAACCAGTATAACACTGTAATATTTTAACTCAGCACACAACAAACGCACAAACACAACACACACACACACACACACACACACACACACACACACACACATACACACACACAAGAGTGGACAAAGGTTGGAGGGATGGATGAATATTTTGCTTTTGTTACCAAAGAAAATAGAAGAACAGACTAGACAACAATTATTACTTCTGACAACCACAGCACTGTCTTGGTGTATCTATTGAACCAGGTGGAAAGTTTAGTGGTTGGTGGGCTCCAGGCAATGTAAATGACCTCAATAACTTGGGTGGAAAAGAGAACTGAAATGTAATGTTCGGGATGAATTTTCATCTTTACAGATACTTTCATTCATGGAGAAAAGAAGCACAATGAGTAGAAGTCAAAAAACAGGTTTTGTCAGCAGAGGAGGAGTCGAAAAACAGTTTTTGTCAGCATTAACCCTTTGACTCCTGTACCCTAGCCACCAACTGCAAAAAACGTATCCCTCCGACTCCCTCACTATCCACCACCTTCCTGCAGGAAGCTGGTGGATAGGGTGAGGTATTCAAAGGGTTAAGTTTTTCTTTTGCTGGCATGGTTGACAATGCAGGATACTGGTGGACAGGGTGAGGGAGTCAAAGGGTTAATGAAACAAACAACGGGGCTATTGAAACTTCAGTGTCTTTCTGTGTTTACTCTGTCTCAGTCGCCTTCCTCGTGGTGTTTATAATGGAACCATTACAGTCTGCCTCAGTCATAACTAAACAATAAAACTGTTGGTGTTTTTTCAGGTCAGGTTATTCACACTTTTTTTTATCAAAACAGCCCACTGTAGAATTTCTCAAATGCTGTCACATTTTCACAACTAATCTCTGTCTTTATAATCATAGAGCTGGGACAGCTCCTGTTGAAAACTACATGTTCTTTCTGTCAGCTATTCTTATTCTTATTGTTTAAAGATCAGCTGACTGAACAGAGCTATATCGGGGGCTGTTACTATTTCAAAACATACACAACATCTGGTTGAAAAAAAACAACTGGAAAAGAAAGTTTA
>CM060308.1:89529950-89549950 GCA_030674185.1 Monoplex corrugatus
TATTTATATACAAACTTGCAAGCAAACATAAACAAACTTGCAGATACATAAACAACTATTGCACTCTTTGTACCTCAGAAAAAAAAACTTGATTACAGATCTATACAATCACCTGATGCACAACAGAACAAAGGAACTTGGCTCAAATGCACTGATAGGTGTACTTAATTTTCTTTTTTTCCTGTTGAAGTACTGCATACGTTTTGAAAAGTTTATAACCCTGATGTGGTTCTACGCAGTCGGCTGGGCTTTGGATAGAAATAACAATAACAATGTTGAAGTATTGTGTATGTTTTGAAACAGTTATAGCCCTGATATGGCTGAACGCAGTCGGCTGGGCTTTAAGCAACAGTAACAGGTAGCAACAGGTAACAGATGCCATGTCAGTCCTGGAAGCAACCACAGCAAGCACAAACTGCCACATCAGCAAGAAGCACTGCAAAACATCAGATGCACCAGACAGGTATTGTAGTGGATCCCCTGACAACTGAGTTACTGCAGGAAACGAAGCAGCAGACAAAATAATGAAGCTAGGGGCTGAGTATGAACAGGAAGACAACAGTATCAGCCTCCCAGAGACAGCACCATCATCAAGGCTCAATTCAGAGCACTCCAGCTACGCAACAATTACCACTTGCTGTCCCGGGAAGAGGGAGTTATCTTCCGCCCGCGGACTGGACGCAAACAGATTCAACCACCACATGAGTAAGTGTTTCCAACTTGTATTATTTCCCCAATGCCCCTGTGGAGAAGCTGACCAGACAGCAGAACACAGCCAGTAGGACTGTAAGAGCTACCGGTTATTGAGGGAGGAGATCTGGCAAACACCCCTGAGCCTATTAGAGAAGCTGTAAAGGCTTGTGAATATGCTACAGAAGACAATCTACTTCAACCTAGAAACTAAAATCTAAAAGAGACAGCAAACAGGAAGAAGACACATAAACACATAATCAACAGATTTACTTGCCTGAAATACAGCACATGCACAATACACAGCAGAACAATAGTAAATTAGTGGCAGAACAAGGAGACTACTGAACACAAATGATTCACACATTATGTGACCAATAACAGTTAATGGTTTACAATCATGTAGACAATGTTGGAGGGGTAAAGGAGTCAGATCACAAGATGAGTCATTTGGATATACAGTACCTGAAGATTTACTTCAACCAAGAGAAAACATGCAATAACTCTGTAGTCTATACAATGGCAACATGAAAGGTGAGAAGAGACTTCACTGTTCACTCACCTCTGTTGATAGCATGATCAATCACTACTATGTAATGTGGATAACCCTGACAACTAACAATTCTGTAAATCTGTGAGGTTCCTTCAGCAAATGTCAACAAGATAAGAAAGTCTGCTATCAAAATTCAAGGTTGCCGAGTAGTGGCACCTCATGCTGTTACAGGGATTAGAGATCTGAGGTAAACACAGCTTCTGGAGCACCTCCATCTGTGCAGTCTCTGATCCACCTTATTCTAAAGTAGCAATATGACAACAAACGCAAGTCCCCAAAACTTCACAGTAATCTTCCCTAAATCAACACTACCCTCCATATCGGCGATTTTGGAATCTCAAAAGTGAAGACAGATTACTAACAACACTGGGTGACAAAACTTTATCAAGGGAGACAAATGTGTCCATTTAAATCAAACAATGTGCATTCAAAATAAGACAAATATGTCCATTTCAAAAATCAAAAAAACAAATCATAAACAAATGTGTCCATTTCAAAAATCAAAAAAACCAAATCATAGACAAATGTGTCCATTTCAAAAATTAAATATTTAAACACCCCTCTCCCTTCTCTTTGCTTGCATTCTTTCTTACTGTATCTCAACAGCATAAACTGGGAAAATCAGCACATCTCTGCACCACTGAGGGCATAATCAGTGAAGCAGCCATCCTAAACTCAAATACTTCAGGGCAATGGCAACCATTATGACAAAACAATCCAACAACTAGTTCTTTGTCAGATCTGTCAGTTAGACATTGATCATCAAATTGAAAACATCTCGCAGAAAACTTCATATTTCAAAAATCATAAATATGAATATCCATAAATGTCAAAACTGTAAGCACAGAAAGAGATGTTTTATGACAGGTTATCACAAATCAGGGAAACAAGCATAAAGAGAATCAACATAAGTAAGGAAACTAACTCTTTCGACAACTAGCTGAAATCAACTTCTTTGATGATGAGAGTGACCATTCATTCTATCCTCTGACCAGCAGTACTGAAAAAAGCATGTTTATCTAAACATGAATTACTTGCAGTCTTGATTAAAACTGATCATGTGCACACAAATTTCTATTCAATCAAAGAAATCTTAATTCCATAATACAAACTGATAAACAGCAACAGACACAAGCTATATACACTTATATAATAGTAACCTGTGATAAAAGAAATCAATGTCCAGTAAACTTGTATCCACAAACATATCAACAATTTAACCCTTTCACTCCCGCACCCTCTCTATCAACTGCAAAAACTTAATTTTTTGACTCCTTTACCTATCCACCAGCTTCCTGCAAAAAGCTGGTGGGTAGGGTGAGGGAGTCAAGGGGTTAAGGTTTTGCTTTTCTAGCATGGTTGACAATGCAGGATGATGGTGGACAGGGTGCAGGAGTCAAAGGGTTAAACAACAGAAATCATTCCACAGAAACGGATGTGAGGATGAAAAATGGCTAACCCAAACTTTATTGCAATAAGAATTATGCTTTTCTAATGACTAAACCTGTATAACCATTTTTTTATTTTTACTGCATCTTTCCATGTTCACTTATATACATACATATTTCATTTTTGATCTGTCCCTTTGTCGACAAACATATGAACAAACATGAACAGTAGGCAGCAGATTTTAAACCATACAAATACATGTGATGGAAGAAAACTGTACTTTAATCTGACCCACACTGAAGAAGATATATGGAGCCACATGGACATGAGGCAGGCTCAAAAACAGATCCAACATGGCTGAAAAATATGAAAATGAATCTTCAGACTGCAGATTCTAAATGCAGCAGACGCACATGACATTATAAGTACTGTACTTCACGATCTGACCTATCCTGACCAAGTTACAATAATAACACTGCACAGCTGAATCTAAACCAAATAGACCTGCATGACGACAGAGACAAACTACAGCCACACAACAGACAACAGGTTCTACACCACATAGATCTGTGTGGCGGCCGAGGACTGCACCTCAATCTGGCCCAGTTTGAACTGGATGCGTTTGAGCCAGGTGAGGAGGATGTAGGAGTTGAAGGAAGTGTGGTCCTTGGTGGGGTGTGGGGGCTCCCAGTTCTGCACAGCCTGCATTCTCACGTGTAGGTGGCCAGGTAGCTGCACACCAAGTCACAATGTACAGAATAATGCAGAATGAAATGTCCCTATGTCTGATTTACAACCATGATTGTAAGAGTTCACTAGACAGACACTGGACAGCCTGTTGAAAGTTTTGACTTGATGAATTTGGGACTGGTGGTGTGTTGAATTGTCTGACTGAGTGGACTGCAATCAAAGCCACTGATAATGTGTAGAAGATGAGGCAACCCTCCTCCCCTCCCCCTCTGAGAAAATCGCTACAGGATCGACAATTTCAAACAACAGTCCAAATAAATAAATAAATGAAGATACATATCATATATTTACCCAGTAATGATGAACATGCCTGGTGTTGTGGTATGTTTGTAAAGTTCATACTTGTACTTTCATCTATTTGTGTAAACAGATGCAAGCATGAACAAGCCTGATGTTGTGATCTGCTTGTACGTTCATACCAGTACTTTGATCTATTTGTGTAAACAGATGCATGTATGAACAAGCCTGATGTTATGGTATGCTTTTATGTTCATCCTTACTGTATTTCTGATATTATGTTCATCAACACATACACAGATTGCATGTGTAAACAGAACCATTTATGAAAAAGCCTGAAATTGTGGTATGCTTGTTAGTTCATACTTGTACTTTGATCTATTTGTGTAAACAGATGTATGCATGAACAAGCCTGATATCGTGGTACACCTGCAAGTCCATACTTGCACTTTGATCTATTTGTGTAAACAGATGTATGCATGAACAAGCCTGATATCGTGGTACACCTGCAAGTCCATACTTGCACTTTGATCTATTTGTGTAAACAGATGCATGTATAGGGATGCTGGGAAAACCTGCCTTTTAGTCAAGCCACTTAGTTTTCCATGTAAACCAGTTACCGGAACTGCATTCAGTTCATAAGTAATTTTGTAGGTTGAATGTGCGGACAGCAACACATCCCCTGATTCACTTTCAGGGTCCCAAAATTATGCCCAGACAGACATAGTAGGATGTTTGCATGACCTGATTAGTCTCATGGAACATACACCCTTACAAAAAGGTTAAAGACCAACTGGGAATATGCATACTAGTTTGAAAAAATGGCCAAAAACCAATAGTATGGCAACTGTGTTTGAAGTCTGTTTCCCCATACATATAAAAAGACAGAGAATGCTGCTACTGCAAAATTTGTGACACACAACTGCAACTTTCCTGCTTTGAGTGCCTTGCAAACAATGGTGGTCACACACACTACTAACCAGGATCTCTGACAAACACTGTTTCTGTGAATGTCTAATTTTGGGGTGGGGGTGTATATATAGCCCTTGATTTGTATTCTCTGAATTCAGTGTTTCCACAGATATGAAATTATCTGTTCAAACACTTCAGCTGTTGATTACATCAGAAATTGTGAACATTCAGTTCTGTACTTTTTCCTTTGAAATGGCTGCCAAATGTGATCCTTAATTTTCTTTTTTAAAGGTATGTAACATTTTTTTTAAAGAATGTATTCTTGTTGGCATAACTTGAATGCAAGAAATTTACACACCAGAAAACTGTACAGCAGTGAACCCAAGTTCTCTCAGAGTAGATTTTGTGGCAATACAACATTGTATGATAACTGAGTTAGGCAATGAAGCCATAGTGAAAAGTCTGCTTACCTGGGCATGATAGGAGTACAGGATTGAGGTCCACATTGGAAACAGCTGAAAAACAGAAAGTCATCCTTACTGCATTTCCAATAACACATGTACAGATTGCATGTGTATGCATATGCGCATGCACACATACTCTTCTCTCTCTCTCTCTCACACACACACACACACACACACCAATAAAAACAGTAAAAATGACTGAGCTGTATAATAACACACCTCTGTTAAGAAAATCCACATTCCCATCAACATCTGACACATCTAAATACATGCATGCATGCACGCTCTCTCTCTTTCACACACACACACACACACACACACACACACACACACACACACACACACACACACACACACACA
Organism: Monoplex corrugatus; assembly: GCA_030674185.1. NCBI lineage: Eukaryota > Metazoa > Mollusca > Gastropoda > Littorinimorpha > Ranellidae > Monoplex > Monoplex corrugatus. The sequence goes on from CM060308.1 coordinate 89,535,306, forward strand.
CACACACACACAAGAAATGGACATATATGCATATGTGTATGTGCATACACACAACACACACACACACACACTTACCTTGGCCAGAACAGAGGAGTTACACTCTTGCAAAGCCTCCATCAGACTCAGGAAATGGAGGTTCACCATCTCTGCCAACTGAAATAGTTTTGCTTGAATAAAATTCCTTAATCGTTTGCACAAATACTATTCAAGAACACCTCACAATGAAACAAACTTCTATAAAACACCACCGTTTTAGTTAAAATCACATTATTTTCAGTTATAAAGTACACTGCATACATCTTCTCTGTAACTCTGCTACATGAATTATAAAGGAACAGAAATCTTTACCATTTCACTGAAAGCACCAAAACAGATTGTTTTAACTCTTTGTTGACGCGTCAGCGATACACCTGCGACGGCTGCCATTCCTTTGTCAACGCGTCAGCGACATATCCGCGACAGTATTGCGCTATTTTTACAGAGTGGCCAACGGTGTAAGGGAGGCAACAACCGATAGAAAATGAAATCTCAGTCTGTCTTCTTACCCATATTACTTCCCTTCCAATATTTTCGTACTTTGAATGGCTTTGCTAGCGACTTAACTGCATTGACCCAGTTACGAAAAAAAAATGTCAGCTTTGCGCAACAAACATGGTGATGTCCAGGAAGCGTGCACGCGGCGCGACTAACATCCCATTATCCGAAGCAGTGGAAATGGTGTTGGAAGAAGGTTCTGATGTTGAGACTGCCTCAAAACTTTACAATTTAAATCCTATTTTCCCGACTAGGTAGTAACTGTGTGGACACTCTTTGTTCTCGTGCGCACGCGCGCGCGCGTGTGTGTGTGTGTGTGTGTTGTGTGTGTGGGTCCGTGTGTGTGTGTGGTGTATTGTGTGCGTGTCTGTGTGTGTGTATGTGTGTGTGTGTGTGTGTGTGTGTGTGTGTGTGTGTGTGTGTGTGCCTGCGTGTCTGTGTGTGTGTGATGTTATTAGTGTGCAGCGTCACGAGCTCCGGCCCCGTACTGGAGGTTTGCGCTTATAAATGTTCATTATATTATTATTATTATTATTTAGTGAACTAGACGAAAGTCCAGATACATCTGATGATGAGAAAGTTATGTTCCTATCGGCGATATCGGCACCGAAAGAGACAGTGGTACTGAAAGTGACACTGACAGTGACACTGGCAATGCTGCAGATGGAAATGACACTGACGGTTCTGTGGATGAGCCTGTGGGTGTGTTTGATGCTCCTACAGATGTCGACAGTGACTCCAGTGAGAGTGAAGAAGAGACAGAACGGGTAAAAAATTACAGACAGTTCCCATTCAACCCCACCTTCACAGGTGAGCCTGGACTAAAATTTGACATGGCTGAACCTTTTACATCTCTGGATTTTTACAGGTTAATTGTGACCCCTGAACTTGTAAAGACTATGAAGAAAGAAACAAATGCATATGCGCGCAGTGCCATTACTGCATAAGAGAGAAGTGGTGTGCGGTTGTCATGCCGTTCCATCTTCAAGACATGGTCACCTGTCACGGAAGATGAGATCAGGAAATTTCTTGCCATTCTGATCCATATGGGTCTTGTAAAGAAACCTCTTATATCAGATTACTGGTCTGTGGATATCACTGTGAATACCCCCTTTGCCAAAAAGTTGATGAAGAGAGATAGATTCAAGGCTATTTTAGCCTTCTTCCATCTGAATGACAACTCGACATTCATCCCTTGTGGTGATGAAGGACACGACCCACTCCACAAAGTGCGGCCTCTTTTTGATCACCTCAACAAGATAATTATAACAATTATTGTTTTCAAAATGTGTGTGTGTGTGTGTGTGTGTGTGTGTGTGTGTGTGTGTGTGTGTGTGTGTGTGTGTGTGTGTGTGTGTGTGTGTGTTGGCTGTTTATGTGCAAATATGCACGTGTACATGTAAACGGGGGTAGGGGAGGACATGTGGACAGTTGTACTCATGCTTGCATCTAACATTTACATTTGCCTAGGACAGGTATCATGTGTTGATTTTTTGTGTTTAAAAATATATGAAACCTTCAGTATAAGAAAAAAACAAAAGTAAGAAGAATATTACCACACTATGAAAAACTATCTCTGTATATATTGTGTGATGTTATTAGGCCTCTGTTTGTTTGTACAGACATTCAAGGAGCTGTACACCCCCTCACAAGACCTGATCACAGATGAAGCCATGTGTCCATAGAAGGGGCGCCTTGCTTTCCATATCTACACGAAAGACAAGCCCACAAAGTGGGGGATCAAGATGTACGAGCTATGTGAAAGCAAAAGCGGATACATCTGGAATTTCGAGGTCTTCTGCAACAAACCAGGCCTCAGCAACAAGCCCATGGATGCATGCGCCTGTCCCAGCCTCTTCATGGAAAAGGATGCTGTTTTTTAGACAATTACTGTTGTTGTCCTGAGCTTGGATACAAGATGGTGGAAGTGGGAACCAGCATGGTGGGCACTGTCAGAGCAAACCGGGTGGGCATGCCCACGGACCTGGTGGGTCAGCCCATGGCTCACGGACAAGCCGATTATCGCCACAAAGGGAAGCTTGTGGCCATCAGGTGGAAGGATAAACAAGATGTGAACATGCTGACCATGAAGCACCCACTTGAGATGGTAGATGTCCGTTCCCGGGCAGAGAACAAGCAGAAGCCATCAGCCACAGTTGACTATATCGCCATCATGGCTGGCGTCGACCATTCAAACCAGTTCATCTCCTATCTGCCACTTCACCGTAAGACATTGAAATGGTGGAAAAAGCTAGCTATGCATTTTCTCACCATGTGCATGATACAGGCCCACATCCTGCACAATAACTACAGAATGCAGAGGCACCAGAGAACACTGTGCCTGAATACCTTTGTGACGCATATGTGCAAGGGCTTAGTGGTGCTTCCAGATGCTGACATGATTCACCTCTTGGTCCTGCTGCTGATGTTTGCCACCTGGAGGAGATCCCATTCTGGACAGGCTGACAGGCAGGCACTTTTCTGAGCAGATACCACCCAATGCCCAGAGAAAGAAGCAGTACAAGAGCTGCCTTGTCTGTTATCCCAAGGCCATAGAGGCCGGTGTCTCATGTGATGAGCTGCGCAAGAAGAAGCAGGGGCCTACAGACATCCAGTGTGACAGATGCCAGAAACCATTGTGCCTGAAGTGTTTCAGAATGTTCCACACCACAGAAAACTATTTGCAGTGAAAGAAAATTCAGACTGTAGAGGAGTGAATTCAGACTGTAGAGGAGAGGTGTGAAATTTCCATGTGAAATTTTTTATGCGTTGTTTGCATAAGTAAATATAAAACACCATTTTTTCATGAATATGGAACAATCAGTGCTGGATTATTTATCAAGTACTTCTTCTGTGTCCCAGAAACATATATGTGCACCTATGATCTGTGTAAACGCTGCCTATGATTCATGGAAGTGTAGGGGCCTTGGATTACCATCAGTAAAAAATTTTCGTAGGACCTGTTGCAACCATATTTCATGTGGAATTGAAGGTAAGATGCATGTCTATTACAAATACACAGCATGCATTTCTGAAAAGTACAGACTTTGAAATAATTATTTCCACTTTACTGTTTCCTTCTAATTAAAAAATCTTATTTTTTGGCAATTTTTAAAAAATAGCCTAAAAACATGCGTCACAGTGGAAAATTGGTCTGGAAAATTTGCGTCAACAAAGAGTTAAAATGATTAGGATAATATAAACATACTATCTTATAAAAAGATTTATAACATATAGAAAATGGTAGTCAGCAGGAGTTTTAATGTTTATCCATTATTCTGCAACATTAAATATAACATCCATTCACATCACAACTTTTTCCAACATCTAAAACATGCAAACTCAAAACATTCTAAACTTACAAACTTTTTAGAATGTGACAATAACAGTAAGAGCGACTTCTTTGACGACAAGCCAACTAAACATTCAGAGAAAAAGAACAATAAATTTTTACTACTGTAGTACCAAGCAACCAGTCAAATCACGAAAGTTTCAACTTTAAAACATATAAATTTCTAAGCATAAAAAGAACAAAGCAATGCATAAATCACAGTTGAGCAAAGCGCTGTGTGTGCTTGTGTGTGTGTGTGTGTGTGTGTGTGTGTGTGTGTGTGTGTGTGTGTGTGTGTGTGTGTGTGTGTGTGTGTGTGTGTGTGTGTGTGTGTATGTGTGTGTGTGTGTGTGTGAGAGAAAAAGAGAGGGAGGGGGAGAGAGAGAATGCAGACAACCTGGGAATGGGAGAGGAGGTGGTGGTGAAATGGAGAAGGGTTGGTAAGGGATAGGGGAATGGGGAAGTGAATACAGGGATATAGTGAAAGACAAACAACTTTTTGTCCATCTGACTGTATACTGAAAAGCAGCTCTAATATTTCTCTTCATAGGTAAGCAGTAAAGTGATGAACACATGTTAAGAAAAGAATCAGTGAAGACAAAAAAGAAAACACTGAATGAAGAAAAAGGGACGGGGAAAGGTGGAAAAGAGGAAAGAAAGGCTGAGAACTTAAGGTCTGTCGCAAGAGCCGTAGTGGAAAACACAACATTTTATGGTTATTCAAAGAAGGGGGAGGGATGGAGAAGGTCAGGAAGAAAACACAGAAAATAAATGGTCACAATTTGTAAAAATAAACTCAGATACAATTGATTTCATAAACAACAACATATTCTATACTTCTCTGACAATGCGGAGACAGGACTGAATGAAAACAGTTTTTGATACAAGTTGATGATTTTGGACACAAAACATGTAACCTATTCCATAAAAATGATTGTGTATCTACTATCTCTATTCAGGAATTCAAAAGTTTACAGCTGCTCAAGACGGATCCATGACACTCAGAGATCCCATATGCACTCCATTTAAATCTGCAAACAATTATCTGGGCAGACTCCCTGAGCCTGGACAAAAGTCTACATGCTGGCAAGGTCTTGAAATGCGAGAAGGGATTTATCAAACATTAAGCTGACATCACCAGAATGATGGAAACATTAAGAAAGGCAGCAAACAGGCCAATGTTTAACGTTTTGGCTGGGACTGACTGAACTCAAAAGACATCAGATCTTGAGTCCACAGCTACATCAAAAGAACCATTAAGCCCACAGTAAAAAACATGGCCCATCTGAGGGCTGAACAAAACTCATATTCCTGCATTATAAGCATGGCACTCTAGGAACTGAGATAATGTGTCACTATTAACAATTTGTCAAAACTGGAACAGAGCAATAGATTGCTAAATTCAATACTTATAAATGAGGGATATATTGCTAAGTTCATTTAAGTTACAAATGATGGATACACAACAGAATATGAATACACTGAAAGTGCAGTAGATACATATGAAGTAAACACTTTGTGAAAACATCAAGTGTGGTTTAGACCAGCATGTGTAACTGAAACTTGAGATGAAAACCATATGTGTGTGTGTGTGTGTGTGTGTTGTGTGTGTGTGTGTGTGTGTGTGTGTGTGTGTGTGTGTGTGTGTGTGTGTGTGTGTGTGTGTGTGTGTGAGAGAGAGAGGAAGAGAGAGTGTGAGAGAGAGAGAGTGTGTGTGAGAGAGAATATGTGCGTGTGTGTGTGCGTGTGTGTGTGTGTGTGTGTGGTGTGTGTGTGTGTGTGTGTGTGTGTGTGTGTGTGTGTGTGTGTGTGTGTGTGTGTGTCTGTGTGTGTGTGTGTGTGTGTGTCTGTGTGTTGTGAGTGTGTTCATGCACGTGTGTGTGTTCATGCACGTATGCATATGTGTGTGTGTGTATTCGTTCATACATGTGTGTGATGAGTATAAGTTGTATGCATGGATTCAAAACAAACATAAAACAACATAACAACTAAACTAGCAACAGTTTTTCGTGTGCATCTTTCAAACTTGTATTGAACTTGAAGTTTATTTGTTTCAATTTTATTTCTTCCAGCTGCACACAGAATTGTGGACAATTTAAAATTATCTCAACATCAGGTATACTGCTCTTTATCTCTCCCTTTTGCTCTTTCCTTCTATTCATTTATCTACCCCTCTGCAAAAACAAGTACGCTTCTAAGACAAACAATTATTGCAAATAACACAAAAAAAGACAATATACGGTCTTCTTACAGAAAACTGTTTTATCAAATTTCACTGCATAACGTCAGTCCTCTACAGTTTTACCAAATTTACATTTAACTACATAACATCAGTCCTCTGAAATATGTTCTTAAAGCATTAGACTAGAGGAGAGTAAAAGATGATGAGGGGTGCAAACGAGACACCACAACACTTGAAAATATAACAGCCACAAACACACTATGTCTATGAAATCTAACATCACAAATTACAGTCTACTGTCTACAAAACCTTTGTGATCTCAAGCACAACCATGTCTAGTTTTCTGTGAATGTGCAACTGGTGTGTGCTTTCTACAAATACCACTTCACCATGCTGGTGACTCTAAGAAATACGAAACACATGGAGTGAAAGCAGAAAGTTACGTCTAAGAAATACCAAACACATCAAGAAAAAGCAGAAAGTTAAGCCTAAGAAATAACACCTAAGAAATAACAATCGCATAGAGTGAAAGCAGAAAGTTAAGCCTAAGAAATACCAATCACATCAAGTGAAAACAGAATTTAAACGACCATAAAGACACTGAGCAAACCTCTAGAGTAGGCTTGTCCTGAGGTTAGTGGTCACAATTTAGGAAAAGAAAAACAAGTAAGATCAAGACGTTTGTGAACTAAATATAAGGGTAACATGATGTACTAAATGGTGGTTATTTCATTTTGCTTTTTACTCAACTTTTATTATATAAAACTGTAGCAGATGAAAGAAACTAATCTCAGAAGGTCAAGCCATACAACTCTCACTCCCCTTTTTCACACATCTGTTCCTCATGCAGAGCTTTCTTTTCTTGTTTTTGTGTTCTGAATTTTCTCAGATGTATATGTGCACATGCTGTTTCACCCACACTGTGTAGACAGTATGTTGCTACACAGTCTGCACACTCCGTTTTTAATGAGCGCACGAGCTGGGTGCTTTTCATGTTCCATAAACCTGCCACCGATTTGATTTACTAGATTATTAATGAGCACATTTGATAACCTGCATGAGTATATACACAACTGATGGAGGTTTAGGCACTGGCAGGTCTGCACACAAGTTGACTTGGGAGATCAGAAAAATGTCCACCCTTTATCCATCATGTGAAGGCTTCAGACATTCAGTGCCAATAACTAAACTCGAGGTTCCAGGGTTCGCTCCCCGTAGAGGCCTTGACTTTTCTCTTCAGTTTGACCGGAAAATTGAACTGAACGTCTAATCCTTCCGAAGGAGACGAAAAATGGGTCGGACCCGTGTGCCTTCTGGCTGCACATACTAAATATCCCATGGCAGTTGTAAATCGTGAAGAGCAGGGAATTGCCCGGCTGCCTTCATAATAAACACTGCAGATTTCCCTGGTCCCAACCTTGAAGATCAGTTAGCTTTCTTGCCTTTCAGAAGTCTTGGTTTAAAAAAAAAGTGAATATGAATACGAATCTGAAGCGATGGAGAGGGGATGGACGCCGCCCTCGTGGTGCTGGCCCCGGGAAACCCTGAGGTCTCTGCCACGTCACTTCCCAATGACCTCAGGGTTATGGAACTATCTAGGTAGGACCTCAGGACCTGGCCAGCTCATGGATTTATGAGCACACTTAAGGCTAGTGTCGTGATCATTCTGGATCTTCTCCATCACATGGCACCTGTGACGTTAGTGCATATGGAATTCATTCCGAGTGCAGAGCCATCATCTTAAGAAATTGAAATTGACACTGAAAAATTGTGAAGGTGTCTAGGTGGATTGTCCCAGGACCTTCCGACTCGAAGTCTGGCACTTACCTCTGCACTACTGGACTTGCTGAAGATAGTTTTATCAACCAAGGGATGAGGGAGGAGAATGACATAAACTTCAATATAATTTGTTATAAAAATAATGATACAGTGGAGTCCGCCTGCAATGAAATTCAAAGGAGATGGACGTGTTCATTACAGCAGTACTAGCAACAAGCAATCAAAATCAGTGACCGAACACAGCACTGAATGTTTGTTGTCTTGCTGGTGAAGTTCAGATGTTATTCACAACTTTCCGTATTTCATATGTCACCATTATCATTTTTTATCAGTCAATTTTATGACTCAGTCACTGAATATCTAAAGAGAAAGCTTTGTGTGTGCAGCCTTAAGTCCATCCAGAACTGGCACCTTGTAAAATATCATTCTTCTCCTTCTTCTTCTTATCATTATTATAATCATCTACACAGTGAACAGGTATTTAACCCTGTCCCATTTAGGGCAAATAAAATATCACCCTAAAAATGTTGGCTTGGAGCAAATGTGAGGTCTCTACCACCTCACTACCCTATGACCCCAGACTATGGGACAATGTTAACCTTTCTTTAGTATTTAGGAAAAAAAAAAAAAAAAAAGAAAACAATCATATCAACAAAAATACATGCTTCATTACAAGTACCAAAATTTCTTGACGAATGAGGCAGATCAAGAAATATAAATGACAGAGAAAATAAGGACCTTTGTTTACATATCAAGACAAAATAACGAACAATGAAAAAAAGGAGACATGACAGAAAGAAAATCAACAAATGTCAAGAAATGAATAAAACAGCACAAATAAATACTGTTTATATTTTTTTAACATTAGATTAAAAAATACTGCAAATGAGAAAAAAATAACAAAACAGCAGAATATTATCTCGCAAACGCGTGCCTTCAAAGGAACAGAATAATGAGAAACATAACATTACTTACTGAACACAAGCTAAAAATGTAACAAAAAATGAAATAACCTTAAAAATGAGCAGGAACTAGTCTGACTAGCACCATCAGATAAGTAAAATATGAAAATCGCAATTTTCTTTTATTAACCACAAAAAAAAAAACACCAAAAAACAGTCAAGCCATTTATAATCTCCCTTTTTATACAAAAATTAATCAAACCAGAAGAAATGCTCCTTTCTAAAACACAAGACATTTCTTAATGCAAATCTCCATGCTGATGAGAAACTGGAACAAATCTAGAGTGGCATCATATAATCATGAAGATATGGATAATCTAGAAAATCAGTCACTCTGACTTTGACAAGTTTTTCATGAGATAAAACTCAACATGCATTGAGGGAATTGACAGACTATCATAACTACAAAAAAGCACACTTTGATTATTGTTTGAAGTTCCTGAAAAAGCACTGTTTACACACCTTCCTCAAACAGTGCTGACTTTAGGCACTTCTTCGGTTGTGTGACATTGATCTTCAGTCTTTACCTTTCAAACTTAAGCTGCCACAACCCTTGAACAGTCAACCCTTTGATCAAAATTAGATATAAAGATCCATTCATAAACAGCTAAAGAAACTTATGTCCATACTTTTTTTGTCACACACACACACACACTTTCCTTTAAAAAAAAGTTTTAAAATACAACTGGGATCTAAAAATTCAGGAGGGAAAAATACCTGTCAGAAAGTATGAAACAGCATCCAAAAACTGAAAATTATGCGAATTAACACATATCTCAGAGCTCAGAATTTTTAACTGAAAGAAAAAAAACAGTACTTGCAAACAAAAAACAAAACAAACAAACATAAAAAAGAAATCATAACAACTACTGACCACTTTGGAGTGTGAGAGAAGCTGCAGAATGCCAGGTGTGACACGCGCCCAGAAGTCCATGATCATAGCCATGTCCATCTGATGCTGGTCACTACTGGGTAAATGCATGGCTGCCACTGACTCACAGTACATCGTCCACAACTGCATATATAAAGAACAGTAATTATACACCTGTTTCAATGTCATCTTCTTTTCATTTAATTTTGGCTAACGAATGACACAGAAACAGAAAACAGTATTTGAAATAGCAGATACCTTAGCAGGAACAGAAGCACATTCATCAAGATGAAAATATTGCACTTTTGACAAATACACTGTCACAAAGGAGGACATATGTCAAAAATTTGAAGACATAATGTTATTGGTATCAGTGGAGAAGGCACGAGATTCCTTGTCCAATGATATATAAATGATGTCACTAGGAAATGAAGCCAAGCAACCACTATGAATTCTCTCAAATTAGTTTTGACTGGGTTATTCAGCTATTGTGTGCAGTGCTCGGAAGTTCTGTATGGGGCTGAGTTGTGGAAACAGTGTGAAGATTGCCAATTTCAGGTAATTTCAACAAAGCATGGTATCACCATAATTATTTGATTTTATTGCTGTTCTTATATGGTCTTTACTGTGAAACCTAGGGTACACCAAAAGAAAAACACAAAGAACAATTTGCAACTAAATTCTCAATTTCACCTAATAGTCCGTCACCACATGGCTGTGAAAACTGGACATGCAGAAAAACAGATGAAAATAAGATCAGAGAAACAGACATATGGTTCCATAGGCAGCTTCTTCGAGTCAAACGGACCAATTAAAGAATAAATGAAAGCCTTTTGGATGAAATCAAGGTCCAACGCCAACTGCTGGCAGAAATCAACAACAAAAAAATCAAATACACCAACCATGCAACCTGCCTCAAAAATCACAACTCTGATGACAACAGTTCTGCAATAAAAATTTGTGGCCAGAAGAAATCCAGGCAAACCACCCACCTCCTATATGAACATCACCAGCATTAATGGTCTGAGGGTCTATGAAGTGGCACAGCAAAGTCAAGACCACAGTAAATGGAGGAGAGTTGTTGTGACATATGCTTCTCAGATGATGGGAGAGTCCCCTACTACCTTTCAGAGGCTGTATCTCAGTTTGCTCATGTGCAATTTATGTCCCCATTTGTGAGAACACATCACACATGACATGGTCAACCAAAACATCAAGAGTAATAAATAAACATTATACAAACATAAGAGCATACGTGGAAAAAAACATGCTATCATTCAGAAATAAAACACACATTTAATATCACAATTATCAACACATTTATGAAAATAACAATAATTAACACTGAGACTTTGTCAGAATGAAGTTGAGTTCGGTGATATGTTGACACACTAAAATGACAGCAATGCCATTAAAGTGGCATAGAAGCTGGGTAGCTACAAAACAAACTTTTCTGAACTCCTATGAATGGTTATATAAATGACTTTATAAATCAACAAAATGGGCAGTACTAAGCACTTCATCACAAGCCAACTTTATATATGCATATTTCACAAATTTAACCCTAGCTTAATCTATGCTGTACTGCCAAAGACAGCATTTTTTTTTCGAGTAATTGCAGGTGACTGTCCTCAGCTCCAAGAGAAGAAAACAGACCTGCCTAGGCCCCAAAACATCCCCCACAAATAAAGACTTCAGGTCCTCTTCTCCCTGGTAATAACCAACACAAGATTTATGGTTAACTGTCATACTTTATGTCATACTTTATGTCATACTCTACTGCATACTTTATGTCATACTTTACTGTGCTTTGTGTGTTCCCACACAGCCTATGTCATACTTTACTGTGCTTTGTGTGTTCCCACACAGCCTTTCTTTGTGTATCCGATCTTATCCCTGGTTCTCACATCATTGCTCTTTTTGGTGTTTTCTGACTGTGATGAAGGATTCATCCTACAATATCAGGTCTTTTCAGTTTGCTCATTTGTATGTTTATTTGGTTTGTCTGTTTGTCCTTTCCACCACAGGGCAGACAATCCTGCTTTCCCTCTTCCGGGCTCAGCTGAACTTTATCAAGACCAATCAAGAATCTGATATTGTATAATCTAAATGTACAGTGAAACCTACCTGGCACAAAATGAAGGCATGGAACAATGATGACATGTGCAGCACCGATGCCTGCAAACACCAAACATAACAGATATAATTTCTAGAGAATTATGTTTATTTTCTATAAGTTTACATGATCCCCCCTTCAAATATTTTGTTTGTTCATAGTGATGTTCATTGGCTTCTTCGTTTCTTTGTCCATTTTCATATAAATGTGTAACTTGTGAAAGAACAAATTTATGAAAACAACAGTCCACCTTTTGTGCTGATGCTTTCTGAGAGACACATAAAAAGACACTGTTGAACAAGCAACCAAGCCTGAAACATATGATGACAAAACAACGCTGCTCAAATGCACACGAACTCACATACCCTAACCTTTATAATGCCATGAAAATTTATCACCCAGTCTTCAACAAAGTCAGATATTTCTCCACACTTGGTACAAATCCCCATCCCATCACTGAAACCAGCCAGACCAGAAATCATGACTCACATTGGACTGTTCAGCAAAGCCGGTCATGATGACCATAATGTGATCGGCGATGTGACAGCTCGCCTCTAGGGGCACCGGGGGACAACTGATGTGAGCTGCCCCCTCTGTCACTGCTGTGTGTGTCAGGGAGCCAATCAGCAGCCAGGATAGAAGACGGATGTGGCCGATACAGTCAATGAACTCTTTTGGACTAGAAAACAATAATAATCATAATAATTGATGATGATAATGATGATGATGAAGATGATGATGACAAAAGCAATAATAATATTTACACTGATTATAATGATGATGATGACGAGGAGGACAACAACAAAACAACATGACCAAAAGAAATTTAACAACAACAATAAGAAGTTTAAAAAAAAACATCCCCCCCCCTCCCCGTAGTAAGACTGAGTCCAAGACACAAGGAACACTTCCAAGATTAGGAATCACATTGAAAACTTAAGATACACATAATGCCTAACAGTAATCAATATGCTAACAGTACTGTCTGGATACTTCAAACTCCTATAACCATGAAAATGCTGTTAATCAACTGCCATCAATGTCAATATGAATTACAACCAGCACATCCAGATAAATTCATTATGCCTACAACAGAGATTACAACTTCAGCATTCATGTGCGACAGACTGAAGAAAAATTAATGATGTAACATCACTGACAATAACGACAATACTGATGAGTGTGTTGTTATGTTGCTGCAGGCTGTTTTAAACAACAAAATCCAAAGAAATGTTTAAAATAGAAATTAAAAAGAAATCCCTCATCCAAAACCATTTCAGTGTAAAAATAAAGCCTGTATTCACATGAACACACAGCATAAGACGTGTGTGTGAGTGGGAGTGTGCATGCATGTGTGTGAGCATGTGTGCCCACACATGCGTGAGTGAATGTGAGTGTGTATGCATGCATGCATGTACATGCATACACACATGTAAATTCATGCATATGTGACATGTGCTTATACTGACACACTGAAGATTTTTCTTTTCAAATGCATCCCCATTTGCACTTTTGTAAGGAGCAGCCTTTTATGACATAATCACTCTTACCCTTGCTGCATGGCAGAGGGAGGGTGGTAGAGCCAGGGCAGGTAACGTGTGATGGCACGATGGTCAGGTCCGTTCCCCCGTGATATCTCCAGTGCAATATACTGTGCTATGCCAGACTTCAACTGACTGCCCAGTGTGTCTTCATTCAGACTGCTGCTGCCCCCTTTAGTGTTACTCTGCATACACAGACACACACACACACATGTAACATACACTGTTATACAGTTTTCAACCAAATTACAAATTCAGCACAGTTCTGCAAAGGCAGAGAGTCCTGGACAGCTTTGTAACTTTTGGCTACTGACAGAGCGCTAAGCTGGTCAGGTTTTAATGAGAATGATGCTTTATTTTCCAGCGGTAAAAGTTACTGACTAGAAGCCATTTTTCAAACTTGCCATTGCTTATTACCATTTTTAAAAAAAAATTCTTTTTATTCACTTTTTGTTTCACAACAAACTGACATCTACCATACAATGTGGCAACAAAGAATGACAAGAACAAGAACAATGTTTACACAGAATGAAAAGACAATGTTGACCCATGAACTCCACACAGTGTACAGAATATACACAATGATATTTTATACATTGGAAGTTTAAAAATGAACATTTAAATTTAGCGCATGTCAACATTTCCCCTATGAAACCGTTTCAAAAACCACATTCCTCTGCTGACTGATAATCAAGCATCATCAAACAATGTGGTAACAGAAATGATATCAATTTATACAAATAAGACAATATTGTTCACATAAAAACAACCTGTTGCTTACAAAACATATAAGACAATATTCTCATCAATGATGTTTTATTATGTACATGAATACTCAAGAACATGTCATGAACAAATTCTGTTTTCTACAGGGAGAACATTGGCTTATAGTTGTTCCACTGAGCATTAAAAATGGACAAGTGAAAGTTTATTTTGGCATTATATTGTTCAATTTTGAATCTCTGGTCAGCTGGTCAGGTTAGCTACATGTTTGATTTTACATGTACAAAGTTGAAGAAGCAAATCATATAGGCCTGTACCACAGGTATTAGCAGCAAATGAACAGAATTGCTAGATTATGAACATCCACACACGTATATACAAATGTACAAGCAGAAAATACATTGAAAAAAAATCGAAGGATGAAATTAAAGGCAGGAAGGAGTTGTTACACTACATTATCAGGATCGTATATAAACATGCATACAAATTGTATGGTTTATGTAAATGACTAAGATATGTAGTTTTAACAGAGAAATGAATAAGATAGTTAAGCTTCAAGACTGATAGAAATATCTGCACGGGGGTATATCTGAGTATTGTAACAGT
>CM060308.1:89552450-89587450 GCA_030674185.1 Monoplex corrugatus
TTTGACAGTGTCATAAAATGTGAAATGTGTACAACTCTGTTAACAGCAAGTCTGACAGCATCATATAAAATGTGAACTCTGTACAGCTATGTTAACAGCACGTTTGACAGTGTCATAAAATGTGAAATCTGTACAACTCTGTTAACAGCAAGTCTGACAGCATCATAAAATGTTAACTCTATACAGCTATGTTAACAGCAAGTCGGACAGCGTCATAAAATGTTAACTCTATACAGCTATGTTAACAGCAAGTCGGACAGCGTCATAAAATGTGAACTCTGTACAGCTATGTTAACAGCACGTTTGACAGTGTCATAAAATGTGAAATCTGTACAACTCTGTTAACAGCAAGTCTGATGATGTCATAAAATGTTAACTCTGTACAGCTATGTTAACAGCAAGCCTGACAGTGTCATAAAATGTGAACTCTGTACAGCTATGTTAACAGCAAGTCTGACAGTGTCATAAAATGTGAACTCTGTACAGCTGTGTTAACAGCAAGCCTGACAGTGTCATAAAATGTGAACTCTGTACAGCTATGTTAACAGCAAGTCTGACAGCATCATAAAATGTGAACTCTGTACAGCTGCGTTAACAGCACGTTTGACGTGTCATAAAATGTTAACTCTGTATAGCTATGTTAACAGCATGTTTGACAGTGTCATAAAATGTGAACTCTGTACAGCAGCAAGTCGGACAGCAGCATAAAATGTGAACTCTGTACAGCTATGTTAACAGCAAGTCTGATGACGTCATAAAATGTGAACTCTGTACAGCTATGTTAACAGCAAGTCTGATGACGTCATAAAATGTGAACTCTGTACAGCTGTGTTAACAGCAAGTCTGATGACATCATAAAATGTGAACTCTGTACAGCTATGTTAACAGCAAGTCTGACAGCGTAATAAAATGTTAACTCTGTACAGTTATGTTAACGGCACATTTGACAGTGTCATAAAATGTGAACTCTGTACAGCTATGTTAACAGCAAGTCGGACAGTGTCATAAAATGTGAACTCTGTACACCTATGTTAACAGCAAGTCTGATGACATAAAATGTGAACTCTGTACAACTATGTTAACAGCAAGTCTGACAGTGTCATGAAATGTGAACTCTGTACAGCTATGTTAACAGCAAGCCTGACGACGTCATAAAATGTGAACTCTGTACAGTTATGTTAACAGCAAGTCTGACAGCTTCATAAAATGTGAATTCTGTACACCTTTGTTAACATCAAGTCTGACGACATCATAAAATGTGAACTCTGTACAGCTATGTTAACAGCAAGTCTGACAGTGTCATAAAATGTGAACTCTGTACAGCTATGTTAACAGCAAGTATGACAGTGTCATAAAATGTGAACTCTGTACAGCTATGTTAACAGCAAGTATGACAGTGTCATAAAATGTGAACTCTGTACAGCTATGTTAACAGCAAGTATGACAGTGTCATAAAATGTGAACTCTGTACAGCTATGTTAACAGCAAGTCTGACAGCTTCATAAAATGTGAACTCTGTACACCTTTGTTAACATCAAGTCTGACGACGTCATAAAATGTGAACTCTGTACACCTTTGTTAACATCAAGTCTGACGACGTCATAAAATATTTAACAGCTATGTTAACAGCAAGTCTGACAGCTTCATAAAATGTGAACTCTGTACAGCTATGTTAACAGCAAGTCTGACAGTGTCATAAAATGTGAACTCTGTACAGCTATGTTAACAGCAAGTCGGACGACGTCATAAAATGTGAACTCTGTACACCTATGTTAACAGCAAGTCGGACAGCGTCATAAAACAAACACCCACATGAACACAAAGTCCCTACCTGTACCATCATGAGCAGGTTTTCATCAGGCACCTGACTCTTAAAGCGCAGAACGTTCACCAGTTCATAGATGACTGTCCTTGTCAAGATCAGTTTGTCTCGTTCCTGCAAGAAAACAGAAATAAAAGACGTAACAACTTTCAGTTTATCTTAACGATAACAAGAAACACCCAAGGGTGCTAGATGGGACCCAGAGCAACAATGCCTCATCAATGACTGGACAATCACTTCTCAGCTCCTGACGCCATGAGGTAGCCATTTCGCCAAGCCACAGGGACTGTCCATGTGCATGCATGGCCTGTTCAGACCCAGTCATCAATTATCTTGCTTACAAACTGAATGGCAAGTTGTGGAGATGACAAACTCCAGGGAATAGCCACAGAACACACACCAGCCAGGCCCAGCTAACAAGAGCAAGCAGCAACAACAACACATGTACAAAACCATCCCTCTAAGACAGAAGAACTAGTGTGTAACTATGACATACATGCGCTAGTTAGCTCCTCAATGGACTGGCTACAAAAACTAGCTCATTTACACAAATATTTCTCTTTCCATGGGGATTGGTACGGATCAAAGACAGGGAAATCAAGCCTAGTTAGCTTCATGTGAAAGTAAGTCACATCGTAACGTATATTTTATTAATATGATTTTTGAATTATGTTTAACAAACGAGTGTGTGTGTGTGTGTGTGTGTGTGTGTGTGGTGTGTGTGTGTGTGTGGTGTGTGTGTGTGTGTGTGTGTGTGTGTGTGTGTGTGTGGTGTGTGTATGTGTGCGTGCGTGCGTGCGTGCGTGCGTGCACGTGTGTGTAAAATTGCATGCGTGTGTGGATCCATGTACGCGCATGTGCATATTATCAAAGATATAACTTGTGCACAAATATACTCCTAACATTTTTTTCGTGTTTTGGTTCTGCTGTTGTTGTAATGTTGTTTTTTGGGGGAGGTGCGGAAAATAGACGTTACAGAGCAACTTACCCTGCTGAAGGCTCTGTTGCAGAGAGAGCAGATGTCTATCAACTGCTGCAGTTTGAGTGTACAGTTCTGTATGGTGAAACTTAACACCTTAGAGAATGGCTCCACGATGCCCTGTAAAAATATACAAGAGCTGAGTAAGTCTTTTAATTCAATACTGGTATCACTATTAACTCACTTGCTACGTACGATTATGCCCCTTGCCGTTCCCCTGATACACACCATTTGCATAGGTCATGAGAAAAATTCTCATACAAACAAACGAAAGCAGAAAGTTTTGAAATTTGGCAGGTCATATATTAAAAGATCGGGGTACAAAATGCTGAAATTTCAACTGTCTAACCCTCATGGTTGCTGAGTAATGGTACAAGTAAAATTAGAGACATTTTCAGGTGAAAAATGTCTTACAAAATACACAGGTCAATAGATCAGTTCCTGCAGTCACATTTTAAATGAAATTTGATCAAATCTAACATGCACACACTCCACATGCACTGAAGGAAGAGATCATGTTGAACAGCGCCAAGTTGTTGAGTATTGTTCAGCCATTTGCTTTCCCGTCGTCTGCTTCGTTGTGAAGATAGTGGGTCATGAACTTTGCGCTGCACACTCACCAACTGCATAGTACAGTGACCTCATGGCCTGAAATGAGGCTAGGAATGACCAAAGAATCTATTTCTGGGTATTAGTTTCGGTTAACAGAAATACTGAAAGCCCTGCGAATTTTCAAAACTCAAGTAGGATTTTTCCGACACTCGTAGACAAGTGTTGTAGAGACATGATCGGGAAATCCCGACGCTTGTAGTGAGAGAGTTAAACTAATGTGTAACTTCTCTGCATTTCTGTATCACCACTGCCACAACCTCTCTCACTCTGTCTCTCTCTCTACTAATGTGTAACTTGCCTGCATTTCTACATCACCACTGCCACACACACCTCTCTCACTCTGTCTCTCTCTCTACTAATGTGTAACTTCCCTGCATTTCTACATCACCACTACCACACACACCTCTCTCACTCTGTCTCTCTCTCTACTAATGTGTAACTTTCCTGCATTTCTACATCACCACTGCCACACACACCTCTCTCATTCTGTCTCTCTCTCTACTAATGTGTAACTTCCCTGCATTTCTACATCACCACTACCACACACACCTCTCTCACTCTGTCTCTCTCTCTACTAATGTGTAACTTCCCTGCATTTCTACATCACCACTACCACACACACCTCTCTCACTCTGTCTCTCTCTCTACTAATGTGTAACTTCCCTGCATTTCTACATCACCACTGCCACACACACCCAAGGGTGACACTTTGAAAATCTGAAAAAACTGAAAATCAGGCTGGGGTCCAGGGGCCGCCCAGAAGATTTTATGAAAGATCGCTGGACCTGTGTTGTCTTCAACGATAGAGAGCGCTTCCTCATTTCCGGTCATCTGCTACAGTGCTGCTTCAGTCATAATACCGCCGATTCAACTGTTTTTTTTCCCCAAACATTTTTTTTTTTTAAATAACGAACTGAAAAAACGGAATTTCTGTCTGGGGCCTTGCCGAGAAAACGGATTTCCGTCACCCAGATGGAAGAGTGGCACCCATGCACACCTTTCTCACTCTGTCTCTCTCTCTACTAATGTGTAACTTCCCTGCATTTCTACATCACCACTGCCACACACATCTCTCTCTCTCTCTCTCACTCTCTCTCTTAGTTGAACACTAACTGTGAAATTCTAGCAAGCTGGATCAATTTACACAGATATAGACTCGGGTTCAACCCCAACCCAAAAAGCATAAAACATAGTCAGTTTGCTGCCCATCTGAATAATGCTCCAGTCATTCTAGTGGTGTCACCTTAGTGTCTGATATAAGATCTAGGTCCTGTGCACCTGGCCTGACTGGTATATAGATATAGTTTCCATGTTCCAATCTGCCTACACAGGTTCAACACTGGCCTGTATGCAGCAACCAATCCACCTGGCAGTCAACGGCTATCAACCCCTGTTCAAACTGCTTATATTTTCTGATGTTTATTAGACTAATATTTAAGGAGATATGCGGGAGATCAGAAACTACACACTGACCTAATTTCCTCTTTGTATGAGTAAAAAATTTTTTTTTCGTCTTTAGTAAGTTCAGTCTGTCTAGATGCTTTTAGAAATGTGTGTTATGAGCAAATGTAACAATTTTATACTGTAAATCCTCCATCAAGTACCCCCACCCCCATGTGTTTTGAGATTTTTTGGAAAAAAAAATGATAAAAATCGCGATTTTCAAACCCTCCGAACACATCTGCCGATCGCTGAAAACGTGTAATGTTTGGTGCCGTTGGAAAGGAAATTGTCTCCCCTAAACGATCGTGTTGTTTGTTCGTAGGAACTCGGAAAAGACTTCGGGAAAATATTGCCATTATGAAACCGGGTAACGCTACGCGAATTTCCATATAAGGGAAAGATTGCGTCCATGTTTGCCTCATTTGCATCATGTGACCTACGAACTCAGCTTCGTGAAACTCACGATCCGCAATCAATGATCTGATTGGTCGCCGAAGCTTGAAAACCGGATTTTTGAACCCGGTCAACTTCGGGCTGCCGAAGCCGTCAACATCCGGTAAACAATCGTTTCATTGTGCTAGCATCTTTGTCTTCTGATTGAGAACGTGAAAATGCCTAAAACAAAATCATCTTCGCCTCGAGCAGCTTCAAAAGGCAAGAGGAGTCGGAGTCTGCAGCTAGCGTTTGCCAGAAAGAGCATAAAAAGAGCTCAGAGTCGAATTACCAGTCAAGAGGTGTCTGAAAGAGAGAGTGAAATCTCCGATGTTGCTAGTCAGCCACGTGCTTCACTCGACGAACCTGTTGCTTCGACATCGGCATCGAATCCAACGCCAAGTACCTCGACTGCAACTTTCTTGCTGGAAAATCCCGAACCCAGTTCAAGAAAGAAGCTTACGAAGAACTGACCCGAACGAAGGATGACAGTAGGCCTACAAATTTAGCTGAAGCTGATAGAGCGATCATTGACATTCCTGCGCTGAACTCGATGATCAAATCTCTGTGCTGTAATCAGTGTAAGAGTTCGTCTCTTTCACTGATAGTCAACTCAAAAAAGACAAAGGGAGTAGCAGTGTACGCAGAAGTGTATTGCTCATCATGTGAAGAGGTAGTCTGTGAACGTTTTCTGGCAACCAGAGGAGAGGGAAAAAACAAACCCTTTGTGATGAATAAACAGATTGTTTATGCTTCACTTATTTCTGGCTTGGGTGCTACATCCCTGAACAATTTTTGTGAGTGCATGAATCTGCCAGGCCTACACCACAAGACATTCCACGAGAAAGCACATTTATTGTACAGCAAACAAAAAGATCTGGAGAGTGAGGTGTTTTCACAGGCAGTTCAGTTTGTGCGCAAGGTACATGCTGGTCAGTTGGGTATCACCCTTTCAGATGATGATGTGCTCGACATTTCAGTTAGTTATGATGGCACATGGCTAACTCGTGGACACACATCTCATGTTGGAGTTGGGTGTGTTGTGGACTTGCTTACTGGTCTTTGTCTGGATGCTCATGTCATGTCAACATATTGTCACGTATGTGAGACAACTGGCAAAACAAAAAAAGAAGAAAATCCAGGAGAGTATGACACATGGTATGCTCAACACCTTGATGACTGTGACAAGAATTTCGATGGTAAGTACATTACTTTGTTTGTAATATACAGCTCTGTGTCTGTGTGTGTAAGAGTGAGAGAAAGAAAGAGAGAGAGAGAGAGAGAAACAGAGACAGAGAGAGTGTGTGTGTGTGTGTGTGTGTATATGTGTGTAAAATAGAATTCTGTGTCTGTGTATGTGAGAGAAAGACAGAGGGAGGGAGAGAGAGAGAGAGAGTGTGTGTGTGTGTGTGTGTGTGTGTGTGGTGTGTGTGTGTGTGTGTACGTGTGTGCTTTATGATTACTGTTTATATAAAAGGCTGTATTTTTATTGTGCATATACATTATGTAGGCCTTGGCCTATATATATTGAAAATTGTAACTGAGTGTTTTGGACTTTTATTTCATTCATGCCAGTGTAATGGGCTGCCATAGTAATGGTCATGTGTGTGTGTGTGGTGTGTGTGTGTGTGTGTGTGTGTGTGTGTGTGTGTGTGTGTGTGTGTGTGTGTGTGTGTGTGTGTGATTGCAGTTTTCAAAAACTATATATACTAATATAGACAACACAAAGTGCATACACCATTATGATATATGCATGAGACAGTTGACATACATTTATATACATTTCACCACACTCATATTAGTCATAATGATATCAGATGTTTCAAATTTCACACCTGGCAGAAGACTGCCAGACCAGGTGCCATAACTAAGCCCAAAACAACGTAGCTGAAGAAGGGTGTAAGCTTTGGTTCAAAACAACACTTTGACCGGGTATGTGAAATTTGAATTATCCTTTGAATGGGATAAAAGCAGGAGTCATTCCATTCACAGATATCAGATATGTTTATTTTTGTAAAGAAGGCCTATAGGAGATTGATTGTATTTTCCTCAGGCTCTGCTGGGATGATGGAAGTGGAAGCTGCGCGAGTCCTGTGGCGTAGGTCTGCAGAGCGTCACAAACTGCGTTTCACAGTGCTGCTTTCAGATGGGGATGCCAAGACGTTCAACGAACTAACTGCCATCAAACCTTATGGGGATGCTGTGGAAATCACAAAAGAGGAGTGTGTCAACCACGTAAGCAAGCGATTAGGTACAGCCCCGCGAAATGTGGTTAGTGACTGCAAGAAAAAGGGGGTGACTCTGGGTGGCCGTGGCAGAGGTCAGTTGACGCAGAACACCATAAAAAAGTTGACGACCTACTACAGCAGAGCTGTGCGTCAAGGAAACAGTGTTGAGGAAATGAAGAAGGCAGTGAATGCTTCACTGTACCACTGCTATTCCACAGATGAGGATCCTCGTCACGAGTTGTGCCCTTCTGGAGAAACTTCATGGTGTTTCTACCAGGCGCCTTGGCACAACACAAGGTTCCTGGACCCCACGACAAATTCATCCATACACCATTGAATTTCAAGCTCCTGGAAAAGTACCTGTCCCCCATCTACCAGAGACTGTCTGATGCACAACTCCTCAGTAGATGTGTGTCAGGCAAGACTCAGAATGCTAATGAGTCCCTTCATAGCCTGATCTGGTCCAGGTGCTCAAAAGTGAAGTTTGCGTCACGCAAGCGTGTGAACTTCGCAGTGGTTACAGCCATTAGGGAATTTAATTTTGGATCTGGTGCTGCTCAAGACACTGCAGATTTCTTTGGCTTCACCATTGGACACCACATGAAGAAGCTGGGGAAGTCTAGAATGACAAGGAGGCTCAGCCACAGTCTCAAAGCTATTCGGGACAAGAAAACAAAGCGAAGGGAAACTGTCCGAGCAGCAAAAGCCAAGCGACAGGAAGAACTCTTGAAGCTTGAAGGTGGTCCTGCATATGCTGCAGGCCAGTTCTGATGGTTGCTATTGTATGTAGATACCTTGTGCTGTCCAAATATCTAAATAAATAGGGTTCAACAACTTGGATTATACATTGATATCATAAGGTAATTTTCAAACCCAAATTTCTCCGCTTTTTGATTTTGAGCCGAATGACCACCATTTTTGCATCATAACTCAAAATCTAATTGTCAGATTGAAAAGATATTTGGTCAGGTTCTTCATTATACATTTATCTACTTCTTGTCAGAAGGTTTTGTTGATATTTTAATTAGTTTTAGAATGGTACTATCTTTTGTCTGTTTTTTCATAAATTTTCATGTACGATTTTATGTATGATATTTCAAAACTCAATATCTCAGTAAATATTGAAAGCAAAAGCAAACCCTTCTGACAGGATGTAGTTATTGTATGCATGTGTGAGTGTATAAAAGGAGAAAGCTTAATTTTAATTCTACACGGAATGAGACTGTCAAAACTATATCCAATATGGCCGCTGTGTATTTATCGTTTCCATGGCAACCGACACTGACAGGCAAAAACCAATGATATAATTTTGATCCTCTAGTTAATAACATATCAGACCATAACAATTGGGTCTGGCTTGCAAAATACAGAATTTAAGATTTTTAGGTTAGCATCCCCTTAATTCTCTGAATAGTCAAAGGGGGAAAAAAAAAGCACTTTGACATCTCCACAAGAGGTTGGCCAAGTTTCTAGTGTTATCTCCCATCCTCCCCCTTCCGAAATTTCGATGACGAAAATCCCCCTGGCAGACATGGTAACAGGCATACAG
Source organism: Monoplex corrugatus (assembly GCA_030674185.1). Taxonomy (NCBI): domain Eukaryota; kingdom Metazoa; phylum Mollusca; class Gastropoda; order Littorinimorpha; family Ranellidae; genus Monoplex; species Monoplex corrugatus. The sequence goes on from CM060308.1 coordinate 89,561,516, forward strand.
ACATGTCAAAACAGCCCTGTAATAGACACAGCGTAGGCAGGGAAGAGGACTCACCCTGACGTTAGTAATGACGTAGACTTTGAGCAGGGTGGTGATAATGGTCAGGACGGGCTCCATGTTACAGGGGTTGGGCAGGACGGTGGGCAGACGTCGGAAGAAGATGTCAAACTGGGTCAGGATGTTGGTCCACATGGGCACAGAGCTCTCCAGCGACACACAGCTCAGGTAGGTGGACAGGTTCGACAGAGTTGTGGTGATGGTGTCAGAAGACAGGTTCCTGCGCTCATTCAAACCCTGCAGTTGGAAAATGTCAATGTCATCATATGTGTTATTATCTCTGGTGAACTATGTTAATGCTGCATTGATGTATAAATGTATCCTATTGTATTATCATGGTAACGTTTATGCTGCATTGATGTACTGATGTATAGTGTAACCCACATGTTTGCACCATATTATATTGCATTAATATGGTAACATTTATACTGCATTGATGTACTGATGTATACATGTATCCCACATGTTTGCATTGCATCATACTGTATTAACATGGTAACACTTATCCTGCATTAGCGTATTGGTGTTTGAATCTGACTGTTGTTCTGTATAGGGCAACGAGCATATTGTGATATGCATCTTTGCACTATAAAAATAAAATCACCATCATCATCATCATTATTCTTATTATCATTAGTACTATTATTAGTATTATTGTTACCATTATTACTGTTACTGTTGTTGTTGTTGTTATCATCACCATCATCATCATCATCATTAAAATCATGATGATTATTATTATTACTATTACAAAACCGGCACAGACAGGCATGACAGTCAAGTAGATAGGATAGTGGAGTTTCAATTGGATGGCATAGGGCTGAACCTGTTTGGACATCCCACCTGATGCGTAAAGAGCCAAGATCTTTTCTCTAAAGTCAACATTTGCACAGACCTGCCAGTGCCTGAATCCCCTTCAAGCGTATACACACACACATAACATCAAGTACGCACATTACAGACCCTGTAAACCATGTCTGTGTTTGGTTGCTTCCGGAAACACCCAGCATACACAGCCAACAAAGACAAAAGTAGGCAAACTGCGCAGCAACAGTTTGGGCCGTAAACATGCCTACATGTTTAACTTGGTGAAAATGATGATGAAACACCGGTTTGTAGCGAGTGGTTTGAATTGATTGTGTTGGTTGAAGTGGTTGTAGTGTGTGGTTTGAAGCGGTTGTTGTGTGTGGGTTGAATTGATTGTAGTAGTGTGTGGGTTACACTGACTGTAGTGTGTTGGATAAATTGGTTGTAGTGTGTGGTTGAATTGATTGTAGTGTGTGGCTGAATTGATTGTAGTGTGTGGTTGAATTGATTGTAGTGTGTGGCTGAATTGATTGTAGTATGTGGTTTAATTAATTGTAGTGTGTGTTGAACTGGTTGTAGTGTGTGGTTGAATTGTGTGTGGTTGAATTGTCTTCTCCTTTCAGTACTGGAGAAAAGAAGCACAGCAGTAGAGGGAGTTGAAAAACACCAGTTTTCATGGCCTACTTAAAGCTTCCTTAATCTTTCTTTCTTTACACTGTCACCTGATTCCATCATACCGCGGTGTTATGACAGTACCATTACAATCTGTCTCGATATAATTGAACAACAACACTGCCAATTTCTTCAATTAATATCAATCACATTTTTACATCAAAATAACTTATTTCACATATGTGTTGCTCACATCTGCACATTCAATACGTCTCTCTTCTAGGTTAGAGAGCAGAGACAGTCACTACCTAAAATCACAAGTTGTCTATCGGCCAACTCCAACCCTGTCTTGACTCAAGGTCTGCCTACTACCAAATGCCAAATGTGCAGTATACCAACAAAACACATTCTTTTAATGAGTTAGATCTAACAGAGTTAAAGAAATTTTGATACAAAGGACAGCCAAGTCACATGATACATCAGCCAGTGGCTTAACACTTACAGGCTTAACTGGAGTCATATATCAGTGGCACAAGTTCAGTACATGTATACCAACACACTACAAGTTCAGTACATATGTACCAATACACTAGATGACTGTTGACTCTACTGCCTAAACAATGTAAAATGGAATTAAATTTCATCAAAACAAAAACAATATTTGTGAGAGATTTTCATCCTCTCAAACTTGCATCCAAGAAAACACAGCATGGAACAACAATAAGACATATGCATCCAAGAAAACACAGCATGGAACAACAATAAGACATATGTATCCAAGAAAACACAGCATGGAACAACAATAAGACATATGTATCCAAGAAAACACAGCATGGAACAACAATAAGACATATGTATCCAAGAAAACACAGCATGGAACAACAATAAGACATATGTATCCAAGAAAACACAGCATGGAACAACAATAAGACATATGTATCCAAGAAAACACAACACAGTTCTGATCAAGATGCTGCCTATGAACTCCAAGACCAGTACTGGTAGACAATAACAAGCCACAGACTTGCATGCACTTAGAATTCTGCATATGTCTGTGACACCTTTCAAGACATTTCTGACAGAAGTCTGGAACATTTACACAGTATATGGAACAAAAGATGAATTACTATATTCCAGAATCCTGCTGTGATAACTGCACTACTTGATCAACAGGCCAGTGCTTGTGCTGCAGAAACTAAGAAAAGTTCTGCTGTAACAGAGCTGGAAGGACAGGATGTTTCAGTGTGCGTTATTTGTGTATGTTGTGGAGAAGGAAGACATGGGCATACACTCCACATTCATCATCATGACATCAAACAGTATCTAACAAACAACCCAGGGCCATTATATTAGCTATTTGGGTAACAAACAACCCAGGGCCATTATATTAGCTATTTGGGTAACAAACAACCCAGGGCCATTATATTAGCTATTTGGGTAACAAACAACCCAGGGCCATTATATTAGCTATTTGGGTAACAAACAACCCAGGGCCATTATATTAGCTATTTGGGTAACAAACAACCCAGGGCCATATATTAGCTATTTGGTACACAACCAGGCATATATTGATTTGGGTAACAAACAACCCAGGGCCATTATATTAGCTATTTGGGTAACAAACAACCCAGGGCCATTATATTAGCTATTTGGGTAACAAACAACCCAGGGCCATTATATTAGCTATTTGGGTAACAAACAACCCAGGGCCATTATATTAGCTATTTGGGTAACAAACAACCCAGGGCCATTATATTAGCTATTTGGGTAACAAACAACCCAGGGCCATTATATTAGCTATTTGGGTAACAAACAACCCAGGGCCATTATATTAGCTATTTGGGTAACAAACAACCCAGGACCACATTATATTAGCTATTTGGGTAACAAAACCAACCCAGGACCAATTATATTAGCTATTTGGGTAACAAACAACCCAGGATTATATAGCATTGGTAAAAACACAGACCATTATAGCTATTTGGGTAACAAACAACCCAGGACATTATATTAGCTATTTGGGTAACAAACAACCCAGGGCCATTATAATTAGCTATTTTGGGTAACAAACAACCCAGGGCCATTATATTAGCTATTTGGGTAACAAACAACCCAAGGCCATTATATTAGCTATTTGGGTAACACTTTTCCACAACAAACCCAATGCACAACTGGGTTTAACAAATTATCTGACAAATTTTCAGTTCACCTTTACACTTACCCATTTTCCCGTTAAAGAAAGAAAAGAAAAAAGACCAAGTCCACCAAAGCCATCACAGAGATTTTCAAGAGCTGCAACCCACCTCCAACAAGTGAAGGAGTGGTGCATGAGAAGGCAGTTCATTGAAGTCCATCAGTGCAGAAGCCATGGTCTTGAAAAAGTTGGGATCTGTTTTGAAATAAAATGATGGTTATTCCAGGTCTGAGGAAAAGAAAGATAAGCAAACATGATCTTCACTCTTAACATGCAAACAACAAATGCTCAATCATGAAGACACTATTTCTGCATCCAAGTCTTACAACAGTGTGTTAACAAAAAATATCAAACTAACCAGGTTTCTAAACATCAAATATGCTAAGACAAGAATTCCTTATTCAAAAAGGAAACTTTTTTCTCAAAATTACGTTTTATAAACACATTTACCGTGTCTCAATGGTAAATAGCCAGCAGCGCTTGGCTTACCTGCCCCATACCAATACTGGTTTGCCTAGCACAATACCCAAATTTCTGGGCATATGCCTCTGCTTTGGAGAAAGAAAGAACCAAAATTTGGAGGAGGAAATAATCCTAAGAGAACATGCAGCCAAACAACAGATCAAAAAAACAAACAAAAACGAGAAAAATCAACCTACTAAAATAAGGGCAGGGACAGGGAAAAAAATGGCTGCCAGAAAAAGAGAATGTTACATGACATAAACTAAGCACCTGTAGATTTGCAATTTCTGCACTGTGCGAATGAGTACTGATACATGGCTGGTAATGCAAGCACTGGCAGTTACTGCATCAGTGAGACAGGGTAAAGCATGTGTAATTTTACAAGTAATTCCCTGCAATTAATTGTATTACATCCTCAAGCACGTCAAGTCTCAAATTTATGTAGTCATAACTAAGAGATCATAAGCAAACAGAAGATGAAGCTTACCACTAAGAGCACAGAGAGATATTATTGTTTGGAATCACCTTTTCTTGCATTTAAAAAAAGACAGTCATTCTGGTTAACATATATGCTTACCATCAAGGTTTGTTTGGAAGATCACAGAAATAGTGCTGTTACTGTTAGACTGATGAATGCCTTGTTGCACTAGTACATACATCAATAAACTAGATTAACATGAAAACTTGCCATCCAGATTGCTCTGAAAAAGCATGGGAAAGATGCTGTTTGGGGCCATCTGATGAAGTACACAGCGCAGGAACTGACGGGCGATGCTGATGCTATTGCCTGGAATAATCACGTTGCTGAAACACACACAAATAAAAATATATTTCAATTTTTACTTGTTTGCAATTCTCAAACTATCCTTCAGGTCAACAGATGCGTCAAAAAATAGTTTTGTTTCATCAGACTGAAAGCTTGTATTAAATTAAGGTATCCATTTTAAAATGATACCTCTCAACACATTTGTGTAACTGTTTTAGATTTAAAACAAATCTTACTAACTGATCATCTTTCTTTTGTCAAAGTTGGACAGCGGATAAACATTCTCCATGGATAAGGTACACCAAGTGAATGACCCCTTTTTGTTCAACCTTCAGAATTTCCCACTTGGTCATCTTTAACCTTTTGACTCCTGCACTCTATTCACCAACTGCAAAAATTTAACCTTTTGACTCCCTCACCCTATCCACCAGGTTCCTGCCAATGAGACTACACAAGTAGCCAGTGGGGTTACGACGGTAGCCTACAGGACTCAAATGGTCTTAAGTGCGAGCAACCGGAAATAATAGGCACAAAGGGGTCACTGGGTCATTTCAATACTACACTTGCTTGCACAGAACCATTTCCACCAGCCAGTCAGCAGTGTACAAAAAACTAATATTAAATCGTCTAGCTTACCAGAGAGTCCAGAAAGTCCTGAAATGCACTATCACAAATCACAGTAACTAAGCACAACAAGACAATCGCCCAAAAGCGAATTAGTGAAGGGGTAACAAAGTGGAAAGTAAGACAGAAAATGCCACATGTCCTATTCTGGTGTAAACTCTTGAGTGAATGATGAAACCCTGCATTCTCTCACATGATCAAGAATCCTGACCAATTTCTGGGAAGCAAAACATTAGTTAATCAGACAATAAAAGATTACTGAATTCTTCAGGGATAAGGAAAAAGGGAGACATGAGGAACATCACCCTCACATTGCTAGTCCCAATATAAGCTGACCTAAAACTGTATTTCCCAATGACCATTCAGGTTACCTAAAAATGTTTATCTTTACTGACTTGCCAGCAAGACAGCCAGATAGTGGCTCATAGTTATCAATTATCTACATAGCGAACCTGCTTTCTTTCTTAACCATTTGCCTGATACAGGTAGACTTGCAGTATGTCGTTTGTGGCTCAGCTGACCACAGAAGCCATCTCAGAGACTTCACTGAGGCCATATCAATGTTATCTCTAACCACAGAGGTCATTTAAAACACTTTGCTGAGGCCAAGTCAATGCCATCTCAGTAAACACATTTCAAGGAACACATCTTTGTCTCTAGCTGAAAATAATGTAAAACAAAAGCAAAATGCAATCTCCATACGTAGGCCTACCTTTCAGCTTGCCAGGAGTACTGGTTGCTGGAGGCAATTCTGGAGAGAGAAAATAAAAACAAACACATTACACATCTTGTCAAAAAATGAGTCGTTTCTGTTTTTCAGCCTTCTCTGATTACCAATATTCTTTGTGGGGCGCATACACTGATTTTCTGACACAAATGTATAAAAAGCAGTGTTCAAAATCCCTAACCTAACAGAACCATTATCAACATGGGCACCATGGATGTGATGAAGCCTAGCAAATCCTAACTTGAGACCGATTGAACACTGATATATTCAAAACCTAACAAAGTCCAAGCCCTAACCTTCTAACACAATGTCATGTGTGTTAATTACAAGTATTTTCAAATCTATGAAGTTAAATGTATCACACTAACAACTTTGCAACAGAAGCTGAATATTCTTAAATCTATAATGTTAACATTTTCCAGGAAAGTCACATATGAATCAACTATTACAGAACATATGACTTGTTTAAAATGAATTTTAAAAAGTTTGAAAGAAAAAAACTAAAAGAAAACATCTGAGAACGCTGACCACCATCGATCTGAAAGATCTGCTCATCCTTTTTCACTTCAAGTCACAGTACTACTCATCTGTTCACAAAAGGCCATCCTTTGCTGATATCGTATTTGCTCCACTATCATGTACTGCTATTTCTACTACTGACCATGCGGCATTGTTGAATAATTAATGTACATGAATATTTAAGACCACAGAATGTTTTCATTTGTATGTTTATGAGTGTATATTTTCTGATGTGCGTGAATGTTTGTGATACATCAGTGCTTATGTATGCATCACACTGAGCGTCTTGTCAATATGTCATGCGAAGTAAGTCCAAATCAGTTTAAGAGTAGTACTTCACAACAATATCATAATCACTACCTGAGTTTGCAACCGCCAATAAACAAGTATTACTTGATATGTTTCTTGGTAAGCTTTCGTTCTGTTCACCAAATCTCTGTCAGATCAAATGGTCTGACCAATAGTCAAAGGTAGGCAATAAAAACAGAACCATTTTTTTTCTACAGCTCAACAAGACACCAAGGAAGTTAGCTGACCTGTTTTTGCTGTATTTGTCCTTAATCTTGTGAATGCGTTTTTGTGCTGTCCTCTGTGTATGCTTCACAAAGGCCAGTTGGCTGAAAAGTGCATCTGTCCTGTTTTGCTGACTGAATACACGTTTTCATTCTATATTCAAATGTTTCTGGTTTCAAGAACACAGCAGTACACATTCAGTCAGCACACTCTGTTTCAGGGTAAAACATGTTCGCTAACTAGGCCACAGACCTGGACACACACTGCAGCATGTTAAGCAGCATGGGGGTGGCCAGGGTTGGTTCTCTGTGAATGAAAGTGGCCAGCACGGTGATACACAGCCCCACAGTTTCATCGTCATACTGCTCCATCACCAGGTTACATTCACTGCAACGCTCCACCATCACATTCTCTCCATAGCGTGTGTTGGACGGGGTCTTTTTGGTGCCGCTCGACTGAGCCTTGGCCAACAGCTCTGCTCGTCGGGAACGACGCCTAAAATTAAGCGTTATTATGCTATTAAGATGTCTCTAAGTTCCGCAAAAAACAACATAAATTAATTAAATCATACTCTATTCATTTTATTATATATCAATATCATATCATATATCATATCATATCATATCATATACCACATATATTACATATCACATCACATCATGTCATCATATATCATACCATTTATCATATCCCATCATACTAATATTGTATCATATCATGTCATATATCACATATCATGTCATATCATATATCATATCATATATCACATCATATCATATCATATATCATATCATATCGTATCATATATCATATCACACCACATTATATCTACTCTTTTTCAGTATGGTGAGGAGAAAGAACTGTTGGTCAGCTGCAAGCTGGAAAGCTTACGGACAAAGATGCTGTGTAAAGCAGTGGCAGTGGAAAAATAAAGGGCTCATAACTCTGAGGTCTGTGGAGCAAAACCAAGTTCTGCTAACTTTTCCCCTGTACACCTGATACACTTGTAATACAATGTACTGATTTTGTATGAAAGTCTTTAAAAACAGGTTACCAACAGAGAAAGTGAAGCAAGGGAGTGATATGCTCATGCCTCTTTTTACAAACGGCAAGATGGGCCACAGAATTCTGAATGCTTTAAAGGCAAGCCAGAAAGCAGAGAGTTAAAATAATAACAGACAAGACGGAGAAGTCTTGAGTGTAGATGCTGCTTAAGTTGAGAATGATAAAGGTGAAGAGAACTGAAACCTCACAGCTGACAGTAACAAGACATGCACATCTTCCCCTACAATATTTATGGTGAATTTTGATGACTTGCAGGAATGTCCCCATGGACTACAGGGAGGGGACCAGAGCAGTAATCTACAGACCTAAAACTATTTATGCATGCCACAAGATGCACAGAGATCTACAGCTTTGAGCATGTCTCAAAACTGATATTCGATTCACATGATTAAAAAAAAAAAGCAGACTTTTATAAAATTCTTGTGTAAGAAAAATCCTGCAAATACCCAGGTGCTTTAGAAGCTGAAGAAGACGGTGTAGTGCTTTCATCCTGAGCCTTGGTGGCTGCCTCATACAGGTCAGGGAATCTTTTCTGAAGCTCGATTGTGGTGAGACCAGTTTTACGTTCTTTGCGCTGACGGTAATTCGGCTTCAGGATCATGCTGGAACGACTCTCTGATGCAATTCCCTCATCTAATACAGAACAACATGATGTGAAACTAAGCGTAACAGGTATATAAACAAGTAAAATATAAGAACTGAGCTATATGAACTTAAAACAAAGATACCAGCAAACAAATCAAATTTTAGTTTAGAGTAAAAGTAAAGTCACATGGTAAAACATTGAAGTAACAGACAAATGTATATATCTAAGACAAGTAACACCTCAAGGTATCACCAACACCCAGTATATATTTGATCTTAAAAAAATCTTACCCAAAAAAAAAAAAAAAACACTTCAAGATATCACCAACACCCAGTATAAATTTGATCTAAAAAAATCCTACAAAAACAAAACACTTCAACATACCAACACCCAGTATATATTTGATCTTAAAAAATCTTTTAAAAAAAACACTACAAGGTATCACCAACACCCAGTATATATTTAATCTTAAAAAATCTTACCAAAAAAAAAAAACCACTTCAAGGTATCACCAACACCCAGTATATATTTGATCTTAAAAAATCTTACAAAAAAAAAACCCACTTCAAGGTATCACCAACACCCAGTAGGCCTATATGTTTAATCTAAAAATTCTTACAAAAAAAAAAAAAAAAAAAAAAAGACCCAAAGCTGACCTTTACTCTCTTCCTGTGTGGCATCACCACCTGAATCGGTGGCACCATGGTGACGATCAGACTCTCCATCAGACGTTGGGGTTTTCTCACTCTCCTCAGTGCTCTCTCCCTCCGACGCTGCTTCCCGGCTGAGATCAGACGTTGTCCCATCAGCTCTAGCACTGTGACTGGATGCTTCTGTCGTACTGCTGGCTCCACGACTGCTGCCTGCTTCCGACAGCTTCTGGGATTCTTCAGACAGTTTCTGTGACTTCTGTTCTGTGGTAGTCTCCACTGCTGACTGAGAAAACTCCTGAAGCTGCTGGGCCATTTTTCTTTCCACTGCTGCAGACTTGGGTGACAGCTCTGTGCTAACAGCTTCATCCGTCAGGTGGACAGAGGACTCTCTTTGGGTGACTGCAGCCTCACTGGTCCTTTCTTCTGTGACACACACAAAAAGTGTGTAAAAGTTCAACAATACCAGCTGATCAAGAGAAGACTAAAATACACTGGCCATGTGTCATATAGCAAGAGCACAGACTTCATGGCAACCATTTTTCAATGGCAGACCTCCAATCTCACATCGAGAACATAACCAACATCAATGGCCTAAATATTTAAGAAGTTGTCCTCAAAAGTCAAGACAGAGCCATGTGGAGGCAGTTAGCTGTGTCACAGAGTGCAGCGGCCAACACTGAACCTGGTGACACCGACAAGGTGAGACAGGTTGCACTGATTTCAATCCCACATTTTTCTATGAACAACAGAAACAAACATACGTTATAGAACCATTTTTTAAAGAAACTGTACCTCTGATTTCTTGGAGTCTTTTCCGCTAGCCCTGGGGTCATCATCGGCAGAATCAGAATACTCAATGATTCTTCGAGGTTGTCGACCTTTGGATACGCGGCGCACGCCATCTTTTTTGCCACCAGGCAGTGTAGGTGTGCACTCTGCATCAGACATCATCCCTTCACTGCTCTCTGCTCCATCTGTCTGACCCTGTCATGATATAAATACATGGTTCTTGAATACAATAGTAATAATAACAATAATAATAGTGATAATAAATCATTCTTATACAGTACTGTTCTCATTTGGACTCACTGCATGTTACACATTTAACAAGACAAAAAATTTGTAATACATACAGAATCATAAACATACACACACACATCACAATACACACACATATACACAAGCACACTTACAGTGGTTAACCATACACACATACCTAATCACTATAAAGCAGCAGATAGCACAACCAGCAGACCATACCAATTTTGCACTACCAACTGACTTTCAAAAAGCAAACAACCTGGCAGAAAATCAGAGACAATCTGCAATAGAATGGTGTCTCAGTGACAAGTGCACTCTCCTGGAAAGCACAACAAGCCACACACACAGGATTCAAATTATGGCTGGACAAGGACTTTTCTCTGCCACTCTACACGGAAAGCATGATAAGCCACAGGTCCAACATTTAAATCATGGCTCGATAAGGCCTTTTCCCTATCACTCCACTTGGAAAGCACAACAAGCCACAGGTCCACAATTCAAATAATGGCTGGACAAGGACTTTTCTCTATCACTACACCTGGAAAGCACAACAAGCCACATGTCCAGAATTCAAATCATGGCTGGACAAGGACTTTTCTCTATCACTACACCTGGAAAGCACAACAAGCCACATGTCCAGAATTCAAATCATGGCTGGACAAGGACTTTTCTCTATCACTACACCTGGAAAGCATGACAAGCCATATGTCCAGAATTCAAATCATGGCTGGACAAGGACTTTTCTCTATCACTACACCTGGAAAGCACGACAAGCCACATGTCCAGAATTCAAATCATGGCTGGACAAGGACTTTTCTCTATCACTACACCTGGAAAGCACAACAAGCCACATGTCCAGAATTCAAATCATGGCTGGACAAGGACTTTTCTCTATCACTACACCTGGAAAGCATGACAAGCCATATGTCCAGAATTCAAATCATGGCTGGACAAGGACTTTTCTCTATCACTACACCTGGAAAGCACAACAAGCCACATGTCCAGAATTCAAATCATGGCTGGACAAGGACTTTTCTCTATCACTACACCTGGAAAGCATGACAAGCCATATGTCCAGAATTCAAATCATGGCTGGACAAGGACTTTTCTCTATCACTACACCTGGAAAGCACGACAAGCCTTATGTCCAGAATTCAAATCATGGCTGGACAAGGACTTTTCTCTATCACTACACCTGGAAAGCACAACAAGCCACATGTCCAGAATTCAAATCATGGCTGGACAAGGACTTTTCTCTATCACTACACCTGGAAAGCATGACAAGCCACAGGTCCAGAATTCAAATCATGGCTGGACACGGACTTTTCCATATCACTCCATCTGGAAAGTGCAACAAGCCAGAAGTCTGGAATTGGATTCTTTATTCTTATTGTTTTAAGCCCAGTCAACTGCGCAGTCATATCAGGGCTACAACCAACTCAAGACAGACACAACACCTTGCTGACCCTGAGAAAAAAATACCTGGAAAAGAAAATTAAATCCATAAATTGTGGCTGCACAAGGACTTTTCTCTACAGCTCCATTATGCCTTGTGGGTGATCAGGTATCTTACAGATGAGACAATAAAGCAAAGTCCTTTGTACAGCATGCACTAAAAGAATATATGACAACAAACAGATTACCCTGAAAACATTTCATAAAAAGTTCACTCTGATTGGTTAACACCATAGACACACACACACACACGCATGCACACACACATGCATGCGCGCACACACACACATATGCACGTGCGCGCACACACACACACACACACAGCACACATACATTAACATACTAATATCGCTCATAGTGAAAAGACATCAAACCAAAGAATGAACAAACGATACACACACATACACACACACACACACACACACACACACACACACATATCTAAACAACATAAACGATACAGAACAGCTGACGGTAGTTGTTCACATTTACTACCCATCAAAAGACAGAGCAAGAACAGTATGATCACAAACAGACAGAACAATGTACATATGATCACAGACAGAACAATGTACATATGATCACAAACAGACAGAACAATGTACATATGATCACAAACAGACAGAACAATGTACATATACACAATCAAGACAGTGTTACTCAAATGCATAAGAAGACAGTCTATGACGAATTTTACACATGCCAAACTGACCTTCAAGTAGTGGACAGCACTAGCAGAGGGAGGTGATCGAACGTGGACAGTGGCAGTATCCTCCCCTTCCTGCTTGGAGCTGGAGGGACTCTGTGGGGGAGTGTCCGTCTCCTGGATGTTCTCCAGGTCACTGATAGACATCTTGCTCAGGTCCGCTATGGATGAAACAAAAGTCATCTGAACACTTAACCTTTTCATTCCCTAACCTTACCCATCAGCTTCCTGCAGGGAAGCTTAAACAAGTTAAAATACAGAACACAAACTATGCAAATATGGAGTTCATACGTCAACAACATCTTTTCGTATATGTATAGTTTTTTGTTGTTGTCATTTTTTGTTGCCACACTATGTGTTTGATGTCCATTTGTTGTGAAGCGAAAGATGAATAAAAAAGTTTATTTAAAAAAATGCAAATTATCATTAACATGACACTGACATTATCATATATATTAAAAATACCAGCATTGTATATTAGATAATAATAATTACAATATTTATATAGCGCAAAAAAAATCTTGATAAAATAAATCAAATCAAATCTAAGCGCTGAAGCAGACACACACGCAAGCACGCACGCACGCACGCACGCACACACACGCACGCACACACACACACACACACACACACGCATGGCTATAAATGGGGAGAAAGAATAAAAGCAATAAAAGCAAGAATAAAACCAATGGAAAATTATATAGAGCATAGCATATACAATTATATATTATAACCATGTGATTCCCTCCGAGCGGAGACAGGCTGCAGATGGGGGGGGGGGGGGGGGGGGTTGAGTGAGGTTAGGATTTTATGCGGAGGAGAAAAGATGAGTTTTGAGAGCGGACTTGAAGGAGACAAAAGTAGGTTGCTGACGGACTGAGAGAGGAAGTTTGTTCCAGGAGAGTGGACCAGAAACAGAGAAGGCTCGTGGACCATAGGTATTAAGCTTAGTGCGTGGAAAGCGAAAAGTCAGAGGATCGGAGGCAGAGCGGAGGGTACGTGAGGGAACATAGATCTCAAGTAGGCTTGACAGGTAATCGGGGGCTGCGTTATTGAGGCTTTTGTAGCACATGGTGTCTAGTTTGTACTGTATGCGCTTTGATACAGGGAGCCAGTGAAGTTGTGCCAGGAGAGGAGATATGTGGTCAGCTTTTTTCTTTTTGAGTACAAGGCGTACAGCATTGTTTTGAATGCGCTGTAGGATGTGAATGGTGGAGGCAGGAAGACCAGACAGGAGTGAATTGCAATAGTCAATGCGAGACATTATGAAGGAGAGAACGAGTTTTGCAGTTGTTTCGACAGAGAGATACTTCCTGATCAGCCTTATACGATGGAGATGATAGTAGCAGGATCTGGCAGTTTGAGTAACAAAGTTGTTCATGGAGAGGGTAGAGTCAATGCAGACACCAAGGTTTTTAGCTGAATCAGAAATTGGGACTGACGTGTTACATAATGGGAGAGAAAGAGGAGGCAGCTGAGAAAGTTTCTGACGGGTGCCAATGAGGATAGCTTCTGTTTTGTCGTCATTAAGCTGAAGTCTGTTGTGTGTCATCCAGTTCTTAATGTCCGAGTAACACTCAGTGGTGCGAGTCAACAGGCGCTGTATATTATCAGGTGAGTCACTGTCTTGAAGTTGGGTGTCATCAGCATAGAAGTGGTGTTTTATAGAATGGGAGTTGATGATGGTGGACAGGGGGGAGGTGTAAAGAGTGAAAAGAACAGGGCCAAGGACAGATCCTTGTGGAACACCACAGGTCAGGTATGCGGGTTGAGAGTAAGTGCTATTGATGAGAACGGTTTGTTTTCTGTTGGATAGGTATGAAGTGAACCAAGACAGAGCAATGTCAGAGATGCCAAAAGTATGATGAAGTCTAGAAAGGAGAATACCATGATCAATGGTATCAAAGGCTGCAGACAGATCAAGGAGTGTGAGGAGAGAGACTTTGCCAGTATCAGTTGCAAGGAGGAGATTGTTGAGAATGTGTAGTAGGGCAGTTTCAGTGCTATGGCACTGGCGGTAGGCTGACTGGAAAGGATTGAGGAGATTGTTGACAGACAGGTGAGAGTTCAGCTGGTTGAGGACGACTTTTTCAAGGAGTTTTGACAAGAAAGAGAGATTAGAGATAGGCCGGTAATTTTTCAGTTCATTTGGATCTAAATTGTGTTTCTTGAGGAGAGGGTGAACAATAGCAGACTTGAAAGAATCAGGGACAGTTCCAGTTTGAAGAGAAGTGTTGATGATGTCAGTGATGAATGGGAGGAGAGTAGGGAGACAGTCGGAGTAGAGAGAACCTGGAAGAGGATCCAGTTCGCAGGTTTTGAACGACATGGATCTGATTGTGTTGAGAATTTCTTCTTGTGAGACTGGGGTAAAAGTAGTAAGAGGTGTGCCAGAGAAGGAAGGGTCAGGTGGGCATGGTTGACAGGGTGTCCTGTCAAGCCTGTCACGAAGAGTTTGTATTTTGGTGGTGAAATAGTTGGAGAATACAGATGGGAGTTCTTCATTTGTATGTTTTGTTGGGAGAGGTAAATCTTTTCGTGTGCCAAGGAGATGATTCATGGTTGTAAAGAGTTCTTTTGAAGAAGAGGCATTCAGGATTTTGGTTTGGAAATAGCTTGTTTTCGCTGATGCAATGAGGGTGGATACTTTTGTTTTAGAGGCTTGGAAAAGTTGCCTGTGTACAGTGAGTTTGGATTTGCGCCAGCGGCGCTCTGCTCTGCGGCGGGCACGTTTTGCACAGGCGATCTCATGAGTGAGCCAGGGGGTAGGGGGGCGGTCAGGTAAAAGACGGGTTGTGGCTGGAGCATGAGTGTCCAGAAGATGGTGGAGAGTAGTATAGAATTCATCGGCAAGATTATGTGACTTTTCAGAAAGGAGACGGGAGGCATCAGATGAAAATGTGGAGAGGTCGATAGATTTGAGATTGCGTCGAGTCACTGTGCGCATGGTACGGGAAGGAGGAGAAATGTCGAGAGAACAGAGAATTGCAGAGTGGTCAGATGGAAGGGCTGAAGTTAGACGGGTAGAAAGAACTAAGCAGTTGTCAGTAGCGGAATTGTGGTGATCACGAGAAATGATCCAGTCAAGAATGTGACCTTTTTGATGGGTTGGTTCAGAAATGTGTTGAGTCATATTGTGATTGGACAGAGAGTTGATGATATGTCTTGTGTCATAACGGTGAGTGTTGTCATAGTGGACATTGATGTCACCTAGAATGATGAGATTTCCAGGTAAGAGACAGTAGTAATCAAGAAGTTGATCAAAGTCAGAGAGAAACATGGATGTGGTGAGCTTGTTGGCAGAGCTAGGTGGAGGTCGATAGACACAGGAGAAGGTGATGGGGTGAGGGGTGGATTGGAAGGATACTTCAACGTGCTCGAAAGAAGGATGGGAGAAAGGCAGAGACTGCGAGAAAGACAGGCGGGAATGGAGTGAGTCGTTGTAGAGGATGGCGATACCACCACCTCGGGATGAGCGATGGAAAGAAGCAAGCCTGTAACCACTCGGAGTGAGACTCACATGTATGGGTTCATGACCAAGGGGGTTAAGCCATGTTTCGGTGATAAAAGCAATGTCAACATGCACATCTGCGATAAAGTCAGCAATGACATCAGCTTTGCCATCAGTACATGTTGACTGAGCGTTAAAAAGGCATAGTTTGAGTTTATCACAATGCGGCGGCCGAGGTGGAGACGAAGGCAGCACCGACGGGACAGAAGACGAAGGAGACACCAACGGGGCAGAAGACGAAGGCAGCAACGACGGGACAGAAGACGAAGGAGGCACCAGCGGGACAGAAGACAAAGGCAGCACCAGCGGGACATAAGACGAGGGCAGCGCCGGCGGGACAGAAGACGAAAGCGGCACCGGCGGGACAGAAGGTGAAGGCGGCACCGGCGGGACAGAAGACGAAGGCGAAGACGGCAGAGGAGGAGACGAAGTTTGCAGCAGCAAGGTCGAGTGCAGGGGCAGTGGAGGAGACGAAGAAGCAGAAGAGTGGTGTCGGACTGGCACAGCAGGAGGCAGATTGTGCCAAAGTCGGTGGAGACGTCCACCACGACAGGATCGCGCAGTGCGGGGCTTAGGACACAGCCCCAGTGTCCGTATGCGCTGGTAGACGCCTCCACCGAGGTAGCACTTGCTGTGTTTAAAAAGTGTCAGTCCAATTTGTTTTATAAAAGAAGGGTCCATAATTGCGAGCCAGTCAGGAGAGCAAGATACTTGCAGAGAACACAAAGGTTTGGGAAAGCTGTAGCGTTGGGCGAACACAGTAGGCTAAAATGTAAACACAGTTCACAGATAAAATGTCCGACTTGAGCGGCTGAATTAAAATGATGAAAAGAGGTGTAAAAACTTTGAAATCAGATTATCTGGTAAAATATTCAAAATTTTAGCAACAAACTGATACAAAATTCAATGCATAAAATCAAATAGAACCACGATAAAATCACTGTAAAACACCACACACACTTTTGCTGCCTGCTGGCGCGACATCTACTCACATCAGATAACAGTTCCCTAAACGTACATCCTATTTACTGAAATTCTGAAAGCAATAATCCCATATTACTGTTAATCTTTTCTCAACATTGCAATACACTTTCTGCTTTATTCTGATCTTGTTGTTACTGTTACTGTAATTTTTATTTAAAGCCCAGCCGATTACATACAGCCATATTAGGGCTATAACCCATTTCAAAACATACTACTTCAATATGGAAAGCAAAATAGAACATGGCGACTCATCCACTTGCATGTGTCACAATCTAATTTGGAACAACTGCTATGATATTCAGTTCTCTTCAAACAAGATCCCAATGGCTGTGAACACTGCATCTGGCTGCTAGTATCATTGATACCACTGTCACAGTTCTAAACTCTTGGAACTTCAGTTCCATCACATACAGTAAGATGTTCAATACCCCTTCACTTCCCATGCAAACAACTTCACCTGTGCTAGACATAGAACACTGACTTTGCAAATGAAAAATGAGAAAAGCAAAACTTATCAAGAATAAAGACGCACAAATAACTGCAGACAAAATACACACAAGTAACTTCAGACAAATACCATATAAACACGGCCATGAACACAGTGGGTACCTTTGCTTCTGTGCACAGTTGGAGTGGGCATGGGAAGTCCATCTTCCATCTTCCTGCAACGATGATGTTGTGCTTCCACCGTGTTGATCACCAGCTGAACTAGCGTCTGGATGATTGCTGACACTGGTGATGTGCTGATCTGGTACTGTTGGCAAGCATTGCTTTATTAATTTTTTATCATTCAGTCCTTTGCTGAGCATTCAATATGTTCATTAGCTTCACAGTGCCTTACAAAAATGTAAAATAATCAGTAGAATGTCTTTTATATTATTTGGTCTGTCTCTACATGGCTTCTTGAGTTCCTGTTATTGTTGTTTAACACTATGCCACCTTGATGGCAGTCCGCTGCCGCCCATTTGTACCGCGGTCTTAGTCATGACAGCAGGCTGGTGCCGTCGGAAAATGCCATTTTTTTTATTTATAACATGAGCAGTATTCGAGGGAGAAAACTCCTGAAAGTCAAAGTATAATCATCTATGCATCGATTGTATCCCTTAGACCGTATCTAATCATCATACAGTCTTTGTTTTAACGAAGTTTCTAGAGTCAGTAAGCGACGCTGTATTCACCTATTTTCAAAATGGCGGCAAGGCGACTTCGGAACCGGTGTATGTTTTCTGTGCAAGAGGCGATCGATATCATCCAAGCTGAAGGATCTGATGATGAATTAGATCTTGTTGGTGAGTTATCTGTCAAAGATAGGGATGATTTGTTGGATTCAGATACGAGTTTGTCCCTAGCATTGGCTTAAGTGACATCGCTATGTGGTCGATCATGTGGTTCAAACTTTTGTTTGGAATGTTGTTTGGATACCCTAATTGGAGTAATTTCTACATTCAAGTGGGAAATCAGCACACAAATTGTGAGTAGAATCTAATGTAGCAAGCTTCTGCCTTTCTTTTGCACTTTTTTGTTTGTTTCTATCTTGTCTGGTTATTTTGTAATTTTTTTTTTAAAAATGGCCGAAAACACGCGATTTCAGGGGTCGACAAGCACTATTTGACTGCGACTCCATTGAGTTAAAGCCCAGCCGACAGCGAGTTCCCTATGCCCCAATGCTGCAAATGCCATGTGAAAGAAAAAGATTCAGAAGGAACATGGAATGGCACAAGCTCTAATCCTGTGCTTAAACAAAGCTGATATTCAATTATTATTTGGAAAATATCGGTGAGTGCACACTGAAGGGTGCTGATCTGTAGTAAGAGGTTCAATTCCTATTCAGATAATTCAAGAGGTTTCCAGCGATTATAAGCATGAGTTTGATTCAGTGTTGCAAACTTCATAACATGTGTATCTCACACACACACACACACACACACACACACGCACGCACAAATCATACAATCCTCCTCAAACCTTGTACAGAATGACGAGGAGGGAGCGAAGCCATGAGAGGCGTGTATGTGGCTCCAGATACCACAGTGTGTAGTTGGGGGGCTGGTAATCAGAGGCATATCGCTGTGGGGATGGACAGTACTGCAGCAACAGCAATGTGATGGGCAGAATGGTGTTGCCCAGTTTGAAGTTACGATCCAGAACCTGCCAAGGAACACTTTTTTTTTAATGATTTTACCTTTTTTATAATAACACAACAAACATGTGAATGTGTAGTGGCTGAAAGTCCTTACACACTAGCAATCACAAAAATCTTCAACCTGTTTTAAGATACTTTGAATGAATTTCAATAGGTATGCATGGGTGTGCATGTGTTGATGTTGATGATCCACAAAAAATTTTACAATATGAGAATAATGAGGACATGTGGGACTTATAATATGTGTTTTGTGTCCGTTTCAAAACAAAAACTGGAAATACTCACAAAAGGTACACCACTGAGGAAAGCATTGAAGACAGCAGATGATCTGCAAAAACAGAAAGTACAACAGTCTGTCAACTCATATAAACAAACTCTTCCTGACTGAAACTATCATTAGACAATTAGGTACACATGGACTTGGAAATTGCTCAAAGCTAATGTCATTTAAACACATTTATAACTCATATATGTCAAAACTAAATCACTCAAACATAGCATGACCTGCTTCAAAGTGAAGAACAGAAAAAAAAGCTGAAAATTCAAATTCTGCTTATAATTATACGCAATATGGCTAAACTCTTTAATTAAGCATCACATTCCTAAACACAAATTAAAAAGTGTTCAATACTGAATTATGTTTTAACAGTGATGCTGCTGGTCACAATTTTCAAATTTCAAAATAAAGGTATTACAACATTCTTAAACAACCATTCTCCTTCTTTATCCCCCTCCAATAAATGTCCATTTTCAACTTTTCCAACAATGAAAATACCCACAACAAAGCGCAAATACCAAATCATCGAAGACTGATTTATAAAAAGCAGTCTTCACGTAATTTTATTGTGAACTAAAGTTGAATCTCATAAAATTTTAAAGCAGAAAAGTGTCAATGCATTAGTACAATAAAAATCTGACAATAACAAGTCAAATACATGTAATTATACAACAAGAGCAAGCCAATGTCAAACATCATCATCATCATCATCATGTGCCCTGCCACATGGTGTTGGCGATCATGGCCCTCCACACGAATGTATCCTTTGTCACTGCAAGTACATCTCCCACCCTCCCTGTCTTCATCCACTGCGCAAGTCTGTCTAATATTTTCTCCCTGGGTCTACCTGATGCTTTTTTCCCTCCAGTTTTCCTGTTGTGACCATACGCTAAAATTTCTCTCATTTCATGAAATGTCCCATAAATGTCTCTAGTCTTTTCCTGATTTTCTTCATTAATGTCCTTTTTGTGTCTGCTGCCCTCAAGACTGTCTCGTTTGTTTTCTTTGCTGTCTATGGAACTCTTAACATTCTTCTTTGAAACCACATTTCAGCTGCCTCCATCTTGCTCTGACTTTGCGTGTTGACTGTCCTTGCTTCACATACCCTGTTGTATCAACAACAGAACTTTACCAACACTGTGATTCTTACTTACCGTAGTTTGAAAGGTGGAACACTAAAGGACTTCTCTGTCTGGTTGTAGCCCAGCAACACATTCAGATGACGCAGCACAATGTTCTGAAATGAACAGAAAGCAGAAACTCCTCACCATAATAATAATAATAATAATAATAACAACAACACCAACACCAACCACGACGACGACAACGATGATGATGATGATGATGATGATGATAATAATGATAATGATAACGATAATAATAATAATACGGGCATTTCTAACACGCTTAATCTTACCTGCCCTAAGTCCAAATAATTTCTGTATACACACAGAGTGAAACATAAACAATATGTATATGCGAAAATATACAAACATAATTACATAAAGGAATTTTGTTTCTCTGCTTTTGGTTACATGAATATGTGTACACAGAAAAGATCATACATGCACGTGTACATACATACAATCATGCACACACACCCAAACAACACACACCCAAACAAAACATGCACACACATACACCCAAACAAAACACACACACACACACACCCAAACAAACACACACCTCACACACAACACACACAATACAGACACACACACAAACACACATACACACACACACACAACACATACACACACACACACACACAACACATACAATACACACACACACACACACACATACAATACACAGCACACCACACACAACACACCACATAACACATACATACACGCACACACACACATACACACATTCTACTACAAACCTTTCAGTATACCAATCACTCAATGTCGGGAAAAAAAATTGGGGTGGTGGTGGTGGTTAAACAATCAGCTATAGATGTGGAGACATGCGAAAAGAATCTCATGTCATTAACATCCACAATTCTACCATAACTGAAGATCTTAGCAATTTCAATCTCTTTTTCTTAGTCAATGACTGAATGAAATCAACATCACACTGATTTTTCTTAATTTAGCTCATGTTTTCGTTTTTGTTTTGTTTTTCACATTCATGGTTTGCAACTCCCATACACATCCATATGTATGAGGGTGTTTTTGTATTTTTTCATGTGTATGGTTTGGTTGGTTGGTTGGTTGTCGTTTTGTTTGTTTTTTGTTTGTTGTTGTTGTTGTTGTTGTTTGCCACTCAGACAGTAGCACTCCACTTTCCGGGATGTGCAGGATGGGTGTTATGATGTTTCCACAAGCCACCCAACACTGATATGCTTTAGAGGATACCGAATATGTAGTGATGGTCGCATGTGTACACATACAAAGAAAAGTCAAGCACCAGCAGGTCTATATATACATGCTGACTTAAGGGATCAGAAAAGCTTCAACCCTTTACCCACCAAGATTCAAACCCAGACCTTCCCACTGGAAGGTCAGTGTCCAAACCACTCAACTACCACACCTGTCACTTTATTCCCCTTATCCAGTACGGCTGCAGATCAGCAGAGGTTTAATTAAGATCAGTCTTCCTTCTCTTTGCTCATGAACACATGGGCATTCCATCTGGTCCCTTTTTATCCACTGGACGAGGCGGCAGGGAAGTTTTTAGTCCTCTTTTTATTATCCGTTGTTTGGTGTTTGTGGTCTGTTTGTGACCGTGCGTTCGCGCTTGACAAAGGCCGGTTGGCCGAAAATTTGCGCTTGTCTTGTCTTGTTTTGTTGAATATGCGCTTTCATTGGTTTTCTTGTTCTTCTGGTTCCTCTTTTTGTAAGTTATCTACCAAGATTGACAAATCGTGGTGATAATGATGATAAGATGGGAAATTCAATGATGACTATGATGAAAAATTGTAATAAGATGGGAATGATGACCATGTGATGATGATGATGGTGTTGATGTCGATGATGATGATGATGGTGGTGGTGGTGATGATGATGACCATCAAAAAACATCTCATGAATAGCATGAAACAAACCTGAGATTTGGCATCTCCGTCTTGGACATGTTCTTCGCTTCTCACCATAAACTGTAAACAAAGTCATCATTTTTAAAGTGCACAATAATTCTTATAGTACTGGTATTAACAACACTTAAGTTACAACAATTGTGTTGGGGTGTGTGTGTGGGGGTGTGTGTGTATGTGTGTGTGTGTGTCTGTGTCTCTGTATGTGTGTGTCTGTGTCTCTGTATGTGTGTGTGTGTGTGTGTGTGTGTGTGTGTGTGTGTGGGTGTGTTGTGTGTTAGAGTGTGTTGTGTCTCTGTGTGTGTGCGTGTGCATGTGCGTGTGCGTGTGCGTGTGTGTGTGTGTGTGTGTGTGTGTGTGTGTGCATGCAGACATGAATATGCATGCATGCATGCAAGCGTGTGTGAGTGTGTATGTGTCAATGCACGTCCATTCAAGTGCGTGTGTGCCTGTGTCCCACATGGACTTTGTGTGCAAACTTAGACATATTAGTTAACAAGAAACACTATGAGGGTGTGGATGGGTCCTGGAGCACCAATGCCTCGCCACTCTCAGGACACTCACCTCCCAATTTCCCAAAGCAAATCGACAGTCATTCAGGTTGAAATAAAAGCAAAAGGAAAGATGCGTGCTCAAGTAAACAAAACCTCACATTACAACATGACACAGCTAAAAAATGCCTGGTAATGGGGAGTTGCTGAGAAGCACACCAGCCAAAGACAGAAGATCGACTGATTTATTAAACTTTATTTTCTAACGATCAAGATGAAGACTGATTGATTTATTGATCTTTATTTTCCAATGGTCAAGATGAAGATTGATTGATTTACTGATCATATTTTCTAATGATCAAGACGAAGATTGACG
This sequence comes from Monoplex corrugatus, assembly GCA_030674185.1. Classification (NCBI taxonomy): domain Eukaryota; kingdom Metazoa; phylum Mollusca; class Gastropoda; order Littorinimorpha; family Ranellidae; genus Monoplex; species Monoplex corrugatus. The sequence goes on from CM060308.1 coordinate 89,585,125, forward strand.
GATTTATTGATCTTTATTTTCCAATGGTCAAGATGAAGATTGATCTTTTTTATCTTTATTTTCCAACGGTCAAGATGAAGACTGATTGATTTATTGATCTTTATTTTCTAAAGGTCAACATGAAGATTTACTGATTTATTAATCTTTATTTTCTAATGGTCAAGACAATGACACAATACAACAGTGTTTGGTCAGTTTTTCATATCTGCCATTGCTAAGTCTTTTTGATAAAGCTAAAATCAAACAAATGGAAGATTAATTAACACAAATACTGACTAAACACTCAACTACCAAGGTCAGGCATTTCAAACAAAAGCATATTCATACATCAAAAGAGAAAAACAAACAGTTTCAGTTTCAATATCTCAAGATGACGTCTCCACACTTGGAACGAATTCATATGCACTAACGTCACAGGTGCCATGTGAGGTGATCAAGGCACAAGCCTTAAGCATGCACATAAACCTGTGAACCAGCCAGGTTCTGCAGTCCTACCTAGACTACATTTCTTTATACTAGTATTGTATCGATCTATCATCGAATATAGTCATGATACATGTGTAAAACAGAAAGACACAAGTCCACATATGATCATCACTTACTAAACATAAACACTTCATATAACAATAATTTCATTACACTCATACACTCAAGATACACAAGTCTGCACATAGTCACCGCTTTACTAAACTAAACACAATATTTTATGTAGTAATAAATAACATAAATTTACCAATAATACTACATACACACATATACATATATCCATACCTGTGATACACATATACCAATGATATTACCTACAGGCATACACATATACACATACATGCGTGGAAGCACATGTACTAAAAGAACAAATGATAACAACAATATTAGTCTCGTTATAAAATTTCACCAAGAAGAGAATCATTCGATCTTTCTAGGAGGACTTTGTTGGGAGGGGTTGCGTAAGGGAGCTGGGTGGCTCATTCCAAAGACGCCCACTGGACAATGAAAAGGTCAGTCCTTGGTTCTGGTAGGTCAATTAGACCTTTTTTGGTGTGACAAGACAGACTGAGACAAACATAAGGAGGGAACCAATCCAGCCAGTATCAATGGGGCACTGACCCTGTTCAGGACTAGGCAGGTTAACCCTTTGAATCCCACATCCTGTCCACCAGCATTCTGCACTATCAACCATGCTACCAAAACAAAAACTTAAACCCTTTGGCTGCCTTATCCTATACACCAGGTTCCTGTAGGAAGCTGGTTGATAGAGTGAGGGAGTGAAAGGGTTAAGTTTTTGCAACTGGCTGATAGGGTACATCAGTCAAAGGGTTAAAGCATAGAGGGGAAAGATGTTAGGCACCACCCTCATTGCATTACTCCAAGAAAATGTGCTGTCTCTATCATCTCACTCCCCTGTGACCTCGAGAGTTATGGGACAACCTTTACCCTTTTTCCTCAGCTGTGACCTCAAGAGTTATGGGACAACCTTTACCCTTTTTCCTAAGCTGTGACTTCAAAGAGTTATGGGACAACCTTTACCCTTTTACCTAAGCTGTGACCTCAAGAGTTATGGGACAACCTTTACCCTTTTTCCTAAGCTGTGACCTCAAGAGTTATGGGACAACCTTTACCCTTTTTCCTAAGCTGTGACCTCCAGAGTTATGGGACAACCTTTACCCTTTTACCTAAGCTGTGACCTCAAAGAGTGATGACACAACCTTTACCCTTTTACCTAAGCTGTGACCTCAAGAGTTATGGGACAACTTTACCCTTTTTCCTAAGCTGTGACCTCCAGAGTTATGGGACAACCTTTACCCTTTTTCCTAAGCTGTGACTTCAAAGAGTTATGGGACAACCTTTACCCTTTTTCTAAGCTGTGACTTCAAAGTTATGGGACAACCTTTACCCTTTTGCCTAAGCTGTGACTTCAAAGAGTTATGGGACAACCTTTACCCTTTTACCTAAGCTGTTACCTCAAAGAGTGATGACAACCTTTACCCTTTTACCTAAGCTGTGACCTCTAGATTTATGGGACAACCTTTACCCTTTTTCCTAAGCTGTGACCTCAAGAGTTATGGGACACCTTTACCCTTTTACCTAAGCTGTGACCTCAAGAGTTATGGGACAACCTTTACCCTTTTTCCTAAGCTGTGACCTCCAGTTATGGGACAACCTTTATCCTTTTCCTAACCAGTGACCTCAAGAGTTATGGGACAACCTTTACCCTTTTTCCTCAGCTGTGACCTCCAGAGTTATGGGACAACCTTTACCCTTTTACCTAAGCTGTGACCTCAAAGAGTGATGACACAACCTTTACCCTTTTTCCTAAGCTGTGACC
>CM060308.1:89589950-89757450 GCA_030674185.1 Monoplex corrugatus
TGTGTGTGTGTGTGTGTGCGTGTGTGTGTTTGTGGGCGTGTGTGTGCGTGCTTGTGATTTCGGTTATATGTTTTGCCATTGTTAACGCCTAGGGCATTAATTTGATTAGGCGTACTAAATGTTCATAATAATAATAATAATAATATTTTAATGGAAGCCATCCTCATGAGCTCTATAGAATACAGAAGAAACAAACAACGCCAAGTAGACAATACCTTTCATCAACTAGTCTTCATCGATGATTTAGTGCTGTTTAAAACTTGTAGCTCCAAACTCAGCCTGCCAGTCCACAAGAGAAGTAGGGTTTAGGACTTGAAGCTCCACACAACAATCAGCCAGTTCCACAGAAATCTTTGTCCATATCGGGTATTAATACAAAATTTCCACAAAACTACTGAGCTGTTCTTTCCAAGACATTGCCCAGAAAGTGGCACATTTTTAATTCCCTGAAAAGTGTCATATTTTTTCTCTATCCACTGAAAAAGAAATGACAGTTAAAATGAAAAATAACTGGCATTTTGACCATGATCTTAAATGTGAACCAAAAACAAAGGATCCTTCAACAAAACAGTGAAACAATAACAAAACCCAAAAATAAGTGGAAAGACCTAAACCTGTACATCTACTTACCAGGAAACATACTGTGCCCAAATGAACTGAGGTTGAGCTTGCTGGTCATGCGTCGGGTCAGGTTGAACTGTGGAGCTGACCACTGCCGAAAGCACGACTTGTCCTTCTCAACTGAACACATACACCAATAAGCATATCAGCCGATTAAACTGAAAAAGGAAGTCGCTTACCGGAGTAGATCTCCATCTCTGCTTGTCACATGCAACCACATTCAGATACGTAAATGTGGTCATGGCTTTCGCAACCAAAACAATCTCTGAAAACAATATTTTGGTAACATGCCAATTTAGACAAAACTGATAAGGAAATAAATTCTGAAGATGAGAAGGTTAGAAGGATAGGGGCTTCGTCATAGACTTGATCATGATAACTGAGAGAGGAGACAGAAAGGAAGGGGAAGAAAAGATAGACAAACACAAACCGACAAACAGACAGAGAATAGATAATACGTTTTTCCAAATAAGAACTTGCTCAAACCAACCAACTAACCCAACTAGATATATAACAAGCTTTTCCTAATCAGAGCTTGCTAAAAAGCAATCAACAAACCAACCAACCAACCAACCAAATTCACATAATTTCTTTTTACTGCACAGTCCAACAAAACAAAAATATATCTTCACAAGTTACAGGCAAAAGAGCACTGAAATGTATCTCAAACAATGGCATTCAACAGCCAAAATCTGCCTCACTCATACTCAATATTTAAACACTTTTTTCTCATTGCCTAAACAATCTTAAAACAACATAACTGCTGTCATTACAAGTTCAGACATACAAGGCAAATAATGACTAAATTTCATACACAATTTTTATCAGGCCCAGCATGACAATGTGTTTAATACTGATAAATAAATACTCTTGAGGTATGAAACTTTTGGTGCAAAAAAATAATAAAACTACAGAAAGAATTTCATGAAAATGAATTTTCAAACCAGTATAAATATATAACACATTTCCCTGTGAAAGTAACAGCAGCAAGATGGTAAAGCCACATTAACAATTTCCTCTTTTCTAGTGCATCCAACCACTTCATTCTAACCTTGAAAATGGACAGTTTATTAGAACTTATGTCTTTTTTTTTAAAATGCCTGTCACCATGGTGCAGAAGTGGTTAGCGCAACAGACTACCCACTAAACAATTATGGGTTTTAATCCCTCATCAGTCCTGCCAAAATTGGTATGAGATTTTTGGCCCCAATCAACACCTACCCAGAGTTGAGCAAGCTATGGGCTCATTGGGAAGACTGGAACCACACAGTCAAGTCTCATCCATTTCAGAGATGCATCATTGTGAGTGTTGCTCAAATCTCCTTACCAACACCGCAGGACTTGGTTAATGCTAGATTATATCATGATAATAAGCACAGAATGCAGTCCTGCCAGCCTCAATCCTAAACATAGCTGTATAGCATCATGATTATCATCCTCAATGTCATCATCATCACAGCATCGTAAAAACTGCATTAACTTCTGAGGCCATTAAGGTGGCTTGGAAAATGGGACCAAAAAGGAAAATTAAAGAACTCATGCTCTTTTTCTTTTATTAAACCATTGATACCATTTAACTTTCCCCCTTGCACAGTCTTCTGTTTAACACAACTGAACATCTAAATATCCATCCATTAACAGCAAAGGAAACTGTGCTGACATATTCTGACACAATTTTTGTGTGTGTGTGGAGATCAGAGTTTGAGTTGTTTCCCACAAAGTGGGAAAGTACAGGGAATCTTGCTATTTATCTTTTATAGTTGTCTCCCACAAAGTGGGAAAGTACAGGGAATCTTGCTATTTATCTTTTATAGTTGTCTCCCACAAAGTGGGAAAGTACAGGGAATCTTGCTATTTATCTTTTACATAATTCAAAGATGATTCTGATACACTAATATTAATCACAACTGAAACAACTATTTTTGGTCATTTTTAAGCCTTCAGTCCTCTCTTGGGGCCTCTGTCAAGTGTGTATGACCTGGTGAAAGATCATGAGTGACCAACAAGAGATAACTGCTGCAAGTCAGAATAAATTTAGTAAACAGTAGAGTAGGTAAATAGCCTTGATGCTTCAATATTTTTAATGATTTTTCTTAATCACTCTGTTCCCAGAACTGGGCTTAGCATATTCAAACTTGATGATCTATTATTTTCAGTGAACTCAGAATAAAAGCTTGGTCAAAATATGTCAATACAATGGAAACAAATCACTGCAGACTATTCTGTATGAGAAACACACAAATGCATGCACATATGCTCTCTCTTTCAAACTCTCCCTCCACACACACACACACACACACACAAAACACACACACACACACACACAACACACACACACACACTTTTCAGGTTTAATATGACTCATGAATTTCTATTCTTCACAAGAACATATTGATGACAAGCAAACTACCACAACACTAATGACAATAAGAACTTAAATAAGCAATTCACTCGGCTATTAAATCAGAATACATATGTACTACTACAACAAATCTATGTCCATGTAGTTTCATATCTGACTCTGCCACACTTAATGAAATGTCTTGATCCTTAACAGAGTCAGCTGTTCATAAAATTGTCTATGTTTGACTTCTCACTAGGCCTTCTTCAAGATGAGTATAACAACACTTGCAACACTCATCCTAAAGAAGGCTTTATAAGAGGTCAAAACCATCCTGAAGAAACCTTTGTGAGAGGTCAAAACAACCTGAAGAAGGCTTTTGAGAGGCAAAAACACTCAATCTGAAGGCTTTTTGAAACGTAAAAACACTCATTCTGAAGAAGACTTTTCGAAAGGTCAAAGCACTTATCCTGAAGGAGGTCTTCGGAGAGGTCAAAACACTCATCCTGAAGGTTTTGTGAAAGTCAAAACTCATCCTGAAGAAGGTTTTGTGAAAGGTCAAAACACTCATCCTGAATATGGTTTTATGAAGGGTCAAAACTCATCCTGAAGGCTTTGTGAAAAGTCAACATACTCATCCTGAAGAAGTCTTTGTGAAAGTTAAAACACTCACTCTGAAGAAGGCTTTGTGAGAAGTCAAAACACTCATCCTAAGAAAGGCTTTATGAGAGGCCAACAATCATCCTGAAGAAGGCTTTATGAGAGGTCAACAATCATCCTGAAGAAGGCTTTATGAGAGGTCAACAATTATCCTGAAGAAGGTTTTATGAGAGGTCAACAATTATCTTGAAGGCTTTATGAGGTCAACAATTATCCTGAAGAAGGCTTTATGAGAGGTCAACAATTATCCTGAAGAAGGCGTTATGAGAGGTCAACAATTATCCTGAAGAAGGTTTTATGAGAGGTCAACAATTATCCTGAAGAAGACTTTATGAGAGGTCAACAATTATCCTGAAGAAGACTTTATAAGAGGTCAACAATTATCCTGAAGAAGGCTTTATGAGATCAGTAATTATCCTGAGGAAGGCTTTATGGTAGGTCAACAATTATCCTGAGGAAGGCTTTATGACAGGTCAACAATTATTCTGAGGAAGGCTTTATGAGGTCAACGATTATCCTGAAGAAGGCTTTATGAGAGGTCAATAATTATCCTCAAGGCTTTATGAGAGGTCAACAATTATCCTGAAGAAGGCTTCATGAAAGGTCAACACAATCATCCTAGTCTTTACAAGAGGTCAAAAATTATCCCGAGGAAAGCTTTGTGAAAGGTCAACAATCATCCTGAACAGGGCTTTGCGAAAGGTCAACAATCGTCCTGAACAAGGCTTTGCGAAAGGTCAAAACACTCATCCTAAGAAGGCTTTACGAGAGGTTAACAATCATCCTGAGGAAAGCTTTGTTAGAGGTCAACAGTCATCCTGAGGAAAGTTTTATGAAAGATCATAACACTCATCCTGAGCAAGGCTTTATAAGTTATAACAATCATCCTGAGGAAAGCTTTATGAGAAGTCAACAATTATCCTGAGGAAAGTTTTGTGAGAGGTCATAACGATCACCCTAAGGAAAGTTTTGTAAGAGGTTATAACAACCATCCTGAGGAAAGCTTTGTGAAAGTTCAAAACAATTATCCTGAGGAAAGTTTTGTAAGAGGTTATAACATCCATCTGAGGAATGCTTTGCAAAAGTTCAAAACAATCATCCTGAGGCAAGCTTTGTGAGAGGTTAACAATCATCCTGAGGAAAGCTTTGTGAGAGGTCAACAATCATCCTGAGGAAAGCTTTGTGAGAGGTTAACAATCATCCTGAGGAAAGCTTTGTGAGAGGTTAACAATCATCCTGAGGACAGCTTTGTGAGAGGTCAATTATCCTGAGGAAAGCTCTGTGAGAGGTCAACAATCATCCTGAGGGAAGCTTTGTGAGAGGTCAACAATCATCCTGAGGAAAGCTTTGTGAAAGTTCAAAACAATCATCCTGAGGAAAGCTTGTGAGAGGTCAACAATCATCCTGAGGAAAGCTTTGTGAGAGGTCAACAATCATCCTGAGGAAAGCTTTGTGAGAGGTCAAAACTCATCCTGAAGAAGGCTTTTTGAGAGGTCAACAATCATCCTGACAAAGTCTTTGTGAAAGATTAACACTACCATAGTAAGGAAGTCTTTGTGAAGTGTCAAAACATTCATCCTGAGGACAGTTTTGTGCGAGGTCATAACATTCATCTTCAGGAATGCTCTACGGGAGACTGAAACGTAAACAACTCTACGAACAACTGACTCTGATAAGGATTACACCATTTCATAAATCTACAAATAATTTTGCTACTGGTGTGTCTATTTTACCACAGATGGCCAACAACAACGACAAAAGAAATAACTGAAGCAAACAAGCGCTGACAGATGTAAAAATATTCTTAGGCACTGCAACTGAAAACAAAATACAATAAATCATTCTTGTATAACACTATTCTTGAAATTTATTCGGACTCAATGTGCATTATACACACTCAGCCTTTAGAATGAAGCACGGGGAACTCACTGTTAGGACAGCTGACCACATTCCACTATGTTGAAGTACAGTCTGCATACGCCGTCTGTGGGCATGCATGCTGGGTGTTTTCATGTTTCCATAAGCCAGCCACTGAAATGACTTTCAGGAACTTTAGCATGAATATGTGATATTTTGCATGTTTACACACTAGTGGGTCTGCACACATGATGACCTGGGGGACCAGAAAAATCATCCTTTACCCATCAGGCAGAGGTATTAAGGGAGATCAAACCTAGGACCTTCTGAATGGATGTCCAACATTTACACATCAGACTGCAACATCTGGTACTTTGTTATGTGGAGCAATCAAAAAGAACAATGATGAGTTATACTTTGTCATGTGGAGCAATCAATAAGAACAATGTTGAGTTATACTTTGTCATGTGGAGCAATCAATAAGAACAATATTGTTATACTTTGTCATGTGGAGCAATCAATAAGAACAATGTTGAGTTATACTTTGTCATGTGGAGCAATCAATAAGAACAATATTGTTATACTTTGTCATGTGGAGCAATGTTGAGGTATACTTTGTCATGTGGAGCAATGTTGAGGTATACTTTGTCATGTGGAGCAATCATTAAAAAAATGTTGTTATACTTTGTCATGTGGAGCAATCAATAAGAACAATGATGAGTTATACTTTGTCATGTGGAGCAATCAATAAGAACAATGATGAGTTATACTTTGTTGTGGAGCAATCAATAAGAACAATGATGAGTTATACTTTGTCATGTGGAGCAATCAAAAAGAACAATGTTGAGTTACACTTTGTCATGTGGAGCAATCAAAAGAACAAAGTTGAGTTATACTTTGTCATGTGGAGCAATCAATAAGAATAAATGTTGAGTTATATTTTCAAAATCAATAAGAAAAAAGGGGAGTTAAGTTTTCAAGAAACACACACACACACACACACACACACACACACACACACACACACACACACACACACACACACACACACACACACACAAACATATGTAAGTAAACACAAACACAAACGCACACACAAGTAAACACGTACTCACAAGTAAACACACAAACATACACACACATAAGTAAACACAAACACACACACAAACACACACACACTTGTGAATGCAAATGCACACACAGACACACACATGCTCCACACTCATTAAGACACATGTACACACACACACAGTCTGAACATTTTTTTCTTTAGCAGGGGGAAATTGGAAGTTGAGTGGATGTGGGAATAAAGGGAGAGGGGGGTATGGCCCAAGGCCAAGCAAATATCAAACAAATGAATAATGGTAAAACATCATATCACACACTGAATACCCAAAGAACTCGTTTCAAAATGTATGATTAAAATAAGCGTACAAGAAACTCAAAGAGACACAGAGAGAGACAGAGGAAGAGGGGGTGGGGGGAGGAAAGATTGAAACTGAAAAAAGAGAGCAACAGACTAGGGGAGATAGAAAAAGTAAAGAGATTCAAAGAGTGAGAGACAGAGAAACTGATTCGGAGGAGGAGGGCAAGACACAAATTGTGTGTGTGTGTGTGTGTGTGTGTGTGTGTGTGTGTGTGTGTGTGTGTGTGTGTGTGTGTGTGTGTGTGTGTGTGTGTGTGTGTGTGTGTGTGTGTGTATGTGTGTGTGTTGTGTATGTGTGTGTGTTGTGTATGTGTGTGTGTGTGTGTGTGTGTGTCTGTGTCTGTCTGTGTGTCTGTGTATGTGTGTTCGTTCGTTTGTTATTTCTTTTAATGTCTATTCATATATCTGCTTTTAGACGATTGTGTGTGTCTGTGTCTCTGTGTGTGTGTCTGTGTCTATGTGTGTGTGTCTGTCTATCCGTTTGCGTGTATGTGTGTGTGTGTTTGCATCTGTGTGTCTGTCTGTGCGAGTGTTTACATGCATATGTACATGCATCATGCATGCCTGTATGATGCAGACAGACAGGCAGGCATGCCCATGTGCACACCTTTGGGAATGCATTTCTGTGCGCATGCATGTCTGTGCATGAGTTTGTGTATAAAACATATTTTGCACGAAAGAAATACAAAATTTCACATGATCATATCATAATGCAGATATTCAGGGGCAAATCAAATCCAGATGATTAGATCACTTCTGGCAAAAGAGGAAAAAAAAAAAGTAAAACTCCAAAAGTGTACATAAACTATCAACAGAAAACACAGAATACAGTTAATATCAAACCAAATACTCGGTCTTTTAACAACAACAACAACAATAAAATCAAACACACAGTGGTGAGTATAAAATGGAAAGTGCATCAAACTATTCAACAACAGTGTGAGGTATTAAAAAAAAAAGAAAAAAAGAAAACAGTTCATGACTGAACCTCTAGTCAGATATTGGTGGAAAAACAGTGAAATCCGATGTCAAACGGTGGATTTGGGAGGGAAAAAGTGTAACCACTTCACTTTATGCTGCAAACAACACCTCACACAAACTTACACAGAAACTTATGAATAAAAGCCATAGAATGTTTTCTGGGGGAGGGCATGGAAGATTTTCTCGGAACATCTGAAAGGAAAGAGAAATCAAGGTGAAAAGTAAAAGTGCATGCATCAAACCAAAGTACAGACTATACTCCAAAAATCAACAAAGAACCATACAATAGAAAACAAAACAAAAAAGTTGGGAAGCAGATATTGTTGTTTTTGTTACTTAAAGTCCAGCCGACTGCGTAGAGCCATACCAAGGCTATAATCATTTCAAAACATACAAAACTTTAACAAGAAAAGAAACAAGAAAAGAAAACCAAACACACATATAAGTGCATTTGTGCACACAATCCAAGGAGATACCCCTGAGGTTGACCATACGTCCAATTTATCACGCGGGGGATTTAAAAAACACACCTGAATACAAATTTACACATACCCAAGCACACCAAAACGTATAAAAACAGGCCTAAATTACCTAAAATTGCTTCCGCATATCTCACTTCCCTAGAGCCAAAAATGCACTTAATACATGTACCCAATTATCAATCTGAAGAAAAAGTACTTTATTGAACACATACAGGTAAATGGATCAGCAATGCAGAAAATGATAGGAAGAAATGAAAGAAAGCAAAGGAACAAGGCAGAAACAAAGACTGTCAGAAAAGAGGACACTTCTATGGCTCTATGCAGATGGCTGGGCTTTAAGCAAAAACAATAACAGCTGGCATTGTCAATGTTACAGCTATAATGTCCTAGAGAACAGAATATAATCACACCCAGAATTTGTATGCCTGACATGTTTCATGTTGTATGAATCTGTACTAAAGCAACAAGCAAGCAATATTCACCAGCAATAACAACTTCACAGAATTCACCTATCTTAAAAAAACATATACCAAGATGTCTCAATATTCTATGAAATGATACTGTAAGTGATGATGATGTTTCAGTGTCAAAATTACTGTCACTGTTCTGGGTCATGTAGATATAATCCCTGAAACCCTAACTTGCAGACTGATGAACAACCTTGGCATAGTCTGTGAGTTTATGCATCTTCTAGCATGTACAATTAAACACTGATTTTACAAAATCATATTCATGTATATCTGAAAAACATAAACACAAGTAAAATGAAATCATACACCTACAAAAAAATTAAAACACACACGACACAAATACATGACAGCAGCCTAACACATTTAGTTTGACAGCCAGTGTTGATGATTCACGAAGTTTCTGTCAATGTTGCTTTTCAACAATTCAGATGTTTAAAATGTTTAAATGGCAACTAAGCTTTTTGTCAATATTGATTTTCAACAATTCAGATGTTTAAAATGTTTAGATGGCATTCTGAAATATATTCTACAATAAATTGACACACACCAAGACAATACCCCACACGATTATCATACAGCAAACAAATAAATACAACCATCAAATGATTTTTCCCCTCATCCCTAACAAACAAAAACAAATTTTAAATAAAAGAACAGTGACAGAAAAAAGAAAGAGGAGAGATAAAGAAAGATAAATAAAAGGCAGATATCATTCAAGTACTGAAAAACTCTCAAAAACTGTGGCAGATACCATTCAAGTTTCACAAACAACAACAAAAAACTCTCAAAAATTGTGTGATTATCATGCAAAAAATTCCAAAAAGAATCAATATGAAAAAGTGCAAAGTATCACTCTTCCTTTCAAAAAAGTAAATGCATGATCCTGACTGAAAATTAATCCAACACTAGAAACACAGCTGACCTATTTCATGAAAAAAACAAAAGAAATGCAAACATGATCTGCACATGTACGAATCCAGTGACCCTGACATGTGTCTACAAACAGGCTGCAGGATGCCTATGACCATGTCTGCTAATCCAGAAGGTTAAACGAATTAGTGGTGCAAAAGACAGAATTTGATAAACAGAAGTGGATGACAAAATAGGAGGACAGTGCTCTCATAATTTCATCAATTTAATTAACGCAATAATCAGATAGGCATAAGTGAACACACATACTAGGAATAAGGAATGAACAGCAAAACATTTGAAACAGTTCAGTACTCACTGAAACACACATATGAACATACTTTTCAAGCCAGTGGTATAAAAGTACAGATTCATAATAGCCTCTCTTTCCACAATTCAAACACAGTTATATCAATATATGCCGTGTCTGTATAGTCTACAGTTATATCAATATATGTTGTGTCTTTATAGTCTACAGTTATATCAATATATACTGTCTTTACAGTCTACAGTTATATCAATATATGCCATGTCTTTATAGTCTACGGTTATATCAATATATGCTGTGTCTTTATAGTCTACAGTTATATCAATATATGCCATGTCTTTACAGTTATATCAATATATGCTGTGTCTTTATAGTCTACAGTAATATCAATATATGCCATGTCTTTATAGTCTACAGTTATATCAATATATGCCATGTCTTTATAGTCTACAGTTATATCAATATATGCCATGTCTTTATAGTCTACAGTTATATCACTATATGCTGTGTCTTTATAGTCTACAGTTATATCACTATATGCTGTGTCTGTATAGTCTACAGTAATATCAATATATGCCATGTCTTTATAGTCTACAGTTATATCAATATATGCCATATCTTTATAGTCTACAGTTATATCAATATATGCCATGTCTTTATAGTCTACAGTTATATCAATATATGCTGTGTCTGTATAGTCTACAGTTATATCACTATATGCTGTGTCTGTATAGTCTACAGTAATATCAATATATGCCATGTCTTTATAGTCTACAGTAATATCAATATATGCCATGTCTTTATAGTCTACAGTTATATCAATATATGCCATGTCTTTATAGTCTACAGTTATATCAATATATGCCATGTCTTTATAGTCTACAGTAATATCAATATATGCCATGTCTTTATAGTCTACAGTTATATCAATATATGCCATGTCTTTATAGTCTACAGTTATATCAATATATGCCATATCTTTATAGTCTACAGTTATATCACTATATGCTGTGTCTTTATAGTCTACAGTTATATCAATATATGCCATGTCTTTATAGTCTACAGTTATATCAATATATGCCATGTCTTTATAGTCTACAGTTATATCACTATATGCTGTGTCTTTATAGTCTACAGTTATATCACTATATGCTGTGTCTTTATAGTCTACAGTTATATCACTATATGCTGTGTCTTTATAGTCTACAGTTATATCAATATATGCTGTGTCTTTATAGTGTACAGTTATATCAATATATGCTGTGTCTTTATAGTCTACAGTTATATCAATATATGCTGTGTCTTTATAGTCTACAGTTATATCAATATATGCCATGTCTTTATAGTCTACAGTTATATCAATATATGCTGTGTCTTTATAGTCTACAGTTATATCACTATATGCTGTGTCTTTATAGTCTACAGTTATATCAATATATGCTGTGTCTTTATAGTCTACAGTTATATCAATATATGCCATGTCTTTATAGTCTACAGTTATATCACTATATGCTGTGTCTTTATAGTCTACAGTTATATCAATATATGCTGTGTCTTTATAGTCTACAGTTATATCAATATATGCTGTGTCTTTATAGTCTACAGTTATATCAATATATGCCATGTCTTTATAGTCTACAGTTATATCAATATATGCTGTGTCTTTATAGTCTACAGTTATATCAATATATGCTGTGTCTGTATAGTCTACAGTTTATATCAATATATATGCCATGTCTGTATAGTCTACAGTTATATCAATATATGCTGTGTCTTTATAGTCTACAGTTATATCAATATATATGCCATGTCTTTATAGTCTACAGTTATATCAATATATGCTGTGTCTTTATAGTCTACAGTTATATCAATATATGCTGTGTCTTTATAGTCTACAGTTATATCAATATATGCCATGTCTGTATAGTCTACAGTTATATCAATATATGCTGTGTCTTTATAGTCTACAGTTATATCAATATATGCCATGTCTGTATAGTCTACAGTTATATCAATATATGCTGTGTCTTTATAGTCTACAGTTATATCAATATATGCTGTGTCTGTATAGTCTACAGTTATATCAATATATATGCCATGTCTGTATAGTCTACAGTTATATCAATATATGCCATGTCTGTATAGTCTACCTTTATATCAATATATGCCATTGTCTGTATAGTCTACATTTATATCAATATAAGCCATGTCTGTATAGTCTACAGTTATATCAATATATACTGTCTTTATAGTCTACAGTTATATCAATATATGCCATGTCTTTATAGTCTACAGTTGTATCAATATATGCTGTGTCTTTATAGTCTACAGTTATATCAATATATGCCATGTCTGTATAGTCTACCTTTATATCAATATATGCCATGTCTGTACAGTCTACAGTTATATCAATATATGCCATGTCTGTATAGTCTACCTTTATATCAATATATGCCATGTCTGTATAGTCTACAGTTATATCAATATATGCCATGTCTGTATAGTCTACAGTTATATCAATATATGCTGTGTCTTTATAGTCTACAGTTATATCAATATATGCCATGTCTTTATAGTCTACAGTTATATCAATATATGCTGTGTCTTTATAGTCTACAGTTATATCACTATATGCCATGTCTTTATAGTCTACAGTTATATCAATATATGCCATGTCTGTATAGTCTACAGTTATATCAATATATGCCATGTCTGTATAGTCTACAGTTATATCAATATATGCCATGTCTTTATAGTCTACAGTTATATCAATATATGTCATGTCTTTATAGTCTACAGTTATATCAATATATGCCATGTCTTTATAGTCTACAGTTATATCAATATATGCCATGTCTTTATAGTCTACAGTTATATCAATATATGTCATGTCTTTATAGTCTACAGTTATATCAATATATGCCATGTCTGTATAGTCTACATTTATATCAATATATGCTGTGTCTTTATAGTCTACAGTTATATCAATATATGCCATGTCTGTATAGTCTACAGTTATATCAATATATGCTGTCTTTATAGTCTACAGTTATATCAATATATGCCATGTATTTATAGTCTACAGTTATATCAATATATGCTGTCTTTATAGTCTACAGTATATACAATATATGCCATGTCTTTATAGTCTACAGTTATATCAATATATGCCATGTCTTTATAGTCTACAGTTAATCAATATATGCCATGTCTTTATAGTCTACAGTTATATCACTATATGCCATGTCTGTATAGTCTACAGTTATATCAATATATGCCATTCTTTATAGTCTACAGTTATATCACTATATGCTGTGTCTGTATAGTCTACAGTTATATCAATATATGCCATATCTTTATAGTCTACAGTTATATCAATAATGCTGTGTCTGTATAGTCTACAGTTATATCAATATATGCCATTCTTTATAGTCTACAGTTATATCAATAATGCCTGTCTGTATAGTCTACAGTTATATCACTATATGCCATGTCTGTATAGTCTACAGTAATATCAATATATGCCATGTCTTTATAGTCTACAGTATATCAATATATGCCATTCTTTATAGTTACATTATATCACTATATGCCATTCTTATAGTCTACAGTTATATCATATATGCCATTCTTTATAGTGTACAGTTATATCATATATGCGTGTCTTTATAGTCTACAGTAATATCAATATATGCCATGTCTGTATAGTCTACCTTTATATCAATATATGCCATGTCTGTTATAGTCTACAGTTATATCAATATATGCCATGTCTTATAGTCTACAGTTATATCAATATATGCTAGTGTCTTTATAGTCTACAGTTATATCAATATATGCCATGTCTTTATAGTCTACAGTTTATATCAATATATGCTCTGTCTTTATAGTCTACAGTTATATCACTATATGCCATGTCTTTATAGTCTACAGTTATATCAATATATGCCATGTCTGTATAGTCTACAGTTATATCAATATATGCCATGTCTTATAGTCTACAGTTATATCAATATATGCCATGTCTTTATAGTCTACAGTTATATCAATATATGTCATGTCTTTATAGTCTACAGTTATATCAATATATGCCATGTCTTTATAGTCTACAGTTATATCAATATATGCCATGTCTTTATAGTCTACAGTTATATCAATATATGTCCATGTCTTTATAGTCTACAGTTATATCAATATATGCCATGTCTGTATAGTCTACATTTATATCAATATATGCTGTGTCTTTATAGTCTACAGTTATATCAATATATGCCATGTCTGTATAGTCTACAGTTATATCAATATATGCCATGTCTGTATAGTCTACAGTTATATCAATATATGCTGTGTCTTTATAGTCTACAGTTATATCAATATATGCCATGTCTTTATAGTCTACAGTTATATCAATATATGCTGTGTCTTTATAGTCTACAGTTATATCAATATATGCCATGTCTTTATAGTCTACAGTTATATCAATATATGCCATGTCTTTATAGTCTACAGTTATATCAATATATGCCATGCCTTTATAGTCTACAGTATATCAATATATGCCATATCTTTATAGTGTACAGTTATATGACTATATGCCATGTCTGTATAGTCTACAGTTATATCAATATATGCCATATCTTTATAGTCTACAGTTATATCACTATATGCTGTGTCTTTATAGTCTACAGTAATATCAATATATGCCATGTCTGTTATAGTCTACAGTATATCAATATATGCCATGTCTGTATAGTCTACAGTTATATCAATATATGCCATGTCTTTATAGTCTACAGTTATATCAATATATGCTGTGTCTTTATAGTCTACAGTTATATCACTATATGCCATGTCTTTATAGTCTACAGTATATCAATATATGCCATGTCTGTATAGTCTACAGTAATATCAATATATGCCATATCTTTATAGTCTACAGTTATATCAATATATGCCATGTCTGCATAGTCTACAGTTATATCACTATATGCCATGTCTGTATAGTTTACAGTAATATCAATATATGCCATGTCTGTATAGTCTACAGTAATATCAATATATGCCATGTCTGTATAGTCTACAGTTATATCAATATATGCTGTGTCTTTATAGTCTACAGTTATATCAATATATGCCATGTCTGTATAGTCTACAGTTATATCAATATATGCTGTGTCTTTATAGTCTACAGTTATATCAATATATGCCATGTATTTATAGTCTACAGTTAAATCAATATATGCATGTCTTTATAGTCTACAGTTATATCACTATATGCTGTGTCTTTATAGTCTACAGTTATATCAATATATGCCATGTCTTTATAGTCTACAGTTATATCAATATATGCTGTGTCTTTATAGTCTACAGTTATATCAATATATGCGGTGTCTTTATAGTCTACAGTTATATCAATATATGCCATGCATTTATAGTCTACAGTTATATCAATATATGCTGTGTCTTTATAGTCTACAGTTATATCAATATATGCATGTCTGTATAGTCTACATTTATATCAATATATGCCATGTCTTCATAGTCTACAGTTATATCAATATATGCTGTGTCTTTATAGTCTACAGTTATATCAATATATGCCATGTATTTATAGTCTACAGTTATATCAATATATGCCATGTTTTTATAGTCTACAGTTATATCATATATGCTGTCTTTATAGTCTACAGTTATATCAATATATGCCATGTATTTATAGTCTACGTTATATCAATATATGCTGTCTTTATAGTCTACAGTAATATCAATATATGCCATGTCTTTATAGTCTACAGTTATATCAATATATGCCATGTCTTTATAGTCTACAGTTACATCAATATATGCCATGTCTTTATAGTCTACAGTTATATCACTATATGCCATGTCTGTATAGTCTACAGTTATATCAATATATGCCATATCTTTATAGTCTACAGTTATATCACTATATGCTGTGTCTGTATAGTCTACAGTTATATCAATATATGCCATATCTTTATAGTCTACAGTTATATCAATACATGCTTGTCTGTTATAGTCTACATTTATATCAATATATGCTGTGTCTTTATAGTCTACAGTTATATCAATATATGCCATGTCTGTATAGTCTACAGTTATATCAATATATGCTGTGTCTTTATAGTCTACATTATATCAATATATGCCATGTCTTTATAGTCTACAGTTATATCAATATATGCCATGTCTGTATAGTCTACATTTATATCAATATATGCTGTGTCTTTATAGTCTACAGTTATATCAATATATGCCATGTCTTTATAGTCTACAGTTATATCAATATATGCTGTGTCTGTATAGTCTACAGTTATATCAATATATGCCATATCTTTATAGTCTACAGTTATATCATATATGCTGTGTCTGTATAGTCTACATTTATATCAATATATGCCACATCTTTATAGTCTACAGTTATATCAATACATGCTGTGTCTTGTATAGTCTACAGTTATATCAATATATGCCATATCTTTATAGTCTACAGTTATATCAATACATGCTGTGTCTGTATAGTCTACAGTTATATAAATATATGCCATGTCTGTATAGTCTACAGTATATCAATATATGCCATGTCTTTATAGTCTACAGTAATATCAATATATGCCATATCTTTATAGTCTACAGTTATATCACTATATGCCATGTCTGTATAGTCTACAGTTATATCAATATATGCCATATCTTTATAGTGTACAGTTATATCACTATATGCCGATGTCTTATAGTCTACAGTAATATCAATATATGCCATGTCTGTATAGTCTACAGTTATATCAATATATGCCATGTCTTTATAGTCTACAGTTATATCAATATATGCTGTGTCTTTATAGTCTACAGTAATATCAATATAGCCATGTCTGTATAGTCTACAGTAATATCAATATATGCCATATCTTTATAGTCTACAGTTATATCAATATATGCCATGTCTGTATAGTCTACAGTTATATCACTATATGCCATGTATTTATAGTCTACAGTTATATCAAATACGCCAGTGTCTTATAGTCTACAGTTATATCAATATATGCCATGTCTTTATAGTCTACAGTTATATCAATATATGCCATGTCTTGTATAGTCTACAGTAATATCAATATGCATGTATTTATAGTCTACCTTATATCAATATATGCCATGTCTGTTATAGTCTACAGTTATATCAATATATGCATGTCTTTATAGTCTACAGTTATATCAATATATGCCATGCCTTTATAGTCTACAGTTATATCAATATGTGCCATGTCTGTATAGTCTACAGTTATATCAATGTATGCTGTGTCTTTATAGTCTACAGTTATATCAATATATGCATGTCTTTATAGTCTACAGTTATATCAATATATGCTGTGTCTTTATAGTCTACAGTTATATCAATATATGCTGTGTCTTTATAGTCTACAGTTATATCAATATATGCCATGTCTGTATAGTCTACAGTTATATCAATATATGCTGTGTCTTTATAGTCTACAGTTATATCAATATATGCCATGTCTTTATAGTCTACAGTTATATCAATATATGCATGTCTGTTATAGTCTACATTTATATCAATATATGCTGTGTCTTTATAGTCTACAGTTATATCAATATATGCTGTGTCTTTATAGTCTACAGTTATATCAATATATGCCATGTCTGTATAGTCTACAGTTATATCAATATAGCTGTGTCTTTATAGTCTACAGTTATATCAATATATGCCATGTCTGTATAGTCTACAGTTATATCAATATATGCTGTGTCTTTATAGTCTACAGTTATATCATAAGTGCCATGTCTTTATAGTCTACAGTTATATCAATATATGCCATGTCTTTATAGTCTACAGTTATATCAATATATGCGTGTCTTTATAGTCTACAGTTATATCACTATATGCTGTGTCTTTATAGTCTACAGTTATATCAATATATGCTGTGTCTTTATAGTCTACAGTTATATCACTATATGCCATGTCTTTATAGTCTACAGTTATATCAATATATGCTGTGTCTTTATAGTCTACAGTTATATCAATATATGCTGTGTCTTTATAGTCTACAGTTATATCAATATATGCTGTGTCTTTATAGTCTACAGTTATATCAATATATGCCATGTCTGTATAGTCTACAGTTATATCAATATATGCCATGTCTTTATAGTCTACAGTTATATCAATATATGCCATGTCTGTATAGTCTACAGTTATATCACTATATGCCATGTCTGTATAGTCTACAGTTATATCACTATATGCCATGTCTTTATAGTCTTTACACTGTCCTACTTGTGTCATCCAGTTCTGACTGTTTAGAGAAAAATGTACTCACTGTCTACATGATTGCGACACCTGTTCACTTTAGTGAACAAACAGACAACCCAATGGTTACTTCATTTCTGTTTGATTAACAGACACTCACAGAAAGCTTCAGATAAGTACAGAAAAATCATTGTCAGAGATGACCTCCAAATCACAGTCTGTAGTCAGTCTGTCCACCACCTCCCCAAACCTTTCACTCTCTCTGGTCACCTGTTATTGTAATTGTTTTTTTTTTTTTAAAGCTCAGCTGACTGCATAGGACATAGCTGACTGCATCTGGGCTACAACTGTTTCAGAATATACACAATACTTAACCATTTGACTCCCACACCCTACCTACCAACTACAAAAATGTAATCTTTTGATTCCCTCACCCTATCTACCAGCTTCATGCAGAAAGCTGGTGGATAGGGTGAGGGAATCAAAAGGTTCAGTTTTTGCTTTGCTAGCATGGTTCGCAATGTAGCAATGCAGGATGCTGATGGGCAGGATGCTGGGGTCAAAGTGTTAAACAGGAAAAATCTCATCCACCAGCTTCCATACATTTCACTCCTTAGTCACCCTATTCACCAGATTCCTTAACCTTTCACTCCCTCACCCTATTCCACATTCCCCAAGAAGCTGGAAGAAAATAGTGAACAGGGTAAGGGGGGTGAAAGCATTAAAAAAAAAACTGCCACAATAGTATAATGTTTGAATAAACTGTTTTCAATGCTAACAAAACTAAATGATCAAATCTTTCCTTCTCATAAATGTTTAGATAAGTGTTAAATTGCCAGCACAACTGCTATCATTTTCAATAAAAAGTCTGAAAGATCAAACAACAGCAATGTAAACTATTATTGTAAAATGAACAGCATTTTTACAATATCTAAAAAGGCATTTCAAATATTTGATTCCATCCTTCAGAACTCTTCATTACGTCCTTTTTTCCAGCAGACTCAAAAGTGTTTTAATCGTATAGCCATGGGTTCTTACAATAAGGTTGAACTTTTGTTTGTATACTACCAAGAAGAAAGAAATAATTACAATTAATTATGCAATAAAACTATCAAATATCACTTTAAACATTTTCCCTGAAACAAATGCTTCAACTGCAGAAAATATCTTGACTTTTAAAACCTGACATACAAGACTGCAAGGTTGTATATTGTGTGTTACTTGAAGACAACAGCATAGCAAATCTGAAGACATTTGGTAGTCTGTGGAATTTGTCAGCAATGAACTGTTGGTGTAAGTCATCTTGCACTCAGAACCTGGCCAGTCATGGATTTATGTGCAGGCTTAACGCTTGTGCCAAGACCATTTTGAATCTTCTCCATCAGATATCACCAGTTCATATGGAATTCATTCCGAGCGCTAAGACATCAACAACTCATTTATCTGAGTCGTTTTTCATTTAATATCTTCTGGTTGATCCCTAACAAAGAGACTGAGAGAGAGAGAGAGAGAGAGAGAGAGAGAGAGAGAGAGAGAGAGAGAGAGAGAGAGAGAGAGAGAGAGAGTGTGTGTGTGTGTGTGTCTGTGCACGCGTGCATGCATGCGCATGTGTGTGTGTGTGTGTGTGTGAGTGTGTGTGTGTGTATGTGTGTGCGTGCGTGTGTGTGTGTGAGAGAGAGAGATAGAGAGAGAGAGAGAACACATGTGTGCAAGTGGGCTGTAACCAGATATCTATTCAGGCATAATACACCAAGTCCTGAAAATATCTTAGAAATGAAGATGTAAAAAGGAAAATAAAAATGTCATTACTAAATCAGTCAGTTTAACTAACCAAAATGTAACAAAAAAAAGAATACATTAACCAAAAGTACTTGCTTGTTTGCATGCATGCATATGCATATGATGAAGTATACATATATTAGGTTATTTGTGAACAGGGACTATCCTACAATTCCTTGCCAGCTGACAAATACATTCACAAAAAATAAAACAAAATTAATAATAATAATAAAGACTAACAAAAATCAGGTGAAACAGACACAATAAAACAATCACAACAACAGCTGACAATGAACAGGAACAAAGATATTGCACTTCCTTTCCCTTTGTCCACCTGATACATAAGTCCCATCCTTAAACAGTCCATATCAAACAAAATGGGGTACAACAAGCACAATAAGTCCATTATAATCACAGGTGACAAATGAAAGAACAAGAGATGCTACAGAAGTTTCACATGCTGTATCCTACCTTTGGGAAGGGACACGCCTTTGGTAATGAGATGCAGGGGAACGGACACGGCACGGCGGTAAGGTGGCTTCCCTTTCAGGCTCTGACTGACAGAGCGTATGCTGTCTGTACGGGCCAAAGCCAGACGGGCACGGTTCAGCTTCTTCAGAAAGTGATCACTGTGTCTGTCACTGCTGGTCAAATCTACACAGAGATACATGGGAATATGGAAAAGAAACAGAAAAAATACACTGTATTGATATTTTTGTTTAAAGCCCAGCCAATTGTGAAGAGCCATATCAGGGCTATAACCATTTCAATATATACACAGTACTTAACTGGGAAAAAAAGAGAGAAAAAATTAAGTACTCATATCAATCCATTTGCGCACATGATCTAAGGAAATGTCTCTGGCATTGATCACTCAGTCCAATTTATCACACAGGGGATTTAAAAAAGTATACCTGAACGCAAATTTAAAAATAAGGGCACTAAACCATATATAAAAACGTGCCTAAATTACCTAAATTCCCAAGAGCCAAAATGCACGTAATACATGTACCCCATTATCAATCCTAAGAGAAAGTATGTAAGACTTTATCAAACATATACAGGTAAATGGATCATCAAGGCAGAAAATGACAGGAAGAAATGACAGAATGCAAAGGAATAAGGCAAAAACAAAGAGAGTGACAGAAATGAGGAAATTCTAGCACAAAATTTCCAAAAGATGGGGATACTATTTATACTGAAAAAGCCCCCAGCATCCTCACAGGGGAAGAAAAAAAATAAATAAAAGATGAAAAGAAAACATTACATGCAAGAAAATGGGAAAGTTCTAAATAAAAAACAAAAAAATGACCATACACAAAAAGTATTTAAATACCAGTCAATATGGCAAAGTGGCTAGAGTAACAGGTTGGGTGGATGTAGGTTCAAATTCCATTAGTCCAAATCATGGTGAGATTTTTCCAATCTTGACACGTTCTTACCCACAATGGTATGAACTATGGGCTCATGGTAAAGACTAGGGCCACACAGTCAATTATCAGGGCTTAAAACAGGAGGATATAAACACTGAAACTAGGGGTGCCCGGGACCATAACTTGCGCACCATTGCTATGAATGCTTGCAAGCCAATCACGGATGCCTTGCTCCTTTCTGTGTTTTTTTTTGTTTTTTTTTTTTTTTGACAAACCGAAATCGCAGAATTCCACCCAGACGCGGAACGTTTTAAGCCCTGAATTATTACCCACTTCAATCAGGATGTTGCTCAAATTTCCTGACCAACATAGTTGATGTCTGTACCGTATGAGAAGAAGTGTAGAGTACAGACAAGTTCATATTGCTTACAGCCATGTCAAACAGCCTCAGCTACATTCACGTTTCATCTTCATCTTCATCAGTACACGACATTAACAACAAGCTATGTATCACACACTCCTCTCCCTTTCAGTCCAACTTGAAGACATACCTTTTTGTCCAGCAGTGATTTCCACTTCTATGTACCCACCCTTTGGTCCTACTCCCCTCCTGTCCTCCACCTCCCGATTTTTGTGTGTTTTGTACCCTTGAGTTTTGGTCATTGCGAATGAATGCTTTGGTGAATGATGAGAGTGCGCACTTTGATTTTATTTACATATCAAGATTTGGTACCACATAAATATCACCATTATCATGTCACTAACCTGTGGGGCAGGATATGTCACCAGTACTCTCCAGGTCAACCTGAGCCTCTATGGACAGGGTGTCAAAACGGTTCAGGAAAAACTCCCAGCTCAGGATTCGAACCTTGCTGAGCACAAATGACAGCAGCTGAATACGGTGCAAGATGAGGCAACGGTCCTGGATGACTGTGTCGAACTGGAACTCCAGGCAATGGATCAGACACTGCCACACAAACATTCACCACTGACAAGAAGAATGAAAATCTATCTAAATAATTTTCCAGTCGTTCAAAATAATTACATATGTCTAAATCGCTGCATGAACCACGGATCTAAATTACGACACAAATGCATACATATCATGACTAATTCAGATAGGAGGTGTTGCTTAATACATCTGCAGTTGCATATTTGGAGCCTTCCCCACAAGTATGCCATCTTGATTAAACTATTGTCCCGTAAATTTTGTAGAATATAGGGAGCCAGACAGTGTGAACTGTGAATGTGTTCATGCTAAGGGTCTTATGATGACAGGATAAATGAGTGTGCAAAGTAATAAACATAATACAATACAATACAATACTACAATAACAATATTTTATTTATATAGCGCAAAATCTTGATAAAATCAAATCTAAGCGCTAAAACAGACACACACGCACGCACGCACACGCACGCGCGCACACACACACGCACACGGCTATAAATGGGGAGAAAGAATAAAAGCAATGGAAAATTATAGAGAGCATATTACATATATTACAATGTGATTCCCCTCTGAGTGGAGACAGGCTGCAGAGGGGATTGAGTGAGGTCAGGATTTTATGCAGAGGAGAAAAGGTGAGTTTTGAGAGCGGACTTGAAGGAGACAAAAGTAGGTTGCTGACGGACTGAGAGAGGAAGTTTGTTCCAGGAAAGTGGACCAGAAACAGAGAAGGCTCGTGGACCATAGGCATTGAGCTTAGTGCGTGGAAAGCGAAAAGTCAGAGGATCGGAGGCAGAGCGGAGGGTACGTGAGGGAACATAGATTCAAGTAGGCTTGACAGGTAATCAGGGACTGCGTTATTGAGGCTTTTGTAGCACATGGTGTCTAGTTTGTACTGTAACCTTTTTGTTCATACAATTATATTTGGTTTCTTCAATTTTGAACAATAAGTCTTACCCACTGTATTTTGTGTAATTTCAGGAATATCAGATGGGTGACTTCTTGTTACTGCCAGAAAACAAATCACTGAATAATCAATCTAAAGTGTATTCTGACCTTAAGGCCGCCAGGTCTGATGGTATCTAGGAACATGATGGTGCGTTGAGCCACAGCAGAGTTGATGTCCTCCACAGAGCCCACCATGTGACAAAAACAATGGGCCAGGGATGTCAGGATCACCTGGTTATTGCGAATCGTCTCTGGCTCCAGGAAGCGCGCCAACACTGTGACCTTTTCCACTGCAATGGAAATGAAAATGTTCAAAAGAGTTGGTCGTTTATTTTTTCTGTTTTACCTCTTAAGACAAAGGCAAATCTCAGAGCTCCAGGTCCATATGACAGTAAAATATAAAATGAGTACTTTGTGTCAAAAAATTTATGCACAAGTGAAAAATATCATTTTTTAAAGTATCCACTGCCATGAAAAATACATGTAAACTACCATATACATTGATACAATCTTTTGAATTTTCATGTCCTGGGTGGAAAAATGAAATTAGAAAAAAAAGAAATGTTTATTTATAGCATCTAAAACAAATAAAGGTATTGTAACTGGTAATCCAAACAATTACATGTGAACGGACGGGAAGGTAAAAATATGACGGACAGAAAAGTGCCGGCAGAAAGGAAAAAACAACATAAAAAATTGACAATGGGTAGAAGCATACAAAAGGGGAAAAAACTATAAAATCTTAAAAAATAAAATAATAAAGTGGACAGTAAAGAAGAACCCAGTAAATATGCCCTTGTGCTTCTGAAGAGTGGCCTTTAATTCCAATTTGCAGTAGCCCATGACAGGGAAGAGTAATACGGAGCTTTAACAGTCTCATCTCATCATACTACAGCTGAATGAAACATGTCAACAACAAATGAACAAACAAAAACCACACACACACACACACACACACACACACACACACACACACACACACTCCCACATATATTACAAAGGAAACAAGATTAGCCTTGCCTGCTCCAAAGCGCACTTTCCAGTCATCGTGAGAGAAGTCATTTTCCACCAAATGCCAGAGCACAGCTGCACCAGATGTCAACGTCATACAGTGCAGTAACAGTGGGACAACTAGAGTTGCCAGATGGGAGTGTTCTGTCTGAAGCTGTTTCCACAGACTGTCACACACAAAACACAAACAACAACTAAACATGGGTCTCTCCAGTAAAATACTAAATAAAATCTTATTTCAAAATATGATTCATTGCAAGTAACTTATCATCAATGAATATGTATATATCACTTCCTTTTTTTAACACAGGTGTAACTATGGTCAGTTAAACATTTATCAAATGTTCATACATGTAAATATGTAAAGCATCACTTTTTCTGCATATGTGTAAATATGGTCAGAGGAACATTCATCAAACAAATATCTATATATGTGAATATGCATACATCACTTTTTTGTTACACAGGTGTAACTATGGTCTGATGAACATTCATCAAATAAATATATCATATATATAAATATGTATACATCACTTTATTTTTTACACAGGTGTAAGTATGGTCAGATGAACATTCATCAAAACAAATCTTTATTCATGTGAATATGTGTACATGTACAACACTTCTTTTTATACAGGTGTAACTGTGTTTTGTGGGTGGCCAGCTAACAACCAATATGTTTTCCATGTGTACTGGTTGGTTCAGCTGACAGACTTGTGGTCACAAGATATGACATCATGAGTTTGATCTTGCCTGCAACATAAAGACCAGCTTGTCTCCTCCCCGTCCTAATAATCCAATCATTCTTATGATGTCAGCTAAGTGTTATTATTTATAGATACCATCCCCCTCCCCAGCTCTCCCACCTCAAGACTATGGCTTCACCCCCAACCTCTCTACTACCCATGAAAGATGAAGTATGCACACTGTGCAGCACCATAACACCAGCACAGTGTGGGCAAAACAACGTGCATATGTGCATCCAAGAAAACCTTGCTCAGAAGGAAAGTGATAACAAACCTTTGCAAATACACTTAAAGGGAGTCCAGCCATTTGTAAGTCTACATACATGCTGACCTGTGAGATTGGGAAAACCTCTACTCTTTACCCATCAGATACTATTCAGGCAGGTTCAAACTCAAGACATCCTGATTAACCTGTTCACTGTTTCTTCAGAAGAAATGTACACCTCCAGTGCCTCCGACCCAATATTCAGTCGGTGACCTTTCCCTACTTTTAGCCAGAAAACCCCAACACTTTCATGATGTGTGAGGTATCAACAGAAACTTCAAGATTCCTTCCATAAATAGATGCTAATTATGTGTGCATGACGTTTTATGGTCTTTTCTGCCCGTGCAATTGAAAAGGTGACCCTTACAGCTGATTACTATTCAGCAACTGTAAACACTGGCGGACTCAGGCACGAAAAACAACGTATACAGCAGAAGTTGCAGAAATCATTACTTGAGGAGGTGATTCTGAAATGGAATCTGCTGATTCACTCAATGAGAGCAAAAGTGATGATAATCTGGTGCACGCAGGCGATATTTCGATGCTAAAGTCCCAAGTCGGGACTTCACCCAGATAAGAGTCAGAGTGACATTACTTGCATTGGCGATCCTCAAACCGAAAGTACTGCTGCTCCTGGTGTATTAAAAAGTATACTGAACAAGAAATTGTGGGGTTTTCTGGCTGGATGAAGATAGATGAATTTTTTTGTTTGTTTTAAGTCAAAACGCTTAAAATTCCCTGGCATAGGCGATTTACCTCTTTATCTACATTTTGGCACTTAAGGGGTTTAAAATCTAACATTCTACTTAACTTGGGTATTGCAACTGTCTGAATAAAATTCATCAGACAAAAAAGATACCACTGACTGACCTGGGGATGAAAGACTTGCGCAGAGTGTATGTGATGTACTCTGTGTACTGGTTGATGGTGTAGTTGAGGCTCTCCCCATGCAGTATCAACATCTTCAGTGATGACAGTAACGCAAACAGAGCATCTGTGTCCGTCACTTCTGATAATGACTGAAACATGAAGCAGAAGCATCTTACAAGCGTATACATGTAACTGAAAACTTTAAACACACACACACACAGACATACAAACTCACAGATAGTGACATTAACATCCACACACACACACAACACACACACACACACACACACACACACACCCCTCTTTTCAATACACTCACAACACACATACATAGACTTTAACAGCACATATACATAATCATATCTTACAAGTGCACAAGCTCAGTGATTGCAAAACACCATATTAACTGCAAAACATCAATAAATACTCACCACATACATACATGGACCCTCATCCACCTCCACCACTGTAACATCATAAATGCTCACTTGTGGTTAAAGGGAAATAAATCACCTACAAACTGGTAGCCTTGATGTGAATAAAGACCCAGCTGCCATGATCACCACTGTTACATCTGTGATGTCCTCAGAAAACAGAATATATTGCAACCAGAACCTGACCACCTAATGTGTTCCACGTTGTATAAATCCATACCATGCTACAACAAGCAAGCAATCACTACTTCACAATCATCACTCCCACACACACATAATAATGTAGAGAGAAATAAACCATGCATATCACCGATTCCTAACACCCCTTTGAGTGTAAGGAGTTCGGGCTGAAACAATTGCTTGACAGGGGGAGGGGGTTTCTCCTCTTCAGGACCTTCTGCTGTCTGGCTCTCCCCAGAACTACTTGCTTAATTTTCAGCTTCTGTGTCACAAATCCACATAAATAAACCTGTACTTTTAACTAGATGAGGTTGTTTTATGCAATCCTCCCTCTTACAGCAAACCTTGACTGGTCAATCTCTGACCTGGGTAAGTGCATCAAGAGCTGTAGATACATGGGCATGCTGGTCACATTGAAGTCCTGTTCTTTTTCATCCTTCTCACTGCTGGGTGATGCCTCTCCCCCTCCTGTCACAGACAGACATCACCCTTAGACTGACATCACCCTTACACAGAACCACATCACCCTTACACAGACATCACCCTTACACAGAATGACATCACCTCTTACACAGACAATCACCCTTACACAGACAGACATACACCTTACACACACAGCACATCACCCTTACACAGACATCACCCTTACACAGACAACATCACACACTTACACAGAACCACATCACCCTTACACAGAACATCACCCTTACACAGAATACATCACCTTACACAGACATCACCCTTACACAGACTGACATCACCCTTACACAGAACCACATCACCCTTACACAGACATCACCCTTACACAGAATGACATCACCCTTACACAGACAGACATCACCCTTATACAGACATCACCCTTACACAGAATCACATCATCCTTACACAGACATCACCCTTACACAGAACCACATCACCCTTACACAGACATCACCCTTACACAGAACACATCACCCTTACACAGACATCACCCTTACACAGAACCACATCACCCTTACACAGACAGACATCACCTTTACACAGAACCACATCACCCTTACACAGACATCACCTTTACACAGAACCACATCACCCTTACACAGACAGACATCACCCTTACACAGACAGACATCACCCTTACACAGACTGACATCACCCTTACAGACATACATCACCCTTACACAGACAGACATCACCCTTACACAGACAGACATCACCTTTACACAGAACCACATCACCCTTACACAGACAGACATCACCCTTACACAGACAGACTCACCCTTACACAGACAGACATCACCCTTACACAGACAGACATCACCTTTACACAGAACCACATCACCCTTACACAGACAGACATCACCCTTACACAGACAGACATCACCCTTACACAGACAGACATCACCCTTACACAGACAGACATCACCCTTACACAGACAGACATCACCCTTACACAAACAGACATCATCCTTACACAGACAGACATCACCCTTACACAAACAGACATCACCCTTACACAGACAGACATCACCCTTACACAGACAGACATCACCCTTACACAGACAGACATCACCCTTACACAGACCGACATCACCCTTACACAGACATCACCCTTACACAGACAGACATCACCCTTACACAGACAGACATCACCCTTACACAGACAGACATCACCCTTACACAGACAGACATCACCCTTACACAGACAGACATCACCCTTACACAGGGTGACATTCACTACAGACAGCAAACACAATACTGCAGAACACAAACACTTTTAATCTAAATTTATTACTTTGTGTTATATATTTCTGTATCATCCCAGCAGGTTTATTGTGGACAGGGGGAGGGGAATCCCCACCTGATTCAGTACTGGGACGCTTAACTGATGGGAATTATAACCAAATGATCAAAAGTATCTGACTTTCCATCAGGTGAAGTTCAACCCTGTCTGGGTAGCCCCAGAAGGGTGAAGGGTGGAGATTTTTCCCAATCTCTCAGGTCAACAAATGTGCAGACATGTAAGTGCCTGAACCCGCTCCACGTGAACGCATGCAAAACATCAAATACACACAATAAAGACCCTGCAGTGAAGTCACTGTTGGGGG
Organism: Monoplex corrugatus; assembly: GCA_030674185.1. Taxonomy (NCBI): domain Eukaryota; kingdom Metazoa; phylum Mollusca; class Gastropoda; order Littorinimorpha; family Ranellidae; genus Monoplex; species Monoplex corrugatus. The sequence goes on from CM060308.1 coordinate 89,618,895, forward strand.
CTTATCGAAACACAGTGAGATCCAGAAACAACCAAAAACTGAATAAGAATGCTTATTCAGAGAACTCTTATTCAACCAAAACAAGACAGGTGCAAATTTTGGGCCAACTGGTTTTTGTCAAGCCTATAAAATACAATAAAGAACAAATATACAAAACTTCTTAGAGGAAAAACAGTCAGATTTCCCTGACATGTAATTGTCACTTGATCTTTTTTTCCAAAAATGTCCAGCATATGCTCCCACTGAAGATGGAATATACACACAGTGCAGCAACAAAATGGCTGCGCAGTGTGGGCCTAACAACATACAAACACACATTCAAAAAGCATTACTCAGACCATAAACAAAAGAAAAAAAAAAAAAAAAAGACCATGGACTTTACAGCCTCTTGCTTCGTTGGCAGTTGTTTTGTTGGATGATGCTCACACAGCACCAATCAGTTCTAGCAGTTGTTTTGTGGATGATCTCACACAGCACCACATCATGTTCTAGCAGTTGTTTTGTTGGATGATGCTCACACAGCACCACATCATGTTCTAGCAGTTGTTTTGTTGGATGATGCTCACACAGCACCACATCATGTTCTAGCAGTTGTTTTGTTGGATGATGCTCACACAGCACCACATCATGTTCTATCTTTCTGGCCTCTGTATGAACATGTTCAATTCTAAAACATGTCCACCTCAAAAATGTGCTGATGATAGTCGTGCTATGTGTGTTTGTCATGGGAAATGGTTTTCATTATATATGTAGCTTCTTTGCTCAGACTCAGACAGACACAACAGAGTAAAATTTCACAAAACGCTCTTTTAAAGAAAACTTCATGAATTATAAAAATGAAATTAGGGCACATTTCGCAAAATATCATAAATGTTGTACTGAATAGTATTGTGAACATCTCTCAAGTACTATACAGTACAAAACAAGACATATCAGTCAAAATGCGTGCAACTCCCTCCTCCAGATCAAAATGAAAACACCAGACCAACAAACTGACTGACTGGGTGATTCAGAGATGGTCTGGTGTTTGATCTCGTCAGCCTTGGGCAGTTCCTTGGTGGGCAGCTTGAGGGGGTCACGGGGAGAGATGTGCTCCATGAGCTGTGATGCCATCTGGTGCCACAGAGCTATGTTCTGGCAGAACATGCAGTTGACACGCTTGGTTTCGTTCTCACACGTGTGCTGCCCGTCCCACGACTTGCGGATCATGTGGGTCAGCAGGGACATCACCTGTCGACTGGTTTCATTGTAGATTCCCAGATGTCTTGGGGACTCCTGCAGCTCCATCTGTGGGCAGTCAGTATTATTACAATAGAGTTACTTCATTCTGATGAACAACAACAACGAAAAATCACAGTACAATGGATCAGTCTATTTTGAGGTGGGCAGAATGGCTGTATTCTACTTGGATAAATAAAATAAAACAAAAGTCTGATGGTCGAGCTATTCTCACAATCTCCCTTTAGTTCCTTTAAAAAAAACCTCTCTTTTCCAATTACTTTCCGAGACAGAAATAGGTGAGAAAATATATCTATCTATGTATATATATATCTATCTATATATCTCTCTCTCTCTCTCTCTCTATATATATATATATATATATATATATAAATATGTGTGTGTGTATGTGTGTGTGTGTGTGTGTGTGTGTGTGTGTGTGTGTGTGTGTATGTGTGTGTGTGTGCGTGTGTGTGTGTGTGTTGTGTGTGTGGTGCACGCACGTATGTACATGCAAAAATGTGCATGCATGCATACAGGCGTGCATGTGTGTACATATGTGATTATGTGTCTGTATCTGTGTGCAATTTTGTCTTTACATGTGTACGAGTGTGCGTGGCAGCAAGGGGGAGGAGGGGATTGTATGCTCCTTTCTGTTGCATATGTATGTCTATTTTCATAAGATAGGACAATATCAGTACAAGCTGACCATGTTTTCGATCTATTCTGTCTCCATCGTAGGAAGTTTGATATTAAAAAAATCTCACCTACCATAAACTACCTTTTCTCATTTACTCATGGGGGCTACTATTAGACCCCAAGAACAATCAAAGAATATTCTGTTGATACGGTCAAATTTGCGTTTGTTCTGTTTTTACTTAACTCTTTTCCCGCCATGGTCGCAATCAAGCGACTTCCCGTATGACCGCCATGGTCACATTTGTGCGACTTGGAGGGGTCATGCTAAATGATAACTTTTCACGCGGGTACAAAGCTTCTGTCAGCTCCACTGGTGAACGCAGGTGATTGTGCTATTTTCAAACTTTACCCAGCAACCTAGTTTTTCAGTAGTAAGGCCGAAGTGTGGCTTTGTTAACGTCAGAATTTACATCACGTTTTCTCCAAAGTGTTTACTCCAAAATGGCTGCAAATCGACACGCATTGTCTACCACTCCGAGTAGAATAAGCAGACAGCTGACTTTGTGTGTAGATTTTCCACTGCTTGTCCTCATTCATTATAATGATATTTGGCAAACTAACGAAATAAGGTCAGTAGTACAACTAATAAACCATATGAAAAAAAAATTGTTTGTTTTTCTTTATAATACGATTATCTGTGGAATAATCAATCAAGCACATAAACATAAGCAAGCATTCATATACAAATACAACATCTACCTTTACACAGCAAAAAAGAAAAGTAAGTGAAAATCTTTAATAGTCTTTGAGATATAAGCTTTTAAAAATGCATACTGCGATGCAAAACTGGCTGCCCAAAATATACTTGGCACTGAGGAGTGCCGTTTCTGGGGAAACTTGGCGGTGAAAGAGATAAAATGTGTATACACATCATCAGGGTGGTATAGTTGTTATACTCTGATTACTTAATATGTTTATGACAATCGGAGAAATCACTGTTTCTTGAAATCAGTCATGTATGTTCATAATACTGGATCCATGGGTAAAGCTTTTCTACTTCAGTGTAATCAATACAAAAAATGAACAACTCTGCAAAAAACAACAACAACAACAACAACAAAAACTAAAAATATCGCAGACTTTTCAATACAGCAATGCAAAAAAAGGCAAACAGAAAATAGAAGCATTTGGTTGGTTGAAACATGAAGACATTGGATGATAAAGCCATACTGGTATTCTTCCTTTTATGTCAAGCAGATGGAAACAAAAATACAAGAGACCTTGGAAATAATCAGACTTAAGTGAAACTTTAATATCTTCTATGGAACTGCTTGAATGACAAATGTTTCTGAACAGACTACACAGTACAATGCTTGTAGTAGGCAGACATGAACCTGGCTAGCTGTGCATTGCTGCATATCTTGTGTGCTGCTTGCTTTAACGCCCATAAGGCTGTCAAGCGTTTGTGGAAAAAGCAATGCCCTCTGATTGGCCCTATGATAACTCATTCTTCCCAACACAAGAAAAGGTTCTTTCGCAAGCAGATTTGAATTGTTAAAACTGCAGAAACAACAATGGATGAATGCATTTCCAAGAGTGGAGGCTTCAATTCCTGTAATTTTCTTTGAATCTGTTCAGGAAAATCTGCTCCTTCTTCTTTTTTTCTTTCTTTTTTTCTTTTGACTGAAAGGCTAGTACATGACCGTTAATTACTGCCAGCCAAAGATGTTATAGAAGAACGCTACAACACAACTGCAGGCACAGACAGGATGACACAACATTTGTGGCTGTAAAAAAAGATGGAATCAGAACACTTTGTGATCTTCAGCTGTCAAAACATTTATAGCCACAGTTTTTTCTCAACTTCAGAGAATTCATGGGTTGTGGAACCAGAACATTTTCGCTTAAATAAGAAAGACTATGTATCTTGACTAGCCCAAGCCAGCAAGAAACTTTTTTTTTATCTAATAAGAGGCTTGCTTTTCTTTTTTTTCTGCAATCAAACTGAACATTTTGTTCTCTTACCGTACAGGTATACTGGCTCCAAAACAGTGTACAAAATATACAAAAAACTGTATATGCAAATAGGTCTGTCCTCAAAACTCTACACCTTTGATGCAGATCTGGTAAAATATTTATCTCTTATCAGAAAATCCTGCCAACGCATTTTTCTCACAGATACATACAAACACATACATACACAAATACATACGCACACATACACATATCCTCATATGAAATAATCTCCCTTCAACATTCTCTACCCCACACACCCCAAAAAAATCATTATTTCCATCAAGACACAACACAAAACATTATTATTATCATTACAATCATTGTATTTTAGCACTGTTCTCAAAACTACATTGGACTCACTGCTATTACATGTAATCAGACTTTTTAATGGAGCATGGAGACATCAAACTGTTCGGCAAGCTTAACACATTCCACATACACACAAACACGCATGCGCACACACACACACACATTCTCTCTCTCTCTCTTGCTCTCTCTCACTCTCACACACATTCACATACACATACACACCACATACCCACAAACCCTCCAACGCATCCTCTCTCTTCCCATCTCCACACCATCAACAGCCTAAAAACAACACGAAGAACACCAAAAGCACACAAGCCAAACCTGCTTAAGAAGAATGTCCAGCATCATGATAAAGCAAGGCAAGACCAGTTCTGTCTCGCGATCATACAGGTCGTAGGGGTCGGACACCTGCGGCAGTTTCTGGGGGCTCATGGGCGACACTGTCTCCCCACCCTGCAAAGAGGACTGTAGCAGAACAGGGTGGGGGTGAGCCTGCAGGTCTGCCGCCTCATCCCTGTCTGACTGAATCTCCTCCACCCCCAGCTTGAAGATGCGCAGCAGCAGGTGCATGGGAATGATGATGTCCAGGCTGGACAGTATCTATGAAAATACACATATACACTGTCACCTGTCTCACCTGTCAGTGTCACCGGGTTCAGTGTTGGCCGCTGCACACCCGGACACCACCATCTCCATCCAGGCCTCTCTGTCTTGACTTTTGTGGACAATTTCTTGAATATTTAGGCCACTGATGTTGGTTATGTTCTCGATGTAATGAGACTGGGGGTCTGCCTTTCTTCCTTTTTTTGCCTGTCTTTCCTTGAAAGATGGTTGCTATGAGATCTGTGTTCTTGTCGCGTGACACATGGCCAATGTATTTTAGTCTTCTTTTGTTGATGTCTGCTGGTAGTTTTCTGGTGGTGTCAAGTTCTTCCAGTACACTTTCATTAGTTATTCTATCTGTCCATTTGACACACAGTGGTTTCTGATAAACCACATCTCTGCTCCCTCGATTCTTCTGCAATCAGTTTTTCTCAGAGTCCAGGCTTCACAGCCATAAATCATGACTGGCCAGATCAAACATTTTAAAAGTCTAACTTTCAGGCCATTTGGTATGCCTCTGACTTCCCAGATTTAACGTTAAGCTGGATCATTTTTTGCTTTGCCATTCCAAATCTTATTTTGATGTCTTTGGAGCAGGTTCCATCATCAGTTTTTACACAGCCAAGATATTTGACACCCATAACATATACAGTAAGCAAATAAATTAATAAACAAATAAATCAAAAGGTACTGTAAGCAAAAAGCTGCATCAGTGCAATATCAATGCTTAAAAAAACTTCAGGCTTCAGACAACTTTATTACACAAGAATAGTAGCATCATATCTCATTGGATCGGTTTAAATTGTCCTTGCTACTCTATACACAAAATGTGAGCATAAAGAAAGAACTACAAAAAAGTCATAAAAATAAGCTGTGATAAAATACTGACTTTTATGTATGTATGCTAATGGCTCAGGTGCTTTATAAAAGCATGAGGCAAAGGCAGATGCTTGTAAAAGAATAATGTCATCTCTTAACAAGAACAACAACAATATAAAAACATTGGTAGCAGTTGTAATCATATTCTATCAAAATAAAAAATTAAACTCAAGACAGTAAATGAAAAATTAACAACAAACACGGGCGGCGGGGGAAGGCGAGACATGTTAACTCATGCAAGGATCAAAATAAATTTTTAACATATGCCATGCCACAGAAGTTATCAAAAAAATCTAATGAAATATGGATTTCTATATAATGGTCAATCAATCAAGCGCATTACTAAGAATTCAAACTTCAAGCACGTCAAATATATTTTCTGTTAAAGTGCTGTGTTTTTTTTATTTTTGGAAAGCTAGATTATGAACTGGAGTTTCATGGTGTGGTGGGGAGGCAAACACAGCATGGACTGAGGCAATACACAAAATGGGGCAACAAAAAAGAATGAATAATTTAACAGATAAGCAAAATGAATGAATATCAATCATAAAAGGTCAGTACCTGTAACCACAGTAGTTGCCATGTTGTAGTGGTAAACGCAATGGACTACCAACTGGAATATTGTGGGTTCGAATCCTCATCAGTTCCTTCAAAATTATTGTGGTTTTTTGGCTCCAACCAGCTCCTCCCCAGAGCTGCGTATGCTATGGGCTCATCGGGAAGACTGGGATCACAGTCAAGTCTCATCCATTTCATGGATATGCCACTGAGGATGCTGCTCAAATCTTCTGACCAACACCACAGATGTCTGTACCTCTTGTAACTGGTTGACACCAGGATATATTATGATAGTAAGCTTAGAGTACAGCCCTGCCATGAGTCTCAATCCTAGATGGAACTCCACAGCATCATGATTACCATCTTCTTCATCATCATCATCATCATCACATTGTAAGAACTGTGCCAGCTTCTGTAAACATTACAGTGGCACAGAAAACGGGACCCCCCCCCCCCCCACAGAAAAAAAAAGCAGTACCTGTAACCACTGCAGAGCCTGTTCCTGTACACAAGCACTGGGATCATCAAAGCGATCAGACACAAAGTTGTACATTCTCTCCAGGGTAAAGGGCAGTGGGCACATATCAATATCAAAGGCTTTGCTGCAACAAAACAAATTAAAAGCAAAGTTGAAACCACTAGCATGCATGTATGTATGTATGTACAAACACATTAATAAACCACACACATGAATGTATGCAAGTCAACGCATGCATGCACACACAAAACATGTACACACACACACACACACGCATGCACACACACACACACACACACACACACATTTGTGCATAACAAACGCATTCACACACACAAACACACACACACACACTCACACACACACACACACACACAGAGAAATATACATACACACTTCATTTCCCTCTCACAAAACGTCACAAATAATCAGGATACCATCATCATCAGAAGCAGCTGTGCTGGTAGCAAAAGTAATGATAGAAGCAGCATAGAACCAGAAGTAGTACTACTAACAGCAGTGATATCATCATCACTATCCACACTGTATTTTGGTGGGGGGGGGGGGGGGAGGGGGGAGAAGATATCATTATGATTATCATTATTGTTGTTATTATCATCAAAAGCAGCATTAAGATGATGATGATGATGATGATGACAATGACAACGATGATGATGATATGATGATGATGATGTTGATGTCTCACACACACCTGAGAAGCACTTTGAGTTCTGCCAGGTCATCCTCTGGTACCTCCGTTCTGATGGATTCCAGCCAGTACGGCATGACATAGTCCCATATCTGTGTAAATCAACACAACAATTGCTGAATCAATTGTATATACAATAACCTTTTGACTCCACACCCTATTCAACAACTGCAAAAAAAACTTTGTCTCCCTCACCCTGCAGGAAGCTGGTGGATAGGTTGCGGGAGTCAAAGGGTTAAGTTTTTGCTTTGCTAGCATGGTTGATAATGCAGGATAATGGTTGACAGGGTGTGGAAATTCAAGGGTTAACTATCTTTTTCCAGCACTTTTACACACCTTCCATCTAGATCACGACATTGTAAACAGTCCAAGCTGGTTCAGTTTAGTATTTAGTTTGCTGTAGATGGGCTCAACTACTGCTTCCATACAACTGCACTGCATACGCACTTTGACAAAGATTAACAAGTAACTGAGGCATAAGCAAAAACAGGATGTATTCATCATTATCATTACTGTTTAAATCCAGCTGACTGCACAAAGCCACATCAGGACTATAACCAATGCAAAATGTATACCACATCATGACGACCCTGAAAAATAAACTGGAACAGAAAACTGAACACATAACAACGCATCTGCGCACATAATCTAAGGATACGCTCCTGGTGTTGACCACTCCATCTATTTCATCACAAGGCAGCTCAAAAAAACAAACCTGAATAAACATGTATACATAACTAAGGCCACCAAGACATAAAAACTGGCCTAAATTACCTAAAACTACTTCTGCACTTCACATTTCCTTGGAGCCAAAAATACAGTTTATACAAGCACCCAATCATCAACCCTAATACACCACATGTAAGACTTTAACACGTATAGAATGGACAAGCGAGGCAGAAAATGATAGAGACAACAAAAAGCTAAGGAAGAATGCAGAAACAAAGAGAGTGACAGAAAAGATAAACTTTCCTGCACAGTATTTCCAAAAGGTGGGTATAGCATTTATACTGAAAAAGCCCCTCTGCATTCCCAATGGGGTAATGATACCATGAAACACAGCAACAATAAAATGCATCCATGATGATCTTTTAGATATAATTTGACCATCATGTTATCAAAACTAGACCAGCTCTGACCAAATTATGCTACTGGACCTCTCTTTGAGCCAGGTATATGATCTGAGTGAGGTGATGATCCATTCATGAACGTAAGAAATGTTTGTACACTACACATATTCTAGAAATGCATGTGGGTGTGTGTGTGTGTGTGTGTGTGTGTGTGTGTGTGTGTGTGTGTGTGTGTGTGTGTGTGTGTGTTGTGTGTGTGTGTGTGTGTGTGTGTGTGTGTGTGTGCATATGCATGCATGCATGCATGCATGCATGTGTATGCATGCCTCTGTGTGTGTGTGCGAGTGTGTGTGTGTGTGCGAGTGTGTGTGCGTATGTGCGTGTGTGTGTGTGTGTGTGTGTGTGGTGTGTGCGCACACGTGTGTGCGTGTGCGCGCGTGTGCATGTGTGTGTGTGGATATATGTATGAGCACATACTGTTTGTGAGTGTGCATGCACATGCATGCATGTATGTATTTAACTTACCTCAAAGGTGATGATGTTGTAGGGCACCAAGCAGAAGAAACAATTTAATCCTTCCTTGATCTGTGTGGTACGTGTACACAGAGTGTCCCTGTAACCATCAAAATATACCATCCACTATCGATAGAGGGCAGATTTCACTCCTCTACCTTGCTGCTTTACCTTCTCCAACCCTTAATGGGGTTAGTTAACCATTCACATGGCATGAACTGGAAGTCATACATGCTAAATTTTGTGAGAAAGGCTGAAACCTATGCCCTTTGATTCAAAGGTTAGAATAATACCTCAACACCACCTATGCTTCAACATAAGTTTATACCTTTGACCTCAACACCACCTATGCTTCAATATAAGTCTATAACATTGTGAATGCAAAATCTACAAGATTATATCACTGAATTTGACATTTTATGAGCTTCAATATAAGTCTATAACATTGTGAATGCAAAATCTACAAAATTATATCACTGAATTTGACACTTTATGAAAAGTCATACACCTAACTACATTCATATCATCTAACCAGTCCACCTGGATTTAAAAATAACATGAAGCATGATAAGTAAGAAAATGGCAACACTTCGTTCCGTGTATCTTAAAATCGAATCACTGAAACAACAACAACAAACAGTCCTTACACTCATGTGCTTACCAGAATCCACCAACTCTGGAATACTCCACAGGATGGGGCAAGAGACAGGCAACAATGACTTCAAAGTGAGTCTTCATCACCTCCTGCAGCCAGTTGTAGATGTACTGAAACACACCAATGTAAAATATTGTACTGACACCTCAACACCATACTGTTCAGTCATACTGAAACACTCTAACAAGTTATCATATAAACTGTTCTTGTACAGCACTATTCTTCAAACTTATTTAAACTCATTGCAAATTGTTTGTAATCATTGTTATTGTTGTTTAAGACCCATCCGACTGCATAGAGCCATATCAGGGCTATAACCACTTCAAAACATACAAAACTTCAACAGGAAAAAAAAAAAGAAATGAAAATTTACTTGTGATCAGACTTATACTGGAGCGAAAGTGTTTAAACTATGAGGCAAGGAGACCACATTTCACGATGATGTTGCACAATCTGTGTCATTGGAGGGCTTGCATGCTATGTGATTTCCTTAAACCAGTTCCGGCAACATTGCTAGCACAAAACTGCATTGGCCTTTGTCATTCCTTTGGATCTGTCATGCCACCGGTGAGGTGGGATCTGCTGCATGGGCAAAACCTGGTTCTCCCCATTACTCTGCCCAGGTTTGCAGCCGAGAGAGAACATTCGACAATGCCAGAGCAGCTTGGAAACCGACAACAAGGGCTCATCTTCCATATCAACTCCAATCATAGGAAGCTTACTACTACTACTACTATTATAAGACAGCCAATGGCAAGACTGTGGCAGCCAAAATATGGTTTCTAAGAAGAATGTTGAGAGTTCCATGGACAGCAAAGAAAACAAACGAGACAGTCTTGATGGAGGCAGACACAAGAAGATCATTGATTAGGAAAAGACAAGCAACATTTATAGGCCATTTATGAGGAAAGGGGAATTAAAGCACCTGGTCACAACAGGAAAGCTGGAGGGAAAGAAAACACCAGGTAGACCCAGTGAGAAAATATTGGATGGTCTAGCAGGGTGGCTGAGGACAGACAGGGTGGAAGATGTGCTTGCGGCGACAAGGGATAGGTACATATGGAGGGCCATGATCTCCAATGCCATGCAGCAGGGCACATGATGATGGTGATGAATGGCATGACTTAAAGGATCCTGAAGTGCCTATCTGATATTCTGCACGCATACGTACTGGCGGTTCTGCACACATGTTGACTTGGGGTATCGGAAAAATCTCCAACCTTTACCCACCATGTGAAGGTGTCTAGGTGGTTCAAACCCAAGCTCTTCCGACTAGAAGTCCAACATTTACCCACTTGGCTACCACACCCATCGATATTGTAACAGACATTGTGGTGTTAGTCATACTGAACAACGGAATGTTCATCTCATCATCCTAAAATAGTTTTAAAGTTGACAATAAAACGGAAGGACTGTAAGAGGTGTGGCTCATGTTGCTGGCCATTCAGTGACATAAATACCATATCCCATGTTCCTGTAAAGGCTCAGAAAGACTGCTACTAACAAAGACTGCTACTAACAAAGACTGCTACTAACAAAGACTGCTACTAACAAAGACTGCTACTAACGAATATAAAACCTACTGTAGTCTGGCTACTGTTGAATATGAAGCTTACTGGATCTTTTCTTCCTCTTTCTGTCTTTCCATTTTCAGTAGAGAGATCAACCAATAGACAACTCATCACAAAGCTCTAACCTGCTCACACATGCCACTCACCTTGTCAAACATAATACTTTTTATTATAAAGAGTTTTGCTAGTTAGTAAGGTTTCCTACATATCCTGATAGACTACAAATACTTACCTCTGGCTTTAGTTTCTCCAGGGCATTTCCAACATTGTCTGAAAAAAAAAAAACATTGTTAAGGTGTGAAATATATAATTCTTTCCAAACAATAAAGGCGTGATGTATATAATTCTTTCCCAACAACTATAACAAAACACAAAAAGACATACATTATTCAAATATCTGTTGAACTGATACAGAAATAGTAAGATACAAATCAGTTCCTTGGTATAGTATCCTAATACTTCAGGCAATGAATCTTTTAAAACTACATATGATATAAATCAAATTTAAAACTACATACAAATTAATTTTAAAATTACATACAGAATAATTTTTTTACACTACATATATCATTTTTAAAGCTACACACATATACATACATCAATCAGGGGGTGCAAAAAAAAAAAGAAGAAGAAAAAAATGAAAGCAGGCATAAATGTATTCAAACATGATCTTTCTCGCTTCAGCCACATTCAATCATAAGTGTCTTGTAAGCAAGCAGTACATTTCAGAAGGAAAAAATTCAACTGTACACATACCGTCAGGTAAATATGCTGTGGCATCAAACCACTGGAACAGCATGCCCAACAGACGTCCAAGCACCTCCTTAACAACAGTGAAGAAAAACAATAACCTGATTAAAGATAATTAGTTTGGAGAAAATCGGTGTATACAAAACCTGTGCGCATTACGAACATGTGTGTATGTGTGTGTGTGGTTTGTGTGTGTGTGGTGTGTTGTGTGTGTTGTGTGTGTTGTGTGTGTGTAGTATGTGTAGTGTGTGTATGTGTGTGTGTAGTGTGTGTGTGTGTGTGTGTGTGTGTGTGTGTGTGTGTGTGTGTGTGTGTGTGTGTGTGTGTGTGTGTGTGTGTGTGTGTGTGTGTGTGTGTGTGTGTGTGTGTAGTGTGTGTGCGTGCATGCATGTGTGTGTTCATGTGCATGTGATGTGTGTGTGAATGTGTGCAGTGTGCATGTGTGTGTGTGTAAGCGTGTATTTGCGTGTGCGTGTATGTGAGAGCATGTATGGAAGGACACCTGTCTGAATTTTGTTTAGTATGTGAGCATTTTTGACCTGACTACTTTAGGTGACTAGAGTCAACCATAGGGGTCCACAAAATGTGGGCAACTCTAGTTAACATACTGTCAGACAACAACAGAAATTCTAGTCAACCTTAATGGTGTCATTTTTTTTCAGGTTGCTCTTTGCTGCATTAGTCATGAGCAAAACTGATGGTGAAGTTACAAAGTTATGGCAGTACATGTACAGCGCAGCTAAAATGAGGCCATTCAGAATTCTGCATGCGTAAACAGTATAAAACTGTGCACTAGCTGTTTGTGGCCACTGCATGTGAAGCAGTCTGGCCAGTGGTGAAAGACTTTGAGAAAATAATGAGATTTTATTATATGATATGTGTAAACAATCCATAATCATGTATTATTAAAACAGCTAGTTTACATGAGGTACAAATTTTCAAGTATTCTCCCAAATCATGAACTGGACAAGGCTTTTCTTCCCCCTCCATTAAATTTTAAGGGGGATCTGGGAGCTCTTTTTTGTCATGGGATGATAAACTGAGGTCCAATAAGCAGTATGTACTCAGCACATGTTAAAGATCCCATGGCAACAAAGGAACTGTCCCTGGCAAATGTTTTTGAAAAACGCACATACAGAAAGTCTCTATATTGAGTGGCGCAGCACAGTAGCAATGTGCTCTCCCCAGATAAAGCAGCCCAAAATTCACACAGTAAAGTTGAGGTGTCTCTGCATACTAACATGCATGAGTATGTTCTCCTTTTGATGCACATGTGTGATAACACACATAACTGAATGTGTCTACATGTGTGTTTGGGAGGGAACTAGAAGCTAACAAGAATTACTTAAAAAATTAGGTGAGTTAACAAAACATTTCATCGACAAACAAAAGAAATCGTGAAAGTACAAATGTAAGCAAGCGTATGCCAAAAATGGCTCACACAAACACACATGCAAGCTCGCATGCGTGCACACACACACACAGGCGCAAGCACACCACACACACACACACACAGGCGCGTGCGCGCACACACACACACACACAGACACAGAGGCACGCGCACGCACACACAGAGGCACGCATGCGCGCACACACACATGCACGCATGCGCACGCACGCACGCACGCACACACACACACACACACACACACTTTTTTCTCTTTTGCCTACTAATGGGTTCTACCATACTGGTGGCATTATATTTCCAACATCTTTCTATCAAAACTAATACATAACAGACATGGTCCATTTTCTGCCTGCACAACCCATTCTGCAAAAATGGATCAAAAAGTTTGCACTGGCTATTTACAGAAGAATCTCTTTCAGATTTGCAAAGTATATGCAACCTAAGAATGATTTTCAATTGCAGATGATCTGGACATTATCAAAGTCAGACCCAACAAACTGACCTGAAATGCTTAATGATTAAAGGATCTAGCTTTAAATATGAAAAGATCCGCTTTTTTTAACCATTTGACTCCCGCACCCTATCCACCAACTGCAAAACTTAATCCTCTGAGTTCCTCAACCAATCCACCAGCTTCCTGCAGGAAGCTGGTAGATATGATGAGGGAGTCAAAGGGTTACATTTTTGCTTTGCTAGCATGGTTGACAATGCAGGGTGCTGGTGGGCAGGGTGTGGGAGTCAAAGGGTTAAAAGAAGACAGAAGCAGATATGTTTGTAACATTCAGAAGAAGAACAAAATCCCACTGACAAAAGAAAACAACCAACCAACCAAAAAAACATACACAAAGCAGACATTCCTGACATTACATTAAATGAACAACTGAACAAATGAATCTTTGAATAAATGAATAAATGAATAAAAAAAATCATAAATACAAAAGCATTTCCAACATGCTGGGATAAACTTACACAACTGTTCACCACACAGGTCAATCACACACTGAACCGAACATATTGCCACCATGCACCTGTTCAGAGCAGAAACACATTGCAGAAGGGCAGGGTCAAAATGAATCACAATGCAGATCAACAGAAGCAATGCCAAGGGACAAAAGAAGACAAACACATTCAAAAACCACAACACTTTGCACACAGTGACTAAGAAATAAAACAGAGAGAGACTTTAGAAACACTCAAATTACGCCCGTTTTTTGCCATTTTTGCCGCTTTAAACTTCATGTAAATGCAGAAAGGAAATGACAAGAGTATACTCCCTTTGCCAAAAAGGATTCACATCAGCAATGAGGGCATTTTCTATTTATATACTCGAAACTGAAACTACGGTTCACGGCACGAAATCCTCATGACGCGGTCCACTAAGAGAGAAAACTGAGTCACGAGGATCTCATGACATGGTACAGAATGTGTTAAGCCCTGATGACAGGTCTCAAGGCCATCTTTCTATCAAATAAGCCTGGGTCTAATAATAATATAAGCAAACTGAGCCACATCTGTAAAAAACAGGACAGTCCAGATATACCTCACTTTTTGAGTTTCCCACACAAGAAAAATGTTGAAACAGCAAAAACATCATTCTATATGAACACACATGCACAATGTCATTTTAAAAGACAACCTGACCCATTTAAATTTCACCACCAGGTGAGACAGGTGAGAATCTGAACCAGCAACAGTGCATCAAAAAACATTTCACATGCATTTTAAATCTTAGAAAAAGAATTTATGATACACATTTGTGATCATGTGTTCATGTATGCGTGCGTGATTGCGTGCGTGCGTGCGTGCGTGTGTGTGTGAGCGTGTGTGTGTGTATGGGTGCAATGTAAGTGTGGACTAGCACATGCACATAGCTTATTGTGCTTTTCATGTTCATACATGCGCGCATGTAAATGTGAGCACATGTGAGCATGCTTACAACAGCAAGCACTTTTGACTGTTTACAGATGGATATTTACGAAACTCAAATCACAAATCTTGCCCTCTGGACAGCCATGGAGCCACATATTTCAATGATCCAAGGATAAAGTTGACCTGTTTTGAATTAACTGGGCCATGCTTCTAGGATACATGAAAATATTTCATCAAGAATTTATCCGCTGTTACTTGATAAATACTGTCAAAACTTGGGTCAAATTTTAGCACATAACAGACTTATTGCAAACGAGTTTAACCCTTTGACTCCTGCACCCTGTCCACCAGCATCCTGCATAGTCAACCATGCTAGCAAAGTAAAAACTTAACCCCTTTGCAGGAAGCAGGTGGATACGGTGAAGGAGTCAAAGGGTGAAGTTTTTGCAGTTGGTGGATAGGGTGCAGAAGTTAAAGGGTTAACTGAAACTGATGTACTTCTTTACATCATAAATCAGGGTTCGTACACATCAGACCTTTACCAATATAAGGACCTTATAAGGACCTTATAAGGACCATTTTGGTTCTTATAAGGACCATACTCGGCATATATATCAACCTATTTTACCTACTCTGAGTATGACCAACGTGTAAAATTCAGCACAAAAACATATGTTGTATATTAACACAAGACTTAACATAGGAGTGCAGGACATAAGACAAGAATATAGAAAGGAGTGTAGGACTGAAGTTGAAGACTTACCACAACTTCAAGGTGTTAGACATAGTTATTGGGAACATCAGAAGTCACCAAATGTAATCCACAGTGGAAACAATCCATGAAGCGCTTATTTCTAAAAGTTGTTTGATATGTGACAAATGTATCACAGTATAGGTTCCTAAGGAAGGGCCTTCAGCTCTTCTTGAAGTTTGGCCAGTTCCTTGTCAAGACGACAGACCTCATCTTTCTTGTCCTTGGAAGTCAGACGCAGCTCGCAAGAACGGTCGAACAAAGTAAGGCTGCGCTGCTGCTGTCCTTGAAAAGCCAGCCTGTCTGCTTCCTCAAGGAGCTGTGTGGCTGTGTCCTGTGATAATTTCCTTTTCTTTTTCAGTGCTTCAATTTCTTCTGTCTTCTTTCTCTTTCTTTCCACCTGCTCCTGGGTGACCTTGAGTTTGCTCTGTTCATCAAGGAAACGCCTGTACTCAAGCTGAGCGTGCCCAGCATCAATCAGCAGCCTCTTAGTGATGTTGATGTTCAAGATTCCACCACAATTCTGGATGTGGTCAAGAACAGTTCTTCTGGCTCTCAGGGCTTCTGCTCAGATTGTCAGTCAACATTTCCTTATTGTATGAAAACCCACGCTCTACAGTCGATTGTCCATGGGAGAGGACAAGAAGCCTCCGGATGACTTTCCACAGGTTGGCATACTTGGTCTCAGATGCAAGGTGGCCTTGAAACCAAACATCCAGTCTTTGTGTGGAGGGGTTGAAGCTTGCAGCATCAGATGCTATGTCGTCCAGGAAGTCTGCAAACTCTTTGCAAACTATGTCAGCAGTTGCATGGTCAAGCCTTTTGACACCACACATTGTGTGGAGTAGACGCTGCATTTGTTCTTTGCATGCAGCTTTGTTTTTCATTGTCTCTGGATTCAAGCAAGAAATCTCTCTGACGATGGAATATTTGAGAGGAGATTTCTCTTGAAGTTTGCTGACTGTTGCTTGCAAGAACTTTCTGCAGCTGTGCTGGAACTCAGTGACTGCTTTGTCACTCGGAGGGTTTTTCTTGGACATTTTGGCCTTTTGAACCAATGATCTCGCCTGGAATCCTATGTCGATTTCTGCTAAACTGCAGTAATTTTCGGACTTCGACACATCTATTGAAGCAAGCTTCTCAGCACTGCTACAATCATCCAAAACATCTTGACGAATAAAGCGTCGCATGAGGTTCCTCATCATTCTCTGCAAGTCGCAGCTGAGGTATGGAAGGAGGGGTTCATCTTTTTGGTATTTGGTCAGGAAGGGCTCCATTTCCCTTGCAACTGCAGCAAAGAAGGCCAGCTGAGGAGAAATAAGGGGTGTACGAACACCTGACTTGACCGTCTCAAAATTGTTATTGTTAGGAAGAGAAATTTTTTTTTCTTGTGCAGCTTTCATGAACATTTCCAAAGCAGGGAGAAGCTCAATAGTCTTTGTAGCCACCGATGCATTCTCCAACCATCTATGAGAGCAGAACTTAGGAGGTAGAGATGTTGTACTGGTAACTTTCATGAAGTCCTCTCTTCTAGCTGGGCTATCTTTGAAAAGGTAGTAGCATGCTGACAGGAAGGAATCCACTTGCCATGATGAAGCATTGCAGCCTGCTCGGAAAGCATTGTGGACCGTGTGAAGCCCACAACTGCCTGTGTGCAGAAGGCCAACTTTTTGATCCTCCTTCATACTGCTGTGAATCCGGTTGTAAACGCTCCAGTTCACCGCAGGGCCATCCATCCCCAGCTGAAGCATGTCTTCCTTGGGTAAGGAGAAGTTTGACTGCACACTCGAAATCTTGTCAAAAAGGTCAACTGCACAGGCATGTCCCAAGAAATCTGAGGTCAAATATCTTGTGCACACATTATCTCCATCCCAAAACCTGACATGAAAGTCCATTTGCTTCATCTTATTTTTCTGGTTTATGGACTCATCGAACAAAAGAGCATATCCTGATGAAGAACTAAAAGCCCTCACTTTCTCTTTCAGCTGGTTCAGGAAATGAGGTGCAAGTCCGAAGGTGGTCAGATACCTACACTTTGTCTCTGAACATTTGAATTGTAGAGCAGTGTCGCTGTCCGGAAACATGTGTTGAAAAAGCTCCCCGACACCCTTCGAAGAGACGAAGCTGTAGTGGGACTCCACCACCTTCAAGCTCCACAGGATCTCTGCCTTGAGAGCTTGGTTGGCAAGGTTGTTTTCTGTAAAAAAAGAAAAAATAAAGAAAATTTATTTAGCAATAATTTTTAAATAGATGTCTTTCTGACACTAGTAACAGATCATTCTACTTGAAACAAAGTGCCTGTGTTGTTATCGACAGTTCATTTAGACTTAATAAAAAAAACCATAAATTAGTATGTGATTCACATAAAAAATATGTGAAAAATTAATACCAATCAGACATATATGAATGCAAACACACACACAAACACTCATATGCGCACGCACACACACACACACACACACACAAACACATGCGCACATATACACACACACACACAGATACACACACACACTCACTCTCTCTCTCTTACCTGATATCACGAAAAATGGGAAAGAAATTAAACTAAAGAAAAATTTTGTTTGACATAAAAATAGGTAAAAAAGTAATGCCCATCAGACGTACACACACACAACACACACACACACACACACCACACACACACACACACACACACACACACAACACACACACATATGCGCACACATACACACACACAGATGCCTGACCCCCATTCAGGTTCAGACTTTTTGGTTACACCACATGGTATTTGTCTCTCAAAAAAAAAAAAAAAAAAAGTGTCATTGTGTGTGTGTTTGTGTGCGCGCACGCCTGCATGTGCGTTCATGTGAGAGTGCATATGTATTTGTTTACTTACCAGTGAGTTTGGACTGGGACGTGCTTGGTTGAAGACCACAAGTACTACCACTTGGCTGAGCGCTGCTGGTGCTTGGTCGAATGCAACTGGTAGCCAACTGTGCATCGCTGACGGTCTGCGAAGTAGGCCTAGCAGAAGATCCCTCTTTTGGAGCGGCTTCAAAAAGATCGGACATCACTACTCTTGTTTCAGCGCGATGACGTTGTTCATTTCGCTTATGGCGCTCTGTTTTCATATGCACCTTCAACACCGATTCGCCCATTGAAGCCAGATGTAGCGAAATGGAACAAACGAAGCATCTTGCCTTCCTGGAATCTCCGTCTCTCCTGATCCAGTACTTATAGCGATCTTCTTTTAACCAACGATCTTGAAAAGAACACTTTCCTGGCATTTTGATAGCTTCGAAAATGTCGGTCAGATTCACTTTCCAGGCATGCGCACTAAGCCAGTACCGAGAATTACTTCCCTTTATACGTCGTCGGCTACGGCCTCTTCACTAAGTCAGGTCCAAGATTTACCTCCCTTCACATTTCGTTTGCTACGATCTCGTATGTCGGTGAATGATCCAAAATTTTTATTTGTTAAATATTTTCACAGTTTACAACATCAGGAAATGTGCACTTACCGCGATTTATATGTGCTTATAAAAATATTGAAGACAATTTTCATTTTATAAGGACCTTAGTGCTTTTTATAAGGACCTGCTGTGCTAATATAAGGACCTATAAGGCCTTATGAGACTCTACGTCAAATATAAGGACTTATAAGCACCTATAAGGACTGTACGAACCCTGTAAATCATATAAAATGTTTTAATGACATGAGAAAAAAAAGACTTCTGTGAGGAACTGAGCAGCATATTTATCACAGCAGTGACCATTCCAATTCGTCATATGGATACTACTGAGACAACAACTAAGAACCCAGCGACATGAATGCCAATGCTTAGTAAGGCACAACAACAAGGATGGGTGAAAACAAATCAAATATATTAATGCAGTTTATATGCATGCTTGTACACTTTGTGACATACACTCTAGCATACAAGCATACATGTACACACACACACACACACACACACACACACACACACACACACACACCCGTCTAATATCACTTATAGTGAAAAGACGTTAAATCAAAGAACGAACGAACGAACACACACACACATACACACACACACACACACACTCACACACACAGACATGTGCACGCACACACACGTGCACACACACGCATGCACACACACATGCGCACACGCACACACACACATGCATGCACACACAACGCACACACACACACATAAAAACGATCAAATTTGTTCTCTGAAAACATACTTTCCTTCACAGATTCATTCCAAAGCCTTGAACAAAATCTCTTGAAAAGTCCCCCAATCATTACACAAGAAACTACAACAAAACATATAAAACAGCAAATATCAAAAATAATATACTGAATCACACACACACACACACACACACATTTCTGTACATGCAAAGTAAACACAAAATGCACAACACACACCCCACACACTTTCCCATATCCGAATCACAACAAAAAGCCATACAACAGTGTGACAGCTTACAATAGGGATGTCCTCCTGCGGCCGACACTGCTCTACGAGCAGCCAGATCCCGTAACGACTGAGCAACTTCCTTTCCCCAGCGTCCTCCACATTGAAGAGTTCCTCTTCCTCTGTCGCCTGGCGATGTTCCTCTCCCATCTCTACCATACGCTTCGCCCCTAAAGGAGAGGCTTCTTTCAGAAGACTTTTACACAAAACAGAATACAAGATTGTTTTAGAATAATGTCTTTTGAATGTCATTTCATTCACATAGAGAGAGAGACAGACACAGAGAGAGACAGAGACAGAGACAGATATATATAGAGAGAGAGAGAGGGAGAGAGACAGAGACAGAGAGAGAGAGAGAAGAGAGAGCTGAGCAATGGGCCTGGTGGTATCAGGCAACTGTCCCCACGCTCAGTAAGCCTCACTGATGATGCCCAAGATCCACCGGATACAGAGGAGCATTTGATATCAACAAAGTAATCAGGAACCAGAAAAAAACATGAAAAAAGAAACACAACGCGTATTTAGTACAACCAGACAGGGCAGGCGCAAATTTTATTCTTTTTCTGACACTGGACGAAGCAACAGGGAAGTTTTAGTCTTTTTCTCCTTATTTTTTTATTTAGTGTTTTGTGCGTTTGTGATCTTTCACTCGACAAAAGGCCAGTTGGCCGAAAATTTGCGTCCGTCTTGTCTGCTTGTATCATATATGTGTTCTGATTCTTTTTTCGTGTTTTTTGCTTGAATGCGGGCAGTCACACTTGTTTTGGATAAAATAATCAAGATTAAAAGAGATTAAGAGGCAGGGCTGATGAGGGTGCCTCAGAGAATTCCAGCATCGAGGGAACTGGCTGAGCATTCCCACTAGGCACAGTTTGTGATCCGGATCATCTGAATCGCTGAGGAAGGGAGACATGGGTTTAATGTGAATCCTGAAGGAGGGTTCCCCTGGTTGTTGATTTTCAACAAGGAATTCAGGTAGGAAACAGAGGGAGGAGACGTGGCATTCTTTGGAAATGTCCCTAGCGAGTCCACTAAGGCTGTGCACTTCACAGCAGTGGCATCTGTCAATTGGCATCTTTTCATTGTTTTCTAGACATATGGGTCAATCATTTTGCAGTTAGTATGGTCTTTTGCAATCACTGAGCTTATGAGAAAGAATGGATCCATTAACATTACCTTGATTAAATTCGTAACAATTACTGGGATCACAATATGGGCTTAGTGTGCTCCCACAGACTGAGTAACGTAATTAATTATCCTGCTTTTAACTTAAGCATTGTTTTGCATGACAGTAAATAAGTAATTCATCATTAAACCCTTTGACTCCAACGCCCTGTCCACTAGTGTCCTGCATTGTCAACCATGCTAGCAAAGCAAAAACATAACCGTCTGACTCCCTCACACTATCCACCAGCTTCCTGCAGGAAGCTGATGGATAGGGTGAGGGATTCAAAGGGTTAAGTTTTTGCAGTAGGCGCATAGGGTATGGGAGGCAAAGGGTTAAAAAGTATTGGACATACAGTGATGATAATTTGCACTCTACGACAAACAAGTTTTAAACTAAAATGAGTTACGACCATGCGTTTTGGAAATGCAGTCCCATTGAAGTTTTGCTTTTACAATACATTATGGTCTATGTTATATCCTAGTTTGATTGCACTAATCTTATGATCATAACCGGTATCTCCTTCCCACTGATCAAAGAACTAAGATATCTCCAAACTACTGGCCTCTTCACTGTCCAGAAGTGTGCACAGTTCTATACCAGTATCATGAATAGTGTACAATGACTGGACAAAGGAGTAGGAGGCCTGAGGTAGAACGAAAACAAAACAGCCATCACAGCAAGGAAAGCAATCTACTATTAAGAGAGAGGTTATCCTACCATCTCACAACCACCACAAAAGTGTAGATATAACAAGAAAGTGTATGGTTCAGCTTAGTGGAAGTTTGTAATCCCATTCACCTGACAACACTTTCATCTATTCATACTAGATTTGACTCACCTGACGATGGCGTCCGTGAGGTATGTCTCATCCATTCATCCTTCTAAATGTTACTCACCTGACAATGGTGTCCGTGAGGTATGTCTCATCCATTCATCCTTCTAGATTTGACTCACCTGACGATGACGTCCATGAGGTATGTCTCATCCATTCATCCTTCTAGATTTGACTCACCTGACGATGGTGTCCATGACATATGTCTCATCCACTCATCCTTCTAGATTTGACTCAACTGACGATGGTGTCCATGACATATGTCTCATCCACTCATCCTTCTAGATTTGACTCACCTGACGATGGCGTCCATGAGGTATTTGGTGTTTGTTTGTGATCTTACACTTGACAAAGGCCAATTGGCTGAAAATCTGCGCCTGTCTTGTCTGGTTGTATTAAATATGCATTCTGATTCTTTTTCCACGTTTTTCTGGTTCCTGTTTGCTTGAACGCAGGCAGTCACACTTGTTTTGGAGTCCATGAGGTATGTTCATCTGTTCATGATAGAGATGTGATTCACCTGACGATGGCGTCCATGAGGTATGTCTCATCCATTTATCCTTCTAGATGTGACTCACCTGACAATGGTGTCCATGACGTATGTCTCATCCATTTATCCTTCTAGATTTGACTCACCTGACGATGGCGTCCATGAGGTATGTCTCATCCATTTATCCTTCTAGATGTGACTCACCTGATGATGGCGTCCATGAGGTATGTCTCATCCATTCATCCTTCTAGATGTGACTCACCTGACGATGGCGTCCATGAGGTATCTCTCATCCATTCATTCTTCTAAATGTGACTCACCTGACAATGGCGTCTACGAGGTATCTCATCCATTCATCCTTCTGGACTGACTCACCTGATGATGGCGTTCATGAGATATGTCTCATCCATTCATCCTTCTAGATTTGACTCACCTGACAATGGCGTCCATGAGGTATCTCATCACTTCTGGCACACAGCTCCATATGTCTGGAATGCTCAAATGGAAGACATGCTGACGAAACTCTGCCTGACTGTGTCGCTGTTCATGGCAGGTGCCACAGTACCGGATGGGTCGGTTCCCGTTAAAGCTGGCACACTCAATGGAGAAGCAGGTGCATATAGCTATGCTGTTCTCTGATCTGCAGTTCTGGAAAAAATGAAATACATTAATAAATGTATAACTATAACATCAAATAGGTATACAAATACAACTGCTAGAACCAAGGATAATACACTCGTGTTGTAATAATAATAATAATTAATAATAATAATTACAAATTTATATAGCGCAAAATCTTGATAAAATCAAATCTAAGCGCTGAAGCAGACACACACGCACGCACGCACGCACACGCACGCACGCACGCACGCACGCACACACACACACACACACACACACACACACACACACACACACACACACACACACACACACGCATGGCTATAAATGGGGAGAAAGAATAAAAGCAATAAAAGCAAGAATAAAAGCAATGGAAAATTATAGAGAGCATAGCATATACAATTATATATTATAACCATGTGATTCCCTCCGAGCGGAGACAGGCTGCAGAGAGGGGGGGGGGGGGGGGGGGGGGGTTGAGTGAGGTTAGGATTTTATGCGGAGGAGAAAAGGTGAGTTTTGAGAGCGGACTTGAAGGAGACAAAAGTAGGTTGCTGACGGACTGAGAGAGGAAGTTTCTTCCAGGAGAGTGGACCAGAAACAGAGAAGGCTCGTGGACCATAGGTATTGAGCTTAGTGCGTGGAAAGCGAAAAGTCAGAGGATCGGAGGCAGAGCGGAGGGTACGTGAGGGAACATAGATCTCAAGTAGGCTTGACAGGTAATCGGGGGCTGCGTTATTGAGGCTTTTGTAGCACATGGTGTCTAGTTTGTATTGTATGCGCTTTGATACAGGGAGCCAGTGAAGTTGTGCCAGGGAGGAGATATGTGGTCAGCTTTTTTCTTTTTGAGTACAAGGCGTACAGCATTGTTTTGAATGCGCTGTAGGATGTGAATGGTGGAGGCAGGAAGACCAGACAGGAGTGAATTGCAATAGTCAATGCGAGACATTATGAAGGAGAGAACAAGTTTTGCAGTTGTTTCAACAGAGAGATACTTCCTGATCAGCCTTATACGATGGAGATGATAGTAGCAAGATCTGGCAGTTTGAGAAACAAAGTTGTTCATGGAGAGGGCAGAGTCAATGCAGACACCAAGGTTTTTAGCTGAATCAGAGAGTGTTGTCCTCTCTTAACACTGTGTCCTGAGCACATTACCAGCTATGCCTGTTGTCAATTACTGCTGTATACAGTATTGTACTAATCAAACTGAATGAATTACAAAACAAAACATATTTAAACCAAAGTCAAACAAAATCCTGTAAACTGTACATAGACAGAAAGTACAGGACAATGACAATGTCTCACTTTATTTTCACAAGTGGTCGACACATGTGGCATGGGCAACAGCAAATCCACCATGTACTCCCCATGATCGCGACGGAGAAAGTCAGCACAGTCGCTGCAGATGTACAGAGGGGGAGGCATGTCCCCAGAATGGATTGCCAGCGCTGGGTTCAAGCACATCTGTAGAAATGAGATGAAAAACATTATACTTTATCTATCATGCATATCTTATCATCTACAATGAATTTCTTACAATCATATACATATTCATACAAAATATTGTATCAACAATGCATCTGTTACAAACACATGGAGTTATCAGTCCAATATTTTCAAAATACATACTCTTTTATGTTTTGCAAGAAAACATAGGCAAATATCACTTTACTTGAATCTTGACTTAAATTATAAACTAAATCTCCTAAATTCTTCGCTTGTTGTGAAGCTTCTTTCCTTTCAAAATGAAGAGTTATGCCGTACATGGATAAAAAAAATACTGGGGGGAAAATTAAGTATACATATCAATACATTCGCGTACATAATCTAAGGAGATACCCATGAAGTTGACCACTCCGTCCAATTTTCAAACAGGGGATCTTAAAAGGAAACCTGAATACAAATTTAAACATAACAAAAGACACTAAAACATAGGCCTACATAAAAAACGGGTCTTAATTACCTAAAAATTGCTTCCGCATATCTCATTTCCTTAGAGCCAAAAAAACACTTAATATATGTACCCAATTATCACTCCTAAGAAAAAGTATGTAAGACTTTATCGAACACATACAGGTGAATGGACCAGCAAGGCAGAAAATGATAGGAAGAAATGACAGAAAGAAAAAGAACAAGGCAGAAACAAAGAGAGTGACAGAAAAGATGAAATTTCCAGCACAGAATTTCCCGAAGTTGGAGATACTATTTATACTGAAAGAGCCCCCTGCATCCCCACAGGGGGGGGAGGATAACTAATAAAAAAAAAAAAAAAATTATAAGACTCAAATGAAATATAAACATTTAAAAAACAACAAAACTGTGTGCCACCATATCAATAGAATATTGCCATGTGAAGGTCTATGAGAAACCAAAATGAACAAGATATATAATGAAACGATAAACCCAAAGTGAAATAAAACATGATATGTGGGCAAAAAAGTGAACAAGCAGTACTGATTATGCAATGGGCATAGTATTAGTGTGTGGAAAGTTCTTAAGTACATCAAACTGATCTATTTATCTGTTTATCTTAATATTCTGGAACATCAGGATTTAGCATCCAGTCATGTTTATCAACAAACAAGGTATCAGGGACACCACTATGTCAAACTATTTGCCCAACGTTGTTCATTTCATTCCTGTTTTATATCGTTTTATATGGTGTAGAAGGGTGCCCAAATAAAGTGGTATACTGTGGCCCACTGTTGTGGTGAGAGACAGATTAACCTGGTGGAAGAATAGTTAATATGTGGTGAAGACACTGTGTTGTGCACTTTCCTTCCTAAAAAGTGAGTGAGTGAGAGAAGTGAATGAGTGGGTGAGTGAGTGAGTGTGAGTGTGAGTGTGAGTGTGTGTGTGTGTGTGTGTGTGTGTCTGTGTGTGTGTGTCTCTGTGTGTGTGTGTGTGTGAGAGAGAGAGAGAGAGAGCATGTGTGAGAGAGAGAGAGAGAGAGAGGTGTGTGTGTGTGTGTGGTGTGTGTGTGTGTGTGTGTGTGTGTGTGTGTGTGTGTGTGTGTGTGTGTGTGTGTGTGTGTGTGTGTGTGTTTTCGTTCGTTCGTTGCTTGATTTAACGTCTTTTCACTATAAGTGATATTAGACGGAGGAAAATGGCATGGAGGATGAAATTAGGGGGGGGGGGGGGGGGGGAACAGAGTAAGGGACGCAAAAAAATTAAAAGGAAGCGACAAGGTCTTAAGAAAAAGGATATGGTTGAACAAAGAAATGAAACTAGAACAACGCTAACATCAATAATGTAAAAGAAAAATCGTCATAAAAACAAAATAAAACAAAATTAATCATAATTATAATAATAATCTTAAAGTAACGCATTAACAGGACTGTGAACCAATGATTCTGAAATTTTAACTAACAAAACTTGATCCGACACTACTTCTTTAAAATGCGTTTCAAGATAGTTTCCTTGTGTAAACGTCTTTGGTAAAAAGGAACGAAGCTTTCTGCAGTAAAACAAACAGTGATACAATGTGAATTGTTCACCGCAAATACATAAAACGTTACAATATTTTGTTTTCAAAGCGTTCAGTTGAATGCGAAAATATGTCATAACAATTAATCTCAAATGATATAACGAGGAATACTGCATTTTTTTTTACAGATATTTTGAACTGAAAGTTTGATTCTTTTTTGAGACACAAATTTTTCATTTAAATGTTCATGAAATCGAATCCATGATGCTAATTCTAGCGAGTTGTAAGCTTCTTTTACCGAGGTGTTAACATGTAATTCTATGTGTGTGTGTGTGTGTCTGTGTGTGTGTGTCTGTGTGTGTGTCTGAGTCTCTGTGTGTGTGTGTGTGTGTGTGTGTGTGTGTGTGTGTGTGTGTGTGTGTGTGTGTGTGTGTGTGTGTGTCTGTGTGTGTGTGTGTGTCTGTGTGTGTGTGTGTGTGTGTGTGTGTTTGTGTGTGTTTGTGTTGTGTGTGTGTGTGTGTGTGTGTGTGTGTGTGTGTGTGTGTGTGTGTGTGTGTGTGTGTGGTGTGGTGTGTGTGGTGTGTGTGTGTGTGTGTTGTGTGTGGTGTTGATTCGGTTTGTTTTGTGTGTGCTTATTTACTCATGAAACCTTTAGCGTTGTGAATAAAACCTTACTAGATTCTGTCAAACCGTCTTCCTGGAACTCAATTTTTTTCTGTTCAGTCCTTAGCATTGTATGACAAAGACCAGTAAGTCAAAGCCATCATATAGACGCCAACAGACCCAAGACAGAGAGGGCACTGCCGGATGAGTTGGCAACAGACAGTGGAAGGGGACCTCCAACTGGTCAACTGAAAATGGGATGATATAAGCTGACTGGTGAAGGACTGTGCATGGTGAAGCACCTTAACTGTCTCATGTGTTCCATGACGAGTGAGTAGTTAAGTCCAAGTAAGTCAGATCAACATATAGACAGATCTGCTAGTGTCCAAATTCTTAACCCCCTCTTTGTGCATATGTACACAGAACATCAAACACACACGTTAAAAGATCCTAAAAGCCATGCCAGCGTTCAATACTTTGTGGAAACATGAAAACACCCAGCAATCATGCACACTGAAGGTGTAAGCAGACTTTTTGTTTTTGTTATTTTTGTTTAAAGCCCAGCTGACTTGCAAGCCATACAATGCCTGCACAATGTGTGGCAGACAACATGCATACATGCATCCAAGGAAACAGGGCAAAACACAGAAACAGTCCCACAGGGTTCACACAGATTTCCAGACAAAAAAATCTAAGGACTTTTTAAGGACTTTTGAAGCACTTTTTTTTTATAATATAATAATAATAATAATTACAATATTTATATAGCGCAAAATCTTGACAAAATCAAATCTAAGCGCTGAAGCAGACACACACGCACGCACGCACGCACACACACACGCATGGCTATAAATGGGGAGAAAGAATAAAAGCAATAAAAGCAAGAATAAAAGCAATGGAAAATTATAGAGAGCATAGCATATACAATTATATATTATAACCATGTGATTCCCCTCCGAGCGGAGACAGGCTGCAGAGGGGGGAGGGGGGGGTTGAGTGAGGTTAGGATTTTATGCAGAGGAGAAAAGGTGGGTTTTGAGAGCGGACTTGAAGGAGACAAAAGTAGGTTGCTGACGGACTGAGAGAGGAAGTTTCTTCCAGGAGAGTGGACCAGAAACAGAGAAGGCTCGTGGACCATAGGTATTGAGCTTAGTGCGTGGAAAGCGAAAAATCAGAGGATCGGAGGCAGAGCGGAGGGTACGTGAGGGAACATAGATCTCAAGTAGGCTTGACAGGTAATCGGGGGCTGCGTTATTGAGGCTTTTGTAGCACATGGTGTCTAGTTTGTATTGTATGCGCTTTGATACAGGGAGCCAGTGAAGTTGTGCCAGGGGAGGAGATATGTGGTCAGCTTTTTTCTTTTTGAGTACAAGGCGTACAGCATTGTTTTGAATGCGCTGTAGGATGTGAATGGTGGAGGCAGGAAGACCAGACAGGAGTGAATTGCAATAGTCAATGCGAGACATTATGAAGGAGAGAACGAGTTTTGCAGTTTTTCGACAGAGAGATACTTCCTGATCAGCCTTATACGATGGAGATGATAGTAGCAAGATCTGGCAGTTTGAGAAACAAAGTTGTTCATGGAGAGGGTAGAGTCAATGCAGACACCAAGGTTTTTAGCTGAATCAGAAATTGGGACTGATGTGTTACATAATGGGAGAGAAAGAGGAGGCAGCTGAGAAAGTTTCTGACGGGTGCCAATGAGGATAGCTTCTGTCTTGTCATCATTAAGCTGAAGTTTATTGATAATTTAAGGACTTAGTTCAAGGATAACTTTAAGAAAAATAATCATGAAATTCTGACTCACATCATGGATCCTCTGCGAGCATAGATTTCTTTAGGATCTCAGCTGTTTATATCAGTATAGCCACAAATGTTTGTTTCTTACAATACAGCAGAGCAAATGTAGGATTCTCATTTATTGTGATGAATTGACAAAATGTTTGAAAATGTTTGCTGCACACAACAGATTCTCCAATCTTGCAATTGACAAAAATGTTTGTTTGCCTGTCGTCCATAAGGAATTTCAGTTCTTGAGATCAGTAGACACAAATACATGTATGTTTGAAGTCACTGACGGTAAAATGTCTCTATACCTAAAACTACAGGTCACAACACTGGGAGCATGCAGTGTGTTTTTCCACTTGATCCTGAAGATTCTTGAAAACCTTCCAGTTCACATTCGGCCCATCCATGGACAGCTGCACTAACTTGTTGTAACCCAGCTCTTCGATAAGTGGTTCAAGATGGTCACAAATGTCAGTAGCTGCTGCATGTCCCATGAACTCTGATTGTAAGTAATGAGAGTGAACTGTATCATTGTCTCTGAAACGGATATGAATATCCATTTGCTTTTTCTGCAGTTCTTTGTTCAAACTTCCATCAAAGAGCAACACATATGCTGACTCGCTTCTTATTTTCTGTTTCAACTCAGATGGAGGTAAGGAGCAATGCCAAATGCTGCCAGATATGCAGTTTTTCTTTCTCCACATTGAAACTGTTTGGCAACAGCACTGTCCGGAAACATTCGCTGGATCAGATTTGAAATGCCTTCACACGAACGAAAGCTGTAATGACTTGTCACTACTTTTAAAGTCCACAGTAGTTCAGCTTTCACTGCCTCTGTTTTAGTACGGCTCAGGCTGTTCACTGACATCCGAGTTTGAGCAGAACAGTTGGTTGATGAACTGCAGGATGACTAGTACGGCTCAGGCTGTTGACTGACATCTGAGTTTGAGCAGAACAGTTGGTTGATGAACTGCAGGATGACAAACTGCTAGAAGTGATGGGATCGCTCATTGTAGAATTTTTTGTAAAAAAATTCGAAAGACGAACTGCAGGATTTGAAGCCTTCATCAGGTCCCAGTGTTTTTTCCCTTTTCCATGGGTATTTACAGCCAATTCTCCCACTGAACAAATGTCTATGGTCTTCTTACAAATGCGGCAAAAGGCCTTGCATCTGTCTCCATTTGGATCTGCCTGCAGCCATTCTTTGTATTCGTCTTTTTCCAGCCAAACCACGTTAAACAAACACTTCCCCGGCATGTTGACTTCTCAATTTCAAAATGGTGAAACATTCTTTCACGTACGCGCATGCGCCATGAAGGCTCGTAACTCTGGTGTTTTGACCTATAGCAGACGATGTATCGGTGAGATCGTCGATCTTAACTCCGACTCAGATTTTCTTTTTTTTTCAATTCAATTTCAACCTTTTTTTCCCCCCACAAACTCAAGATTTTACACAGACGTTATTAAAAATCATAGGCAGTGACAAAACTTAAGGACTTTTTAAAGACCTTTCAGCAAAAGCCTGATTTTTAAGGACTTTTAAGGCCTTAAAAAGCATGCCTTCAAAATTCATGACTTTTAAGGACTTTTAAGGACTTTTAAGGACGGTGCGAACCCTGTCCCAAGAACAGGACTTACCTTGACTGCTTGGCAATTGCCAGAGTTGATACAACCTTTACGCTGACACAGGATGGGTGGCCACGCTGAAACAGACGTACAAATATATTTGGACATGACAGTAAACAATAAGACTGGTTTATTTAGTACAAAGCCAATAAGATGCCTCTAGATAATCACAAAAACTTGAACACATACACATGCACACACATATGCTCACACACACACACACACACACACACAACACATACGCAATGCGAACACACAAACACACACATGCATGCACACACATACACATGCACACACACACACACACACACGTTCACAGTTCTACCTTTCCCTATACACTGTAGAATTACTCATGTTCTAGATATGTGCAGGCAAATTCTGGATATGCGTTCCAAGTGGATACAATTCTATAACTGCTGGGCAGAGACAGAAGAGAGATTATCACTCGCGTATTGCTCCCAGACGGGAAGCTACACTGAATATTGGCACGCACAGTACTGCAGGCAATTGAATGCTGGTATTTGCAGGCTGCAGACATGTGATGGGTGTTCATCCAAAAAACTATCAATCCAATATTTTCAAAATACATATTCTGTTTTTGCAAGAAAGCAGAGGCAAATATGATTTCACTTGAATCATATTTCCTAGGCAGAAGAATACTTGATCAAACTATCGAACTGTAAACTAAAGTTCCAAATTCTTTGCTTGGTGTCCCACTTTCATTTCAAAATGAAGTCATGTCACAAGTGAATGAAGCACTGTTTTACAGACATGTATAACAATATTTTTACTCTCATAATTCTGGGTGGTCCATATAATGGTGACACGCTTACCCCAGGGACAGCAACTTGCACTCCACATAAAAAAACAATTCCACTGTGACAAAAAAATTCAATCAGATCCACTTTTGTGTATTCCATGTAGTAAAGCAGAGATGCAAACACAGAAAGTTTTTCACTTATTTATGTATAGAAAAATTAACGCATTCATTTTGATTATTTTTTCAAGGATCATCCGACCAATATTTCAATAGTAGCTGATTACTATTTATGTCTTTTATGTTCATTTCATTTTTATCACATCTTGTGTTAGACTTACCTGTGAATTCCATTCCTTTGCAAGCCAAAAAACAGACAACAGCAATATATACAGTAATGATATATAAAACCCACATCAACTTATCATGGACAAAATAACATACATCAATGTACACACCATCATAACTTGTTCTGACTTGTCTTAGTATGTGCGTGTATGCATATGTGTTGAATTCTTTGGGGCTTAGTAAAAAAAGGGTTTACTTTGTGGTTAAAATCTAGTGATCAGTTGAAATCCATATATCACACACACACACACACACACACACAACACCACACACACACACACACACACACACACACACACACACACACACACACACACAAATCACGCACACATGCACAAACACATACATATCAGATATCTAATATCACTCATAGTAAAAAACATTAACTCAAAAAATGAACACATACATAAAGCTGTGAGAGGAAGAAAAGCTCTCACTAACATAGTCTTTGTATTTATGAAATTTATTAAAGTTGCAGTTCATCACATGACAAGCATATCATGTGACTAGTTAAGCCTTTATGTCCTTTCACTGATGTCATACCACATGATTCACTAAAAGACTGTTCCAGAAGATGATAAGTCCATAAAAAGAACCACTCATCCTCAACCTTCATCCGGCTACAATATGATAACATAATGTTTCAAATTCACATAGAAGAAAAATAATGGAAACAACAAAAAAGAAAGCGGACCACATACTGTCACCTCCTGACAGTAAAGAATTGAATAGACATTTCATAAGCTAAAACTGGATAATTATAGAGAATGATGAACTGCACATTCAGAGACACTTCATGAGCTAACATTAGATAATTATAGGAAAGTAGTTTTTAAAAACTGATGATAGAACCAGCTCAAAAGACATCAATAAGAATTGGAATGGCAAAGTAAAAAAATGGTCCAACTCAACAACATCTGGAAAGACAGAGGCATATCAAATGGCCTGGAAATTAGATTTTTAATGCGTTTGATCTGGCCAGTCATGATTTATAGCTGTGAAGCCTGAACTCTGAGAAAAACTGACTGCAGAAGAATTGATGCAGCAGAGATGTGGTTTTATCAGAGACTATTACGTGTCAAATGGACAGACAGAAGACCTAATGAAAGTGTCCTGGAAGAACTTGAAACCACCAGAAAACTACTAGCAGACATCAACAAGAGAAGACTAAAATACATTGGCCTGGTGTCATGCAACAAGAACACGGACCTCATGGCAACCATCTTTCAAGGAAAAACAGTGGCAAAAAGGAAGAAAGGCAAACTTCCAATCTCATACATCCACAACAAAACCAACATCAGTGGCCTAAATATTCAAGAAATTGTCCACAAAAGTCAAGACAGAGCGGCCTGGAAGGAGAGGGTGGTGTCCAGATGTGCAGCAGCCAACACCAAACCCGGTGACGCCGACAGGTGAGAATGAACTAAACAGACACTTTATGAGCTAAAATCAGATAATTATAGGAAAGTAGTGAACATTCAGAAACGCTTCATACGCTAAAATCAGATAATTATAGGAAAGTAGTGAACATTCAGAAACGCTTCATACGCTAAAATCAGATAATTATAGGAAAGTAATGAGCTAAACATACTTCATGAGCTAAAATCAGATAATTGTAGAAGAATAATGAACTGAACATCCAGAGACACTTCATGAAATCAGATAATTATAAGACTAATGAACTTAACAGAGACACCTCATGAGCTAAAATCAGATAATTATAGGAAAGTAATGAACATTCAGAGATACTCTGTGGGCTAAAATCAGGTAATTATAGGAAAGTAATGAACTAAACACACTTTATGAGCTAAAATCAGATAATCATAAGAGAGAAATGAACATTCAGAGACTCTCTGTGAGCTAAAATCAGATAATTATAGGAGAATAATGAACATTCAGACACTTCAAGAGCTATAATCAGATAATCATAGGGGAGTCAACAAATCAGAGAACACCAAAAATTTCAACCCCACAGATACATTTCTGAAGATGCTGTGACAGCTTCATAGCCCTCCCTGATGGCCCTACATACCACAGTACTTGTAGTGGATGCCCCTTCGGTCACTAAGAGCTGGGTTGAGCTGTGGCCAGTAGTAGAACAGAAGATGGGCGGCTGGTGCCTTGGCCGCTGGAGGGCCGTACGCAATGATGCTCAGTATGTCCTGAAAGCAGCACTCCTTTGTAACTATGTGATGTTTGATATTTACACTGTTTATGTGCAATAATGCTCCATGTGTCTTGAAAGCAGCACTCCTTTGTAACTATGTGATGTTTGATATTTACACTGTTTATGTGCAATAATGCTCCATGTGTCTTGAAAGCAGCACTCCTTTGTAACTATGTGATGTTTGATATTTACACTGTTTATGTGCAATAATGCTCCATGTGTCTTGAAAGCAGCACTCCTTTGTAACTATGTGATGTTTGATATTTACACTGTTTATGTGCAATAATGCTCCATGTGTCTTGAAAGCAGCACTCCTTTGTAACTATGTGATGTTTGATATTTACACTGTTTATGTGCAATAATGCTCCATGTGTCTTGAAAGCAGCACTCCTTTGTAACTATGTGATGTTTGATATTTACACTGTTTATGTGCAATAATGCTCCATGTGTCTTGAAAGCAGCACTCCTTTGTAACTATGTGATGTTTGATATTTACACTGTTTATGTGCAATAATGCTCCATGTCTTGAAAGCAGCACTCCTTTGTAACTATGTGATGTTTGATATTTACACTGTTTATGTGCAATAATGCTCCACATGTCTTGAAAGCAGCACTCCTTTGTAACTATGTGATGTTTGATATTTACACTGTTTATGTGCAATAATGCTCCATATGTCTTGAAAGCAGCACTCCTTTGTAACTATGAGACGTTTGATATTTACAAGGTTTATCTATGTGCAATAATGCTCAATATATCCTTAAAGCAGCACTCTTTTGTAACCATCTGATGTTTGACATTTATGTTTATTTACGTGCAATAATGCTCAGTATGTTCTGAAAGCAGCCTTCTTTTGTAACCATCTCATGTTTGACATTTAAGGTGTTTATTTATGTGCAATAATGCTCAATATGTCCTTAAACTTTAAAGTATGTGCAATTACATGTAAATGAACACTTTATTTTACCTTATTTTCATTTTTGCAATGTTCCAACCTGTGTTCACATATGCATGTAATCATGTCATTCCACTCATAGCATGCAGGTGTTATGTTGACTGCACTGTCTGCAACAACATTACCAGCATAAAAAGAATTCTATATAGGGTAGTAGATGCAGCAGGCAAAAAGGCTGGTTACACTTGAACGCCAAGGAAATTAAAATGCTACATATCCAAGCTAGACACTGAAAACAATCATGACATCACAATTAACAGTTTCTTTAGCAAATATGAAGGATTTCAAATATCTTGGCTCTGTAAAAACTGATGATGGAACCTGCTCCAAAGACATCAAAATAAGATTTGGAATGGCAAAGCAAAAAATGGTCCACCTCAACAACATCTGGAAAGACAGAGGCATACCAAATGGCCTGAAAGTTAGATTTTTAAAATATTTAATCTGGCCAGTGATGATTTATGGCTGCAAAGCCTGAACTTTGAGAAAAACTGATTGCCGAAGAATTGAGGCAGCAGAGATGTACTTTTATCGGAGACTACTACGTGTCAAATGGACAGACAGAAGAACTAATGAAAGTGTCCTGGAAGAACTTGATACTACCAGAAAACTACTGGCAGACATCAACAAGAGAAGACTAAAATACACTGGCCATGTGTCACGCAACAAGAACACAGACCTCATGGCAACCATCTTTCAAGGAAAAACAGGCAAAAAGGAAGAAAGGCAGACCTCCATTCTCATACATCGAGTACATAACCAACATCAGTGGTCTAAATATTCAAGAAATTGTCCACAAAAGTCAAGACAGAGCAGCCTGGAGTGAGATGGTGGCATCCAGATGTGCAGCGGCCATTACCAAACCCAGTGACGTCGACAGGTGAGACAGGTGAGATTGTCTGCATACTCCTACTCCATCTTTGGCAAGTTCGCATGCTGCATATTTTCATGTTTCCATAAACCATCGAACATCAACATGGCTTATAGGATCTGTAATAAACATACATGACATTCTGCATGTACAGAATGATGTCTGCTTACATGATCTTTAATAAATATACATGATGTTCCACATGTATACACATATGTATGTCTGCTTATAGGATCTTTAACAAACATACATAACATTCTGTAACATACACGACATTCTGCATGTACACACATATGTATGTCTGCTTAACCCTTTCAGCCCTAAGTACTTCTAAACCTCTGATACCCTCAATCCTGAGTATTTTTAGAGAAATTCTAGCGAAAACCGGTGTCTCAGAATAAATCCTTCTAATGCTTAAAAATTTGCCAGGAAGAAAGTATAGGGTGTCTGGAATTCGGTAATATAAACAGGATGTGGCAGAGGAGAGTAGGTGCCAGTAGGTCACATACCGCACGCCAGCACCATACCAGGCCAGGTCAACCGGACATGTCAGGCCGCTCCTGCGGCCTGCCGGGTCCAGAGGTATTAATCGCACTGGCCGCCGCATCGGCCAGCCGGGTTCAAAGGGTTAATAAACATACATGACATTCTGCATGTACACATATGACATTCTGGATGTACACAAATATTTAGGTCTGCTTAATAAACACATACACAACATTCTGCATGTACACACATATGTATATCTGCTTAATAAACATATACACAACATTCTGCATGTACACACATATGTATGTCTGCTTAATAAACATATACACAACATTCTGCATGTACACACATATGTATGTCTGCTTACTAAAACACATACACGACATTCTGCATGTACACACATATGCATGTCTGCTTAACTCTTCTGGCGCCAAGCAATTTTCCTTAATAGAACGCTGTACACCAAGTAAATTTTCTGGTGAAGCTTCCGTTTATATATAGTTTGTTAATAAAATCACTAAAAATGTATTTCTTTATGGATTACTTTGAGATTTTCTGTGCTTGTGTAAAAATGAATGAATAAAAATGTTTGAAAATTACTAGTGTGT
Organism: Monoplex corrugatus; assembly: GCA_030674185.1. Classification (NCBI taxonomy): domain Eukaryota; kingdom Metazoa; phylum Mollusca; class Gastropoda; order Littorinimorpha; family Ranellidae; genus Monoplex; species Monoplex corrugatus. The sequence continues at coordinate 89,656,090 of CM060308.1, forward strand.
GTGTTGATAGATTCTGCTTGTGCGATGATGTTGTTGGTGGTGGTGGTGGTTGATGGTGGTGATGGTGGTAAAAAAAAATCATAAATAATAGTAAAGGTGTCACAATCAATTCATTTAACAAATTTGAATGAAGCATAAATCCAATCAACAGAAATAAAACACAATAAAATGAAGTTGGCTTTTATTGCAATATGATTGAAAGCTTGCACTCTGATGAACCAATTGTCCATTTGCAATGTTTTGGCAACGACTCGACCCCACCCCTTTTTGCAATGACCTGATCGTAATATCTTCAACCAGTTTCTGGACTTCATCATCGAAAAAGTGTGCAAATAGCTCGTACTCACTTGCCTTTGTATCAATGTTTCTGGCCCCACAAGTTTCACTGAAATTACACAACCAATCACAGTCATAGCAGTCCTCAAAAGGATCCGTCACTGCGTGTTCGTCTTCTTCATCCGAGTCATCGTCACTAAACTGATAACCTGTGGCATCACCACCACCACTATTCCACCTATCAAAATCTGCGATCATTCTTGCCACTTCTTCTTCCTTTTTCAATCGCTTAAGTTCAGATTCAGAGATATCTTCCACAGTAAAACCTTCAAACTGGTCATCGTCACTGTCGCCATCATACAACAAGTCAGCCCAAAATTCTTTGTTCAGCTCCATCATCAAAAACTTTGTTAAAAATCACTCGAAACTGGCGCAAAACAAAGCAGTCGCCATTGTGAAGGAAGTAGGGAGTATCCCGAATCGCATGCGTGCATCTAATTAATTGTAGGATGTGATGTCATGAAAGCAAAGAAGGTGAAAGGGAGACACCGGGAAGCACCTTTGCCTGGCGACTTTAGTCGCCGGCAGAGTTCAAGTATAGTAGTGACATCAGGCGACTTTAGTCGCAGACGGCGTTATGAGAGTTAATAACACATACACAACATTCTGCATGTACACACATATGTACATCTGCACATACGTTGACCTGGGAAATTAAAAAAACTTTCCTTCAACCAAAAGACAGTGCCAGGCAGGTCTGAACCCAGACTTTCCAACTGGAAGTCAAAAACCTTAACCACTTGGCTAGCATGCCCATCACACTTTACTTAATATCTCACTTCAGTATCTGGTATTTTGAAGGAGACATCCTTTCTCAATTAAACTATCTTCAGATGTAGAGGTTCTGTATTCAAACATCACACTTCACTTAATATCTCACTTCAGCATCTGGTATTTTAAAAGAGACATCTCACTTCAGCATCTGGTATTTCAAAAGGCATATCCTTTTTCAATTAAACTATCTTCAGGTGTAGAGATTCTGTGATCAAATGTGACGGTTTTACTTACATTGATGATGTTCTTCTTCATGCTCATAAAGCACTCCAGGATCTGAGAATGAAAGGCTGCAACACAATGAGCAATATTGGCTACATATATATATTTACATATTTTGCTAACAAAAAACACAATACATACATGTATGTATTCATAATGTGCAAAAGTAAACATACTTTTTGCAATACAAAATACAATATATTTTGAACATATTTTACAATTCCTTGTGTTTGTTTGCTTATTTGTTTGCTAGTTCATTTTTTAAAATGTCCTTTATGAAAAACAATGGATACAATCTAAAATGTATTATAATGATAAAAATGTACTGTATCATGTGCCTGTAAATAATGGATGATTAGCTCATTTTGCAACGGTTTGCAATGATAAATATGGATGATTAGCTCATTTTGCAACGGTTTGCAATGATGTCTACTAAGTGATAACACACACATACACACACACACACACACACGCATGCACACACATACACACACAACACACGCACACACACACACACATGCACAGAGTTCATAGACACATGTCCCTAGAACCTGGAAGCTGCCTAATCATGTCAAATGATTTAACAATGCTATGAAAACATAAGAATACCAGACCACATGAATCAGAATGTTGTTCGTATATGAAAATTCAGAACATGTAGACAAAAACAACCTTAACGCAACATTCTCCTTCATGGCACTTAAATACAACAGCAATCAGTTACTGCATACCACATGATGAAGCAAGGACTCTTTATATTTGGCCTTCATTTTCCAAGTAAACTGACTTGATTATTTTTCACTGAAGACAATACAATGCGAATAAAGTATTTCTGAAATAAAATGAACTGAACTGCTCACCTCCATTTTCAGTGTGTTGAAACACCATGGTGATGATGGCTGCGGCAGACTCGCTGGCATAGGTTGGTTCAGCACATCCATCATAACCTGATGTTCATTCACACATATGATAATAATAGTCTATGATGATGATGGATGATGATGATGATGATGATGATGATGATGATGATATTATGATCATAAAGACGACGATCATGATGATGATTACGGTGGTGGTGGTGATGGTGGTGGTGGTGATGATGATGATGATGATGTCTACTTGTGCAGCACTTCATCTTACAAGAAGTAGTAGCAAGAAACTGGACAGAGCCAAACAGCAGAAAGTCCTCAGAGCACTTAACAAAAGTGTATGTGGCAGAAATGAACATATGTTTTAATACCGTTTTAACTCACTCGCTACGCACGATTATGCCCCTTCCCGTTCCCCTGATACACACCATTTGTATAGGTCATCAGAAAAATTCTCAAACAAATAAATGAAAACAGAGAGTTTTGAAATTTGGCGGGTTATATATTAAAAGATTGGTGTACAACATGCTGAAATTTCAACTGTCTAACCCTCATGGTTGCTGAGTAACGGTACAAGTAAAATTAGAGACATTTTCAGGTGAAAAATGCCTTACAAAACACACAGTCAGGTCAATACATCAGTTCCTACAGTCACATTTTGAATGAAATTTGATACAATCCAACATGCACACACTTCACGTGCACTGAAGGAAGAGATCGTGTTGAACAGCGCTGAGTTGTTGAGTATTGTTCAGCCATTTGCTTTTCCGTCGTCTGCTTCGCTGCGGAGATAGTGGGTCGTGAACTTTGCACTGACCACTCACCAACTGTGTAGTACAGTGACCTCGTGGCCTGTAACGAGGCTAAGAATGACCGGACAATCTATTTCTGGCTACTAGTTTCGGTAAACAGAACTACTGAAAGCCCTGCAAATTTTCAAAACTCAAGTCGGATTTCTTCGACGCTCATAGACAAGCGATGTTGAACTGGTCGGGAAGTCACGACGCTCGTATAAGAGAGTTAATGAAAAAGATAACTCACAAAGTATACAATGTTAAAAAGTATACAATATTACAAAGGCAATCTTTTAAAAGCATAAATAATCCTAATAAACCATCTCAACACCTTTTTGAACCTGACATAAAACCTGGAAAAGAAAATCAGGTACAAATCAATGGATTTGCACATATAATCGAAGGATGCACCTTGACCACTCCATACATCACCAGTGATTTAAAAAAAACTGAATCCAAATATATAAACACAATTAAGTACTATAAAACATATATAAAAAATATCTAAATTACCTAAAATTACTTCTTCTTTAGAGCCAAAAATGCAGTTAGCACATGTGCCTACATATCAATCCTAAGAGAAAGCATGGAAAGCTTTAAGAAAAACATACAGGTAAATGGGCCAACAAGGCTGAAAATGATAGGAGACGACGACAGAAAGCAAAGGAGCAAGAGAGAAACAAAGAGAGTGACAGAAAAGAGGAAACTACTAGCACAGAATTTCCAAATGGTTGGGATACTATTTATTCTGAAAAAAAGGCAGCATCCCTACTGGGAAGTTTGCCTACCCAGGGTCATGGGGAGGAGAGAGCTGCAAAGAAGATCGATGGTGTCTTTGTGCAGGGTGGGAGGGAAGATGGCCAGTGTGGAGGCCACAGTGTAGGGCAGAGAGTCCAGCAGGTCATGCTCCAGAAACGGTACCAGACAACCCACCACATTCAGCACAGCTTCTCCCAGGTCTGGTCAAAGACATATGTGGAAATCATTTAACTTAGAATACAACATGTGCATGCATGTGTGTTCATACATCTATACAAACATAACCGCATGCGCATACATCCAAGACTTAACACACGAGCATGTAAGTGAGCCCTCTGTACATGCACACACACACACAAACACTCTCTCATACACACAATCACACATACATCAATAACACACCCTCTCAGTCTCATCCATCTGTTTCCTAAACAGCACCCCCCTCCTCATCCTCCTCCCCAACACATACACACAAGGTCCAGCATTTATATCCAGGAATGGTTTCAGGCAAGCCTCCATGTTCAGCATGGATTACAACTCCTAGATATAATTCTCAGCAAAAAATGTGGGAGATTACAGCATGCATCTGTATCAGTGTATGTATGAAAGAAATTTGCAGAAGGTTCCCTGTCTACACATATACTGAAGACATGAGCGTAGAGTATGTATAGGTGGGGAACTTTTTGCATAATTTCTTGCATTCATGCAGATGAACACAAAATCGTATAAGAACCTCTACACACACACACACACACACACACACACACACACACACACCACACACACACACACACACACACACTCACCTAACTGTCCAATCTGCATCATGGGGACAAGATCAATGATACTGAGTACCGCCTGATAGAGCCCAGAGTAGTTCAGGTTGGGAAACACTGACAAACGCACACTGTCCCGTTGCCGGGGTCCATAGCTTTCAGCTGGGATATTGGGCACATCCTTCAGCACACTGGTGAGAGAAGAAGAAATAAGACCACAGTATCAGCAAAGGAATGAAGCAGGAAAAACATGAAAATTTTATCATGGTACATGTCTCAGATTTCTGAAAAATGGGCTCAAATTTGGCTCATGTATTTTAATACACACACACACACACACACACACACACAAACACACACACACACACACACACACACACACACACACCAAACATACACACACACACGCGTGTGCATTGCACTGAAAAAATATTAACAAAATGAAAATGTTCATGATTAAAAGTAAACGAACATGAAAGAAATATTAATAAAATAAAAGGCAATTTACAAGTAGTTACAATACATTTTCTTTGACCTAATCTACAAAAATTCCCTTCCAAAGCATCGACTTCTGTCCTTCCTTATGGGTGGCATCCCAAAACAACAGCTACAGCCCCTGTAGAATCCCTGACACAAGCATCCTGACACCATGTACAAGGATTTGATAGTATTGTTATAAAGCAATAACGAGCAGCATGAGAGTAATACAAGTAAATCAGCATGAAATATGAGGCAGAAAAAAATAGAAGACCCACCAGGCGAGTTTTCCTCAATGATATGATCAAGAAACAATTTTCACAGCATAATAACTAAGTTCAGCTGTTTCAGTACTGTGATGATTTTTTTTTTTTTTATTGTTTCCGTATCATTCAACTGACCTTAGCAGAGTCTGTGAGAAGTACTTCAGAGTATTGGCAATATCCGTCCCTGTGGGTTGTGGTGTCAGATTGTTGATGATGCGGTAATGGTAGTCCTTCAAGTTTCGGATTTTGGAGGTAACTGCAAAATATAGTTATATAAATATGAATATGTGAAAAGCACTTGCTATTGTTCTATAAGTTTCTTTAAACAAACTTGCTTATTGAAGATTTCACAAAATTTCACAACTGAATTATGCACTGCACCTTTTACTGTTTTAGTCGTTTTGTTGATGTTCTTATAGCAATGTAGATCAAAAGTGCGTAAACCTCTCTACATGTACATCTATACACAACATACATACATTATAATTTATATACAAGCATGCTTATTACACAGTAAAAACCACTAAACTTCAAATACCTGGATGAGAAAATGCTGACAGCCAATCTGTATCATGTACTGATGAGCTGAAAGTGGGGGGGGGGGGGGGGGGGGCATATCCTGCAAGTTACGCAACAATAAAATCATTCACCATTTGTTGTAGAAAGAGACTGAAACTGTGAAAGTGAAACTCTGTGAGAGTAAAAAATGGACTTAAATTTAAAACCCACAAGACTTATTAATAATCTTATCTCTTATAAAATTAAACTTGATATCAATACATGGTTGCTAAGTAGTCAAGTATTAAAAGAAATTTTGGTATTCGACACAATGGTCAAGCTGCATATGGCAACGTGTCCAGATCAAAACATGCTTTTTATTATCACCTATTTGTCCAAAAAAAAAGTTCTGCCCAGAATAACTGATCTGATTAATCAACAGTATGTTTAGAGAAACTTTTGACTTACTGCTTATAAAAATTCAAATCATTATGATATTTTGCATGGATTAATGGGTAACTGGCTATATTATATTTTAAGACACAGCAAGAATTGCTTCAAGCAAGGTTCATTCAATGACCAGATCACTCATAATTCATAACCCCTATAACCTTTCAGTTTTGTTTTGTTTGTTTGTTTGGAGTTTAACGTCTGCACCCACATAAGCGATACGGCAGACGGGTTCGCTATGAACTACTTAAAAATTGTACATAAAATCTTATGTATATTATTACCTTTCAGTTTAAAATAATAACTTAAGGATAACAACTTTCATTTTTAACATGTGTAATTTACTAAAGCTCTATAACTTGTATAAGCCCTTAAAGTTTCAAGAATCATGGACACATATACTGATATAGTCATACTGATATTAAAACATTTCATGGCATACAGCTCTCTCTCTCTTGTATGTGTGTGTGTGTGTGTGTGTGTGTGTGTGTGTGTGTGTGTGTGTGTGTGTGTGTGTGTGTGTGTGTGTGTGTGTGTGTAGTTTGTGTGTGTGTGTGTGTGTGGTTTGTTTGTGTGTGTGTGTATGTGTGTGGTTTATTTGTGTGTGTGTGTGTGTGTGTGCGTGTGTGTGTGTGTTGTGTGTGTGTGTGTGTGTGTGTGTGTTTTGTGTGTGTGTGTGTGTGTGTGTGTGTGTGTGTGTGTGTGTGTGTGTGTGTGTGTGTGTGGTAGTTTGTGTATGTGTGTGTGTGTGGTTTGTTTGTGTGTGTGTGTATATGTGTGTGGTTTATTTGTGTGTGTGTGTGTGTGTGCGTGTGTGTTGTGTGTGTTGTGTGTGTGTGTGTGTGTGTTGTGTGTGTGTGTTTGTGTGTGTGTGTGTGTGTGTGTGTGTGTGTGTGTGTGTGTGTGTGTGTGTAAATTTGTAATTTACTTTCAGATTTATGTAGAGCTGGTATGGTGGTGGTGGTGGTGGTGATGTGTGTGTGTAATGACAATGAATAACCATTTCATATTTGAAGGTGTGAAAACATAAAAAGTATTTCTCATTAAGTCATTTTCTGGCCTGTTGATATATGCACGTTTCATTTCAGTGCCTTTAGCTTCCCGCTGTGTGCTTTATAATTTTTGTGTAATCATTACCATTGATTATCATCACGTATGCGCGCTTTACAGACACAAGAGTCACTGTGAAAGTGACCCACACCTTTACAACGATACAGTAATCCCAGTTTGAGTTACCAACTAGATCCAATCAACACGGGTCAAATTGCTGGCGATGATCGAGCGATGGCATAATTTTGTTGCATATTATTTATGATTTTAATTGGTCTATGACATGAGCATTGCTTTTCATTTGTTTTGTTTTGTATTTTATGTTTGTTATCTAGACTTACACGTTGCTGCTCGAGTTGCCATCCTGATGTCACGTACGCCGGTAAGGGGCTGCTGACCAGTTGACTGACCAACGGAGAGTCCGAGTGTCCGCCGCAGCAGCAGCAGCAGCAGACAGTATGCCTGAATGCTGCGTCTGCCTACATTTAGACAGATCTAACGTCACCGCTGAAAACTATGATCTGAATACAAGACCTACACACCAAAAATCAGACCTTAACGACAAAGTGAGACGCCTGTTCTAAAACAACATAGAAAGCTGAGAAAATTCACCATCGCATCTCATTTTCTAATACGGACCAGCATCCTACCCTCGCCATAGAATTATGCCAAGCTGGGTAATCTATTCCATCTTTGCAGACTTTCGAAGTAGGTATACCAATTTAGATAAACTATAAAAACAGCAACCTACAGTTATAACACGCGTTATTAAATCTACAGCAAAACGAGAAATGCAAGGATTTAGTCAGGAAAGAGAAAGAAAGAAAGAGAAAGACGCAAACGGAAAAGGGGGGGGGGGGGGCAGATGAAAGAAAAGTAACATAAACTGACCTTCCTGGGGTGCTCCGTCAGTTTTCAGGCCCTTTAAAGGGAGGGTCTTTATGCCCCTAAGCATGTAATGATCGTTTCATTCTGTGTGGAACTCATCGGACCAGCTATCTCGATAGCAAGAGCTCTCAGGCATCCACACATATGTACAGTGAAATCCAAAACATACGTGACTGCCGGCGTTCAAGCAAACAGGAACCAGACACGGAAAAAAAAAATCCAGAACGCGTATTTAATACAACCAGACAAGGTAGGCGCAAATTTTCGGACAACTGGCTTTTGTCAAGCGTAAGATCACAAACAAACAAACAAAATGCATGAAGCAGCAGGGAAGTTTCAGTCTTTTTCTCCTAATTTTTGTATTTGGTGTTTGTTTGTTGGTGATTTTACACTTGCCAAAGGCCAGTTGGCCGAAAATTTGTGCCTGTCTTGTCTGGTTGTATTAAATACCCGTTCTGGTTCTTTTTTCGTGTTTCTTTCTTTTTGGTTGTTGATGTAGTTGGTTTTTAAAAAAAAAATTTTTTTTATGGTTTCTATGTACGGTGAGCTTCCCAGAATTGGGAAAGCTAAGGCAGCAAGGGAGATAAGGTGTGCATCGCCGTCATTATGGTGGCTCCAGAAAAGCTGAGGTCTCTACAAAGACATTATAAAATCCATAACGTCTTTGAGTCTCTACCACCTCACTCTTCTACATTTGTGTGTGTGTGTGTGTGTGTGTGTGTGTGTGTGTGTGTGTGTGTGTGTGTGTGTGTGTGTGTGTGTGTGTGTGTGTGTGTGTGTGTGTAAACAACATTCAGACAACATTTTTCGAGGCAACTGTGGGGTGTTCAAAGGAATGGTAGTTTCGTCAGTATATAGTAATATTGTCCTGTGTTAGATCAAGTTTGGGGATGGGGGAGAGGCCAGAGGACAGTTGCACATAACGTATTATCCTTTTTTTTGTACAGAAGAGCATCTATTAGTAAGCACTGAACACACACACACACACACACACACACACACACACACACACACACACACACACATACACACACACAAACCACCACTGTTTACACACTTGCTGTATGTATATTCAGTGATGATCGCTCGTTCTGTTCAAAGTTTTGTTTTGTTTTGTTTCAATGGCATAAAGACGGGAAGGCATAGATTCTGAGCTATTACACACATACAACGTTCACACATTATTAAAGTCTATCGACAGCCACTTTTTCCCCAGCCCCATTTACATGCTTCAAGTCTGTTCGAACAAACCAGAATCAGAGTTATTACATTACCTGAATTGGAATACCAGCTGGGAAGTAAATTGGCGCACACTAGACTCAGTAAACATTTTGCTTGAGGTGGATCATTTTATGTTTCAATTTCATTTTCACAAAAATGGATTTACTGTAAGTAAATATGGGAATAATTTACTGTGCCCTACAAATGCCATGCTACGGATTTGGTCACAATATTTTGTGCCAGCGACATTCGGGACTCACGAGCTTGTCTTGACGTTTTGCACCAAATGACCTGTAATCTTTGTGACGATTTGCACGTGCGATTGCGACGTTTCCTGTCAGTTTAACAACAATAAGAAAATAACCTATACGTGTGTGTCACCACTACCTCCTAACTTCTGAAACAAACCAAGTGAAAAAGTTCCTTTAAGAATGTGGACAAAAACCTGGGCAATACATTTCAAGTCCGACTAGTGCTGTACGCAAACTCTGCGTACATGACGCAAGTGTGAAAATGGCTGTAACGCGAACTGTAATGAAACTAAACAAATATCAGAGTACAGTAGACCCACACATATATGGTCTATATGGTTTTATTTGTGTTTCTTTCTTTCTTTCTTTCTTTCTTTCTTCTTTCTCCACCCCCCTCCCAATTCCCCACCCGTCCCCTTTTTGACATAAGGGGGTAATATTTTTATTACAATTTTTATGACATCATTGACTCAATCCAAAACAAGTGTGACTGGCCGCATTCAAGCAATCAGGAACCAGAAAAAACACGTAAAAAGAATAAGAACGCGTATTTAATACAACAAGACAAAACACGCTAATTTTCGGCCAGTTGGCTTTTGTCAAGCGTAAGATAACGAACAAACAAACACCAGTTACAAAAATTAGGAGAAAAAGACTGAAACTTCCCTGCTGCAACTTCTAAACATAACAACAAAAACAACAACAATAACATAACAATACTGGTTGTAGTAACAATAACATATATACATATTTGTGGAAAAAAAGGAAGGGGCAGTAGGGAAGTTTCAGTCTTTTTCTCCTAATTTTTGTATCTGATGTTTGTTTGATTGTTATCTTACGCTTGACAAAGGCCAGTTAGCCGAAAATTTGCGCCTGTCTCGTCTTGTTGTATTAAAATACGCGTTTTTATTCTTTTTTCATGTTTTTTTTTCTGTTTCATCATTGACTCAGATGTGTTATGCAGTTCATTTAGTTTCATCACTGCATTAGCTGACGTGTTCCCCCCCCCCTCCCCGCCCCTTCCTCTTCTTTGCTCGCGATTCTTTTCCGACTTTCTTCTTTTCCTTTGATTCTATATCTGTAATTTACTTTTCTTGTTCACAGATATGTATATATGTTATTGCTACTAAAACCAGTATTGTTATTTGATCTTTTTTTAATTTTTTTTATTTTTAGTCTTTTTTTTTAAGTCAACATTTCACTACAATTCTTTTGATAACTTCTTTCATAATGTATGTGCTATGATTTATCTGTTTTTAATATGCTTATATTGTACACGTAGAGTAGCAAGGACTAGCTCTAAGAGAGGTCCAGTGGGACCTCACGCTACTATTCTTGAAAACTTAAAAAAGCGTTTTAAGTTTGAAGTTTTAAGATTTTGTGGATGAAAGACATGAATTTATAAAATGTAACCGTGTTTAATAAACTGCATTAATCTGATTAATGTATAGTAAACCCACCTCCCCTTTTTTCTAATTGTAAAATGCAATAAGTATGCTTTGGCATGGACTGCTTGTGCTCTGTCAATGAAAATATCATCATCATCATCATCATTGTCGTGGTAGTTGAAATAATCGTTCCCCACAGCACACAATAAATTAGAGTAGGGGTTCTTGACATGTCAGTCATTTATTGGCCTAACCTCCCTTCTCACTAGGGTGATTTCCCAGCTATATTTCAAAAATCGATCAGCATTATGAGCCTGAACAAAAAAGAAAAGTTGATCGTTTTGAAAACTGACACACATTCGCAAAACGAAAAAGTTTAAACTTTTATGGTATCTTAATAAAAAAAAATCGAATTATCATAATACTTTTCAGCGCTTTGCTCACGATGACAGCACCCACCATTGAAGCCGTGCGCTAAAACTTTCTGAGTAAGAACCACTCTCAGCCTCGAGCCGGTTGCAGACACGCTAGTTTTTTCAGCGAGACTTCAGTTCCCGGCTAGTTCAGCACGCACCACTATAAATTCACTATGTCACAGGCAATGAGTGCTGCAGGAAAGCTGTACTTTGTTACTGTTGAAATTATTGCCAACAAAGAAGGCATAGACCTTCCAAGATTTTTGCAAAAGATCGATGGACTCCTACAAGACTACTCCACAGCCACGCACGTCATTTACAAATTCAAGGTAAGCTTTCCCTCCACGGCGGTTCTGTTGCGTACTCGGTGTCACTCGTTCCGCATCTTTTTACGGTCGAGGGAGCGTCAGAAGAAAGTTTTTACGGAATTAAAGTTTTAGGAGAGAGACCTAGCGCGAGACATTAAAAAGCCTTTAGCAGCACAATTATTTGGAGGAAAACAGCAGCCCAGGCGTGGAGGGTAGGTAGTAGACCTGTTTAGGCTAATTTCCGCTAAACTAAGGAAAACTGAAATGAAAGTGTGTTGGCTGCAACAGGAATCCAAACTGAATTGTCGGGGGTTCTGCCTATTATCAGCACGTGGTTTTTGCCCAGATTTTCTATTTTTGATTCGATATTCAGTTTACCTCAGCAAAGGTTCAAGTTTAGATCAGTTCACGACAGTTGGAATTAAATTTGACGATTACTACAATTACTGAATTAGGCTAAGCCTAAATTACTAAACCTATTTTTCTATCAGTGGTCCTATTGGCCTTGCATGTAAAGTGCTGCAAGCTATGCCTTGACATGGACTGTTTTCATTGTGTGGACCAAAATGGAGTTTGTATTATTATTTTTGTGTAAATCTAAGTGGTAAAGCCTGCTTGCATTTTTGGCATTAAAGGCACACACATTTTAACCCCCTTGACTGCTGAAGTTGTCTGAATTACAGGGCTCCTACTTTTCCGCGAATTCGCGGATTTCCGCGAAAACTTGAGAGCGAGAATCCGAAAAAAAAAAAAAAAAAAAAATTTCCGTGAAAAAAAAAAAAAAAAAGTATCTTTACCATACTATAAATTAAGCTCAGATATGTGTCAAATTGCGCTATTTTAAATGTAAATTTTCAACATTTTCAGGGCCCCCTGATTTTCAGGGTGTTTTGTTTTTCCTCAGTGGGAGCCCTGGAATAAGGTCATTGGCATGTTGTTGCCATTTTTGTCTGTAGAGAGGTTTATCTTAGCATTAACAATGTGCCTGACAATACATTCTGGAATTAAAGAAGACGGGAGAATGCAAATTGATTTCATTCAGCCAGTCTCCATTGATGATTGTCAGAATCTCATCTGCCAGTAATTTCTGCAACAGCTTTGTCAGCTGTAATCAAACACTTTGTTGCTATAATAGTATAAAGTATGAGGAAATGGGCTCCTGTGACTTAGTGCCTCTAATCTTTGTTTTCACAGGTTATTTAAGAAATGTTTTGCTACTTGTAAGTACAGTGATTAGGACAAATAAAGCAAATGTGATCAGAAATTTTTGTTAGTCATATGATACTGTAGTAGTAAGAAACTGGTGTGAGCCAGACAGCAGAAGTCCTTAGAATCCCCTGTCAAGCAAGTGTTGTGGCCCTTAATACTGGCTTGCCAGGGGCGATTAGAAATCTTAGTTGTAGGGTAGGGCCTACCTAGTTTAAAACCTGCTGACAGAATATACGCATTACATGACACCATCAAAACATCAGTGTAGGCCCTATTCCACAAAAGAAGTGATGAAACCAAATAAAATATCAGCAGATGGCCTTAAGAGGTATTTATAACAGTACATTGGCTCCAAAAATAAATACCATGCACTCGCTGAATCTGACCAGAAAGTTATTTGTTGACAGATTTTGACAGCCACTCAACTTTGCACGTCTTGCCAAATGTGAAGTTATGCTCATGTCCTGGTTGAAGAATGTACGTGGACTGTGACATGACTTGAATTTGTGATAGGTTTGCATCATGCATGCTCATTTACATTTCAAAGGAGAAAACCCAGTGAAACTATTTCATATGCAGTGTTTTGAGAGATGTTGGCCATGTGATAAGACGAACAGGAAGCGTGGGTTTCATTGGATGTTTGGAGTTGAGTTTGTTCAAGATGGATTCATAATACTCAGTTTATTTCATTTATATGCACTTCACTAAAATTCGCCAGCAATATCTGGCAGCCTCCTGAGTATGTACAAAATCCTTTGCGCTGGCAAAGTTTTGAATTTTCATGGAAATTTTGCTGGTAGCAGCATGTCATTTCTCATGCCAAATAGTTACAATTGCCTGGAACTTCAGCTTTTGCAATAAGAACAGCTAACTCAAATTAAAATTACTTTATTCTTCGTTATAGTTTAGTTTGTGATCGTTTGCTATGGCAGTCACTCACAATGGAAATGTCAATGTCGTGACTTTGCTTGATCGTAAATGTTACCGATTCCTCTGCACTTTAAATTCTTGCGCTTGACAAAGGATGTACTTTTTACCTCATGTCATTCCATTGATACAGATATTTTGATACCTTCAAATCCAGAATTCCTTGAGAACATTTGAGAATATGGTCTCATATAACTCTAGATGTGGAACAGGGTGGTTTTTTCCTTTTTTCAGGAGCTATTTTGTGACTGTTTTTATTTCATTTTCAGATTTTGCTTTCAAACAAACTTGATGAAGACATTAAATTTAGCTGGTGATGGTAGGCCTACTTCTTTACTATGTTTAGAATACTTTACAGTATAAAAAACTATAATGTATGTTGTGGTAGAATACCTGTAAAATTGACCAGCAGTTGAGAACAACTCATGTAAAGTAGTCCACCTATAGCAAACCCATCTACAATGAATTTCCGGCTATAACATAGTATAACATAGTATAACATACTCTTTTTTTTATATTTTCCCTTCCCTCTTTTTTTTTATTTTCCCTTCCCTCTTCCTGCTCTTTCACTGTTGTAAAATACTGTCTATAATGAACAGAGTCCACTGTGGCATGTAAGAAATTCCTCTGTATGAAAGGGGTGGTGTTTCCTCAAGGCCAAGCTTATTACGTATGTTCTTGTCATACAATGAACAAGCATTTGATTAGAATACTGTGGTAGATATCTTCAAGTGCCATTGGAAACTGTTGGCCACTGTGCATGTGTGTGTGTGTGTGATGAACGTCTTAATGATGTGCAAAACAAGGAATGTTGTGAATAACATCTGAACTCCACCAACAAGGCAGCAATCGGTCATTGCTGTGTACAGTGACTGATATTTGTTACTTGTATGTACTACAAAATAATGCAATAATGAACACATAAATCTATCTCCCATGAATTTTGTTGTAGACAGACTCTATTGTATGTTTTATTGAGGGAAAATAAATGGAGAATACAATTTACCATTTTTACAGTGTTGACAGGATGGAGATTACTTATGAGAAGATAACCATGATTTCAAGGAATGACCATGGCCCCAACCTGTGGATGTACTTGGCAGAGTGTAATCCTTATTGAGATAATGAGAGACAGAATCATTGTTGAGGTGATGAGCAGGATCACATTTCACCTGTCTTTTTGTTATTGTTTTTGTCACCGTTATATGGCAGATCAAACAAAATTTTAGCCGCCTTTTTTACATTGTACCTTCTGGCAAAAAATTGCGTAAAAATTTAACCAGAATTTTGCTTAGAAATCACTACAAATACAGGGAGGAAAAATTGTTAATGTAAGCATGTGACCAGCTAGACTATTAATTATGTGATGACCCCTGAACCTTAGCTATAACCATGGTCAGGATTTAGGGTTCAGCAAAAAATCAGTTGGTCAGATTTGAATCAAATTGAAAACAATTGATGCGATGGTGAAGTGGGTAAAACATTGGACTTAGAGTTGGAAGGTTGGGTTTGATCTTGTCTGGATACCTTAGCCTGTGGGGATATTTCTTCTCTTCCAGGTCAATATATGTGCTGACGTGTTAGTGTCTAAACACCCTTCATGTGTATATATTGCACCCAGAGCATCAGATAGACACATTAAAGATCCTATATATATATACATGTAAGTCGTTTGAGTGCCCAGTGGCTTGCAGAGACATGAAAACATCTATTGTGATTTAGCAGGCATACCATTGAATGCAGACTGCAGCAATATACCACCTGCACAGTGTTGGCAAAACAGTGTGCATACATTATCCAAGAAAAATTTGAATATTAAATAAAAAAAATTTAAAAAAAACCACAAATAAAACAAAGTAAAAGAAAGGAAAACTTGCTGAGAATAGGAATAATGTTCTTATATATTACATGAAGACGATTTCCTGGCTTTGCCATTACAAGTGACGAAGATATCTCTGTGCCTTAATAAGGTTTGGTGGTTCACCAGTAAATGGCCTTCGAAGGTGAGATTGTATTGTTGTTAATTAGAATGTTGGCTGGTGTTGATGACAGAAGTGTACAATTAAAAATGGTAGTTTATGCCTGCAAATGTTTGCCCAGACCAACAGAATGTATTGGTAAACTTGTATCATCCGACATGTGTTTATTGTAATGATACTTTTTTTTGTTTTTTTGATAGCATACTATGAAATTGTGTGAGCTGATGGAAAGTCTGTATGTATTCACATCTATGAAAATAGTAGGTAGTAGAAGAAATTAACTTTTTAAAACAGATGAGGAGAGCTTTGTGTTTGCAAGGTGGTTTTATTTATCAGCATAAAGAAGACAGATTTCATATATATAAAAAAGTTCAGTTCATTCATCTTGCATTGATTCTGCTTCCATGATCATCTTTTTCTTTTTTTGTTTTTCTTTTCACAGTTTACTGCTCATATTTTTGAGAATTTCATTTATGAGCAGTTTATGAAATATCTTTTTGTTGCAGATGTGGAATATTGATTATTGGTATTTTGATTATTTTTTTGTTTTGTTCAAACTGTTGTTTATTACAAATATTTTAATTTGTGATTTGACCATTTTTTAAATTTATATGTATTATACATTGACATATTTTGATATTGTTTGATTTTGACATTTTGTGATTATATTATGTGTTTTAATATTATTTATTTATTATTTTCTATTTAGGTTACAGGAGAATCAAAAGTTATAGCGGGTAAGAGTTTTCTTCTAGTTTCATGTATAACCTTGTACAAGACAGTGCAGTCGATGAGCTAATGGGTCAGTTTGTTTATAAATTTGAGATCAAAATATAGTGAACATGTTTTATCAGTATGTGTTTGAAATAGAATGGTGTTAGATTCGTCATAACAAGAAGTATTTTTAGCTAGAGCAGTTTGCCTCGTTTATCGGAAAATTCTAGTAAATAACTGGTTTGAAATTAGTTTGTATTGAACTAGTTCATTTTGGTAAAGTAGTAAATGTAACACAATCTACTGATAACTGAGTTTTGAGTCAGTGGAGGTTCAGATCCCCTATATTTAAGAGTGCCTCATTCCTTTGTGGTGATGTCATGGAGAGTAGTAGTCTATTGCTCAGAATTTCCTGACCTATGCTGGAGTTACGTCTTGAGTCTAGTTGACACCAACCAGAATAGATATGAAAGAAAGCACATATTATAACAGTCTCAGTCTGAAATGGAATGCCATTACATCGAGTCTCAGTCTGAAATGGAATGCCATTACATCGTCATTATCATCCCTATTCTCTTGTATCAGTATTGTTGAAAATTGTCCCAGTTTCGGTGGCCCTTCACCCCCTGCTCTCTTGGTGAACTGAGTTTATGCATTATTGTTCTTTTGCATTTTTCACATAGTTACAGCTATGCACAGCTGAAAAATTGTTTTAGGTGTGTTTAGATCCTGTGTAAATGGCATGGGGGCTTGACACAATGGAAGTACAGAATAAATTGGTAATGGGCTTTAAAAAAAAAAAGAAAGAAAGAAAGAAAGAAAAAAAAGGAACACAGAAAGGAAAAACAAACAAAACAGACCCACACATAATAATGATGTTCTTTAAAATGAAGTTCTTTTTTTTTTTCTTTAATGAGAAGCTTGTGGAGTACAGAACGGGTGTGGTGTACCTTGCAGAAAGATATCTAAAAACAAACAAAAGCCTTGCGTTCTGTGTCAAAGCAGCAGCATTTGAAAGCATGAAATTTATTTTTGAATGACTATTATTTAGAAGGAATCATAACCGGTCATGTGATTTATATGAAGGATTTGGTTGCTTCTCCATCATAGTCATATTAGAGATAATTTCATTTGTATTTTGTTGAGTCCTTCATCGTAATACTAGAGATGATTTCATTTGTACTTGAACAGCCCCTCATATATATATATGAATGCACATGCATACACGTAGCTGTCATCTAAACTAAATAAAACTTTAAAGGGAATGCGTCAGGAGTGGTGTGTATGTGTGTGGAGTGGGGGTGGTATCTTTAAAGGGAATGCGTCAGGAGTGGTGTGTATGTGTGTGGAGTGGGGGTGGTATTTTATGTTGATCAGCAGTCTGTAATTTGACAAACTTGTACAGGCGAAGTTTACGAAAAGGCAGTGTGGCTTAAGTAAAATCTTACCTTATTAAAGTTAGTTTATAATTTACACTAATGTCGTGACCATGTTAAGTCATTAAAAAGGCATGATTGTTAAATTAGGAATTTTGATTGCATGCAGATTATCTAGCTTAGGACACTGTCATAGCTGAAAAGTATAAACAAACTGACCCAGTATAAAATAACATTGATGAATTGACAAAACCTAGACCACCTCTACACCATTAAAGCTGCTTTAGTGCATATATGCAGAATTTTGATAACATGAACAATTTACATGTTTTGAAGTGAAAACAATTGGTGGCATTTTCTGAGGCTGCAAAATTGAGAGGAAATTTTCAGTTGAATCAAATGATTACACCAAGAATTTTCAAACTTTTTAAATGTTATGGTTTTTACGTATGATTACTGTCTTCTGTTATTTCTTTAATGTACTTAACATCGCTGCATTGTCACTGTGATATTTATTTATGTATTTTATTATTGCAATCTTTATACATAATCCATTATTTTCAGAATTATTTATATTTCATAACTTATTGATTGATGTATTTTATCAACTTTGTAATAATTTACATTTTTTCAAATATGTATGATAGTTATTGTACTGATATGTTATTATTTTTATATTATTATTATTTCCATAATGTTGATGGTATTTCTGTTTACTGTTCGGAAATATATGAATATTAAATGTTTTGATATTATTTTATTATTCATTTTACCTAATGTCATGTTTTATTTTGAAAAATCTCCACCCCCCCCAATTTCTTTTTCTCTTTCATTGTCGTCACTTCATGTAGAGATACAGTAAGTCATGATTCACATATACATACATTAGCTACATCTGTAGATCTGTTTAAAGTTAGATAAATTGCAATTGTGAATTTTTAGAATTATTTTTGCGTGATCAGATTTTCTGTAATAAGATTGCTTGTTAGGTTGAATTACTTGAAATGATAATTGGGGAATGAAATAAGAATTTCAACTTTTTCATTCAGGGTAAGATTTGTAACAAAGAGAAGTCTTACCTAACGCAGTCCTTCTACCTAGCCCATTAAGTTGAAGAATAATGAAAGCTTTGCATCTTAATGACTGTTACTGATTTAGCATTATGAAAATGTGCGTATGCTTGTGCATACATTTTGTTACCTAACAGAAATGTGAATTGTTGGAGTACAGGTGCAGTTTGGCGCACATCAGTTTACATCACTGTCTTGACCGTGTGTTACAACTTACATGTAATTCAAAGAAAGGCCTCTGAAATGGAAACACAAGCACCCAGGACTCAGGTTAAGGTGTATGACTGGTATCGGCCCCATTCACATCATGGTTATGGTGTATGAGCATATTCTCCGAGTTCTGTGTTTTTGTTAGAAAAACTGATCATTCACTTAATGCGCAGTTATTCAGATTAGGCTTGATGACAGCAGCTTATAATGGTTCACTGTTAATTGTCGTTTGTGCATTTTGTTAAGTGAACTGTCACTGTTACTGTTAGCATTATGTAAAGTTTACATGATTTTCAATCAGCAGGAATGTATTCCATTGCAAAAATACTTTGCCATAGACTTTCAGAGTAACCCAGCTTTGTTAGCTTTCGCTGTAGACTTACAGAGAACTTTGCTTTATTGGCTGTAGATATTACTGTTGTTTAGCTCATTGTCTTAAGCAGTAAGTGATTTAGTACAAAATAAGATATGAATTATATCCTTCTTGTGTTAACATGCTTTTCTGTTGGAAACAGTGGTTCAGGTGAACAACATCCTTGGCTTTGAACGTACTATCGGAGGATTGTGGCGACTTGGGAATGTGTCTGTGACCAGCGTACCCATTGTCAGCTATGAAAACTTTGCACAGAATCTTGGTGTGGATCTGTCCCTCATTTCCAGCCCGCCAAGGCCACTTCCCAAAGAAAATTTGTATTACTGGACCTTTGATTTGAGCTATACAGGTATGTGAACATTGCCCTTCAGTCTTGTCTTCTTGAATTGGTGTGATTAACTTCTGTTGGTTTTGTTAAGGAGGTTCATGCTCTGATCAAAGTCAAGCTGCACAGATTCATTGCTTTTGCTGTCCTGTTGTTCGAAGATAGAAATCTGATGTTTTTGAGTTATTCAGTTTTAGCTAAATGCTATATGAAGTTTTTATGACCCAACTTTTGTGGACATGTTTGTAAATATTTGTTACACAGCTGTTCCCAAGCAAGATTTTAGTTTGAGAAAGGTTTGGAGCGGAAGGAAGCGGCTGAGGGAAGGTAGATGGGAGGGGAGAGATAAACGATAACCAGATGTGGACTATCAAGTGGCAGCTAGCCAGGTGAGTGCTCTGCACACAGCAGTGTATTTATAAGTGCAACGCACTGAGCTGTCAAGAGGGAACCACAGTTGTCAGTGAGGGCAAGGCCAGTTAACTTTTTATAGAGTTGTAGTACATGGGTAGGTTGTGAAAACATTAAATTACAAAGTCTGAGTTTCACCAAGAGAAATATGAACAATATAACCAAACAGAGGAATGACTCATTTTAGAAACTGATATAAGGCATGCAGAAAAAAAATTAGATATAACAGCTGTTTTGCTTGCAAAGATCAGATGACTGACAGAAGAAAACCACATATGTAAAATAAAAAATGCAATTTAAATGACAAACTGTTCATGCACCTGCACTTTTACAACATTCATATTTTCAGAGATGTTAGCTGCATGTGTGTGGATAACACCAAACTTAACGAATTAGTGTTTAGTCGTCCGCAAGGATTGTTATCAGCTTGTTTAGTAAGTATCCCATCACACGGCTGTTTAAACCGGCCGCAGGGCGATCACTTAGTTTTCGGACACGGTGTCAGCGATTCGCACGCGAGAGGCGTGTTTTCCTGCTTACCCGCTGCGCTACACGGCCCGTCAGCGGTTTGGAGCTGTGAGTCATTGGTAGGCAAGCGGTACTGTGTGGCTGCCTTTGTGTGACGTGATTACTACTGTTTCTACATTTCCCGCAATACTGCTTTGGTCATTTAGCCATATATGTAATTATCAATCTTACCGAAAAGTAGACTCTCTCCCCTACACATACATATCAAACACGAACTGGTTTGTTGCCATAATGCGTAACAGGATTACATAGAAAAGGAGGAGAACGATTCTGAAAATATCGCGCCTTCACTGTTTCATGAGAAAAATAAGCCAACTTCCAACAACGAAAACAAGAGTTCACCAGTTATTACAGCTGAAAGAAACACATACAGAGGAAGAGTAAAGTATGTTTTAACAGACTGACTTACCAGACAGATGTTCCGTGGCTTCTTGTGGAGGTAGCGGTGGGTAAATCGAGATCACTGATAACGGCATAGACTCCATTATCCTTCACACTAAAACCAACATTTCACTGATAGTGATAGTCTTGTATACCGCAATCTCCTTACTGCCATAGTAGGAACGTATACACACATGTCCGTACAAGAGTCAAGATTGGGATCACGATACTGAGACGACCATTCATTAAAAAAAATGGAAAGGCACAGAGAGCGATAGAGAGAGAGAGAGGGGGGGGGGGGGGGGGAGAGAAGACAATACATTTACGAGAACTTTAGGTTCACTGGTATTAAAAAGAAATTAAAACTCCTGAATATCATACCCACTTAACTACACTGAAATCTTTCTGTCTGCCTGTCTGTCACTCTCTCTCTCTCCACACACACACACACACACACACACACACACACACACACACACACACACACACACACACACACACACACACACACACACAAAACACACACAAAAACACACGCACAAGAATACTATGTATTTTGCTTAACAATGATAATAATACTCAAAAGTCTTTAATTACTTATTTCATTCATGAAATGCATACACTTAAACATACAAGCAGACAGACATATAGACAGACAGACAGACAGGCAGACAGACAGACAGACAGACAGACAGACAGACAGAGAGAGAGAGAGAGGAATACTTTGCACTTCGCTTAATGTCTTTGGGCCCTTATTAATTGTCTCACTCATGAAATATGCACACACACACACACACACACACACACACACACACACACACACACACACACACACACACACACACACACACACACACACACACACACACACACACACACACAACAAAAAACAAAAGAAAATAAACAGAGATAATCAACGACTACAACATGCAAAACCTGACTCTGGTCGTCTCAGTACACTTATATTTCAAACGAAAATGTCCAAGGCAACACTATACACAATTATCAAGCACAAAGGAATTCTGCCACAGTGTGTACATGGTCAACGTTATCCAGAGGACTGAAATGATACCAACATTCACTGAAGACTCTAAAGATTAATGAGCTGCCAGAAGCAGTAACCACCAACCGCCTCGCCGGCATCCCTGTTTACCTTAGCTGTCACATGTGTTATTACGATACGCTGTACGTGGCCCCCGAGCCCCGAAACTTGAAAAATGAAAAACAGCCGTCCTCTACAGACAACATTCTTCTAATGTGTGCCTTTACTTTTATTCGAGAACTGGCATTTGGATTTTACCGGCGTTGGAACATTGATCATTTCACGGTCGAAGATTGAAAATCATGTCAACACCGTCTTTCATTCTCTTTCTTCTCTGTGCGTTTAGTTAGACACTTATATGCACGTAACGTGTTGAGTTACATATCATTTTATTGAGAAAAATCTCAGCTTTTTAATGATGCACATTACAGACCAATACAAACAAAGCTCTTGAGAAAATTAGTGGAAAACTGAAGTTACTTGTTTGTAATAGTTACTACTGCGCTTATACGGCGTAGCGAGATCGCCGGAAACAAGGCGGAGCTACGAGCTCGTATTTCTAGGTCAGGGCAGCACTCAGTGGGCTTCGCGCTGCTACAGCTGCCGCCGCGGGACGAAACTAAGTGATCACCCTTAAACAGCCGTGATCACTTTGATATGGCACAGATTTCTCTCACAGTACAAGGCAGCAGCCTTCTTTCACACAATGCAGAGGCTGACTGAACAGGCTTACGTAGCCTCAACACTTAACCCTTTCACTTCCACTCGTTTTTTTAGCTCTGCGCCAACTATTTGCCAAGCCATATTACATCGCGGAGGGTAATAATTAAAAAAAAATTCTGACACAAAAACTACTCAATAAAAGTCCATAAAACTAATACTTTTCTGAAAGGTAATTGAATCCTCTATACACTGATCATAATTACACATCCATTCAACAGGACAGATGAAAGTTTATGTCCAATGAAACAAGATTTATTTTTTTTACACTATTCTAGACATGATGTCATATAAACATAAAACAAAGTGAAAAACAGTGAATAATAAAACTGAATTATTATCAGAAAGCAAAAGAATTATAATGAAAAATGTATTTCCTTACCTTCTGTCCAAGAAGAGTTTTCACAATCACCATATCTACACACGCTTACTTTGGGACTCGAAAGAATTTTCCGTGTCACTGTTTTTTTTTCCTTCCTTTTTTTTTTTATACAAATTTTGCAATAGTACATCACACAACACACACACAGAGATGAAAAATACATACACATACTGTGTCTACATAGATCTATGTACAGGGTATCAGTCAGCAACTAGTAGTTTTTCTTGGTGTGGTACGCCACGAAGCAAGGCTGCACACAAAGAGATGGGTTTGAAGGACACTGTCCACACACAAAGTTGGTTTCTTTCCTGATGCCCCTCTTGCTGCACACCTTGCACCTCCTGCCAGAGGAAAGCTTTCTGACAGTCTTCTCCAGGGTGGTAGGGAAGTATGTCTAGTATCTCATTGAGGAAGAGCCGGTAGTAGTCCACAGGCCTGTCCCCATCAGGCTGAATCTTCAGGCCAGGTTCCCCTGTGAACTGTGGAATATCTGGCTGGGTGTTGTTGGGTGGCACAAGGGTCTCCTCTCCCTCTCTGCTGAGTAGCTCCCTGTCCCCTGCCTCTGGTCCCATGGCCTCTGGTACCACCTGTGAATATAAAAAAAATCCTGTTCACATCCTTGTGCATGGAAACACACACACACACACACACACACACACACACACACATACACACACACAACACACACACACACACACACACACACACACACACACACACACACACACACACACACACACACACACACACACACACACACAACTACACTGACACATGCACCATTGCAACACTAGTTCTCACTCAGTCTTGTTTCAAGCACACACACATACACACACACACACACACAACTACATGCAACCATATACACACAACTCCACACACAGACACACGCACACACACAGCTACACACACACACAGACACACACAGCTACAAACACACACACACACACACACACACATAAGTACAGTGATGACACAAACACACTCAGTCAGTCAGTGCCACGCCCACACACTCATTCAGCAAAGTCTTCTCTTTTGCAGTCACTGCTCCGTGATAACACTCCGTTTATCAACACACTGACACAAGACAATAACAATGGGTCTTACCTACGCTTCTGCCAACGCCTGACCGTCTGTGACTGACGCAAGCTCGCTTGACCACGAGCAGGCTGCTCCACCGTGTCAGTTCTGGTGTTAGCTGTGTAGCAGACGACGCTTGTACTAGGTGTCCAGTTTCACTCCCTCCCCTCCCCCTCTCTGAGCCATTGTTCCTTGCCTGGCCTTCACCCTCTTCAAAATCTGGGTCAGTTACAGCCTCCAAACTCGGCTCTCTCTCCTCTTGCTGGTCTATTCTCGTAACTGCGATGTCAACACGCCCCCTCCGCTCCACTGGACTGCTGTTTTGACATTTTCCTCATTTGACGTAGCAGTTTCGTCATAACAACTGAATTCGTCGTCCTCTATCAATTGTAGAACTTTCTCATCATCAGTGGTAACAAAATCACTGTAATCTTTTGCTGTTCGCTTTCATTTCACGCCACTTCGGCCAGGTTGAGTTTCGTCATCCGCCATGTTGATCAGTGGGTTCGAAAGTTGCAGGGGGTGGTTTGGGAAAGAGCCCAGACTGACTCCTTGAAATCTCATTGGATCCTTCTACTTATACATATTCATTGCAGACACACTAAACGTGATTGGAGTGAATTGGGAACCTCTGGTCTTACTGTGGAGATAGGAAAATTCCACTACTGACGCGAATTGAAATAGCCGTTCTCAGGCACTTTTTAGACCATAGGTGCAGAACGGAAATTGCCGTCCCATGGCAGTCTAAGGGTTAACTGTCTTTTAATACAGAACCAGGAGACATCCATTTGCCAGTTCTTATTACCACTTCCGTCACAGATACACACACACAACTACTAAAATACAACACACACACACTAACAACAACGAATAACAGGGGGGGAAAAGTTTCAGTATGAAAAATCTAAATAAAACGATGAAACTGAGTCTCACGCATGCACGCACGCACGCACGCACGCACACGCACACACACACACACACACACACACACACACACACACACACACACACACACTAAAAACAAAACAAAACCACAACAGAAAGAAAAGTAACAAAAGAAATTAAACAAAACAGCAACAAAAACAAAAGAGACAACAACAGCAAAACAACAACTTAAAAATATTTTCACTCATGTACTGTCTCCCGTTTCACATGAAATAAGTCCAGTATAGAAAGGTAGATGAAATACAGCAAGAAATAGACGGCATACACACACGCATACACACCCACCCACCCACCCACCCACAGTGAGAAATGATGACACACACTTACTGTCTATAAGTGAAGCACAAACTCAAACCGCATAACTAAACAAATAATTGATAGCTGCACTCGGTCAAACAATAAATAAACAATAAGGATTCCAAAATACGAATTGACAAATAGTGCAGAATTTCGTTCTACACAACTCCAAAGTTGATGATAAAGTGGCTTAATCAGTGTGCAGCGCAGTATTAATCTTCTGTTTCCCTTCCCACTAAACTAAGGAATGCGGGAACACATAGCTACGGGGTAAGGGTGGACGTCTGATATCTGACATCTGGTGCCAGGCTGGCCGACCAACTAAAAGGCAAAAAAGGGAGCTACTGAAACAGCCGTGGTTAAGGAGGCTCATGGTCAGAGTTTTTCACACAGAATAATTTTTGTGTGTATGGCCTCTAATGCCATAAGATTACAAGGAGATTTGTGCAAACATCTTCCATCCTTTTGATCTTTGATTGTCCCTCATTGATGACCACAGGGCCCTTTTGGCTTGGCTTTGAAGCAAAACGTGAGGAAGCACTTTTTGTTTTTAATCGGCCAACTACCATGGTGCAAGTTAGACTCTGTTATCCCAGACTGTGGTATCTCAAGCTTCACCTCTTAAACCCTCACACAAGGAACAAGCCAATCGTTCCCCGACGAAGCCGTCTTACTTCTTTATGGCTCCAGTTGTAGATAAGAAGATGGCCATCAACTCTGCAGCCTGTCAGTGACATTCCAGTATTTTGTTCAGTTGTGCTACAAAATTCTTTGTCTGCCGAGAACATGGTCTTGGCCGTTTTAATTTGTTTTGGGCTATAATTTGGCGGAAGCATGGCACCATGTGGTCTGGCCCCACAAACGATATTCTTTCCCTGTTCCTGGGGTTTTCCCACTTCAAGACCTCCCTGTTGCAATCAAGGCCAGATCAGCCTCAGGCCTTAATTGTTTGAGTACTGAAAATCTAAAACCATCCTCTACCCTTCATTACCGGCGGCGAGTTTAGCGGGAGGCAGTGCGTCTATCCTTCCTACCGGCTTCCCGCTTTCCTCGCGGTAACGGCTATGCGGTGAACGGGACACGACCCTTGTGTTTATACTCTGCATTCCTGGATCAGATTGCCTTCAGCGGGTTTCCCTGTTCTACTCGGCATGGTCAGTTAAGACACCCAGGCATGTTTATAAAAAAATAAACATTTTCCTCCGTTCCCATGGGACAGCAGTGAGGCTGTTGTTTAGGTACCGTTTCCTGTTTGTCAGACGTACTACAGCTGCTTCCTGCTGTGGTTGTCAATGTCATTATAACTCAGTCCAGTCTCCAAGACTACCCCCTCTCCATACACCAATCGTCTCCCACCCCTTGGGGAAGTCGCTGTTGATTTAGAACAAGCAAGAGAGCGAGAAATGCGCCTGTTCACACAAACGCACGCACGCACGCACGCACACACACACACACACGCACACACACACACAACACACAACACACAACACACACACACACATGTACGTCGTGTTTGTTATTCATCCACATTGAGCAGAGAAACAGTAACATAAGTTCCCTCTTTTCAGTTTTACTCTCTCAGGAAACCCAGGAAACGAAAGACAGCGTACGAACAAGTTCAGTTCTTACAGTAAGAAAGTACTCTCCCGCTAAAGCGGGAGTGAGTAACGAAAGAGTTAAGTGCAGGAGACAGGCTCATGTGTGGATGTGGACACTTTCTATCCCTGCAAAGGGGTAGAAGTCAAAAGTCCTTTCTCTTTGGGTGCTTCTCTCTCCTTTCAGGGGGTGGTGGTGGTGGTGGTGCTGCTGCTGTTTCTAGATGTTTTCCCTTCAGGGTTGGGGTTGGGTGAGGGGTGCTTCTGTCTTTTATCAGTGTCATATGGTTCATATTGTGGCTGCCTCTGTGCCATTGGCGTATCATTTTCCCCAGTGACCCATAGAATTTTGACTAGAGGGGTCAACGTCCCATCTACGGCGCACAAATCCGAGATACTTTAGTTGGCCACTTTCTGCCGGCTATTAATAGCGCGCCACTTGCCTTCCACTCCCCACACCCTTTTCACCCGTCCCTTTATCACTAGTGCGGGAGCACGAAGACGCGCTACACTGACTGACTTTGGTTGACCCTGCCTGGCTAAAAATAGCACACGCAGGCAATGCCGGCTCGCAACTAAAGGGTGGCAGAATGGCTGGGAAAATGCAGCCGTGCATCGTTTTTTTCGTTTGAAGCACTTTGTCTATACTGTATTATTTCTGAAGATAAAATTTAAGTTATAAAGCTTTGTTCTTTTCCTCTTTGAAGCACTGCATTGAACCTAATTCGTGATCGATGCCTGTTCTACCAAGAAGTGTTACTCAGTGCATTAGCTGAAATGAAATTATCTGTCTCAGGAAAACTTCGCTGACCAGTATAAACGCTGTCTGAAGGGGGTCGCCTCTGCAGAGATGGTACCTGTGTCAAGCTAGAATAATAGGGGATGTGCCCAGCTCAGGTTGATCCGTTTTGCTTTGGGGAACAGCCAGGTGGCAGCTGATTGTCAAACCCCAGCTGAGACATGCGGAAGCTGGCATCCAGGGCCCCAGCAACTTAGCAGGGCGCCATGTGTGACCCATCCACTGGGTATTGGATTGCTGGTCCAGACCTTGTAATGTCTCACTGGCTGAGGAGTTTGCTGCAGCCCTCAGGGGTAGCATGCTGCCAGGGATGTAGGGTACTCCCAAAGGGGCCTCAAAGGCCATCCTGTACTCCCAAAGGGGCCTCAAAGGCCATCCTGTACTCCCAAAGGGGCCTCAAAGGCCATCTTGTACTCCCAAAGGGACTCCATGGCCTGTAGAAGATCCCCAACTTCACCACATCACAGAATGGCCTCTGCACTGTCGAGATCGCTTTCTCTCTCTGCAGGATGGGATGATCTCTGAACCACAAATGTTCCTGCTGTCCAGAACTCCACCCCCTACCACAGGCTTTGGGTTCCCGCTTATCCTTGGAGGTACTGGAGTCCTTCGTTCCGGACCTGATCTAGAGACTCCAGCTCTTGCCCACAGACTCCCTGGAACCACAGATGTTACCACTACTTAACGGAGGATCCACACTCCGCAATTAGTGGACCACACCTGGTACCCTCCTGCATGTTACGGAGGGGGCCTTCTGTGCACAGGCCCAGAGACATGACCCCATCTAGCCCTGACCCAATGTTAGCCACCCAGGCTGTGGCCAAGTCCCCTATACGAGGTCGTCCAGTTCACAGATGCCTCTACGTACAGCTGTGTACATAGCATGTCATGCTGTCACATCAACACACTAGAACTTGAAACCATCCACAAAGCCCTGATTACCTTAAAAAAAAAACAACAGAAGTCCAGGGGTCTGCCTGATCATAGACAACATACTGTAACTTTCCTCATGAATGAACAGGGAGTAAGGGTTTGTTTAGTGGACCTCTGTCCCTGAGCTGAAGCCCTCCTCTTGTAGTGTCACAAGTGAGAGATTTCCCTGCACAAGAGGCATATAGAAGGCAAGCTGAACATGTTGGCAGACTCAGGAGATAATACTGCGTTCTCCAGATGGAATGGATCCTGAACAAAAATGCCTACCACAGGTTGTGAAGTAGATGGTTTTGCCTCCACATCAATCTGTGTACAACAAAAGTTCAGCAAAAGTGTCTTCATGGTGGTGCTACCAGATGTGGAAACGGAGGTGGTGGACAAGCTCTCGGACTCGAGACCCCTTCTGAGCTATGCCTTTTCCTGCCATTTCCCATTATGTCAGAAAAGATCTGGAAGGCGAGGCTCAAGAATGCATGGATGATCCAGATAGTCCGCCATTGGCTGGCCCAACCTTGGTTCCTGGATCTCCAGTTGCTGTCCTACAATTCTCCTGTCAAGCTTCTTGTCTGTATAAAAAAACAACAACAGTGTATTGCCACTGTAGCTAGTTAGTCTTCAAATTTCAGAAAGGAGTGATTTATGTTGCTGTGTACTCGTAGTATACTTACATGTATCTGTGTGCGTTAATGTTTGTGTGTTTTGTGCTGTTCGCAAAATACTTGGTCACTGTGAGAAGGTAAGGCCAGGAACAGATGGTACAGCACCTGCATATAGTACCGCACATGGTGGTACTGTTATCAGTACAATGTTGGTTTTCTAGGAGATTGGAACGGCAAATTGCCGTAGAGTGTTTCACTCGTGAGTCATGGTAAGTGTTGTCGAACAGTTACGATTATTTGGCCAGTGGTGAGGTGTTGTTGCTCAATAATTCAGTGTAATTATGAATTAGAAAAATGTCCTTTTAACTATTGCAGGCAGAGGATCAGAGGAATTTCTGTCTACATGGAAGAGGGAAGCAGAATTCGTCTTGGCAGCCAGAACAAAAGATGGTTTCCCTGTGGAACTTTTCAAAGTGCTGTGTGAACGCAAGGTAATCAACATGTTTTGACATGCGTCAGATCAAGAAAAATCTATTTCATGCTTTTATATCTATACCTCCAGTAAGCATGACTGATTTTGTATGAGTTTGAATATCATTAACTTTTAACTTTAGACATTACTTTATTCATTTATCAAATGCAGGCATTCGAACTAACATTGTAACAGGAACTAAGAATATCTCTGTTTGACGAGTGACAGAGGTTTGCTTCCCTAGCTGCTGAATTCTCTGCAGATGCGTCAGTTTCAGAGAAGTTCTTGTTTTCACAGAATAGTTGTTTTGTTTGCTTGTTTTTCTTTTTTTGTTGTTGTTTCTTTTTTGTTGTTGTTTCTTTTTTGTTGTTTGTATTGTTTTCTCTGTCTTCTCCCTCCTCCTGCCAATGTTGATTAGAAAGAGACTGTCTGTGACCAAGATGTTTTGGCAAAAATTGGATTGGATTTATATTTTTGTCATGATGAAACTTTTTCATACTGTCCCAGGCAAAAAACATGTTGGTGCCTGAAGTGATCCTGGTATTCCAGATTCTTAAAAACACTGCTTGTGTAGGTAGTTCCCAGTGTTTCACATCATGTAAAGTGTGTGTGTGTGTGTGTGTATTCAGAAGGATGGAGAAAATGAAGACTTTCTGTTAGCCAGCCAGGCTAGTGGATTTTAAGTCTACTAGCCCGCATACATTTTCATTAGCCCAAGTTTTTTCTTTAAAAATAGTAAAATGTGTGGTTAGTATGTATATGAGATACTGACAAAACATTGTGCAAAAATTGGGACATAGGCCTTAGAATTTCAAAAGTGAAATCAAATAAAAAATTCAGTAATTTCATAAAGGTAAACAGGGCTTAAAACGTTCCGCGTCTGGGCGGAATTCCACGATTTTGGTTTGTCAAAAAAACAAACAAACAAACAAAAAAATGAAAGGAGCAAGGCACCGTGATCGGCTTGCAAGCGTTCATAGCAACGGTGCGCAAGTTATGGCCGCTGATTTGCCCCCGGACCCCTCTAGTTTCAGTGGTTTTTCCCTCCTCCTGTTTTAAGCCCTGGGTAAACTTTACCATTTGCTTTTATGAAAACAAAAGGAAAGGATAACATACTTCTTCTGGTGTAATGGAAGCTTATTTCAGAAAAAGAAATTGGTCTGTTTCATGAAATATTCATGATTTTACATACAGTAAATGCCATCTTTCACAACACTTCGTGTTAAAAAGCATAAGCCACTGTGATGATTAATATTACATGATTTACTTGTAACAGTTACAACAGGCTATTAATAGTCAGTAGCAGGCATGTGTTTGTACTAAAAGCATCCGTTAAACAAATTATTTTTTCATAACATCACAACAGATGATCATAGGCCTACTATATTTTTGCACGAGATTATGTACACAGTGCAAGTTGTTTGAAAATTTAAATTAGGTTTAAGCTCAAAAAACAACACTGACTTGCAAATGGCGTCATGTTAACCTTTTCACGACGCACTGGCCACTGGGAGCCGGTGCTGAAAAAGTTTAAATTTGTGTTCAGGTATGTTTTTTAATCCGCTATGTGATAAATTGGACGGATAAATTTGACGAAATGGTCAGTGCCAGGGACATCTCCTAGGATTATGTGTGCGAATGCTTTAACCTTTACCGTACGTCGCCTAAAATTTTGCGTCCCGTACGTCGTGGGTATTTAGCGACCCATGCTTTTTAATGAAGGAAAGATCCGTTCCCGTACGCCGTGGGTTTGCAGCGACCCATATTATAATATGAAGGAACGATCCGTTCCCGTACGCCGTGGGTCTGCAGCGACCCATACTGTAATATGAAGGAACGATCCATTCCCGTACGCCGTGGGTCTGCAGCGACCCATACTGTAATATAAAGGAACGATCCGTTCCCGTACGCCGTGGGTCTGCAGCGACCCATACTATTATTATATGAAGGAACGATCCGAGGCTGTGTGTAGTTGAATCTGCAGCGACTCTTACTATTATATGAAGGAATAAAGTGTCACTGTACGATGTTTGTCTCCATCTATCCGCATTCTCTCTCTCTCTCTCTCTCTCCCTCCCTCCTTCTCCTGTTTCTCTCTCTCTCTCTCTCTCTCTCTCTCTCTCTCTCTCTCTCTCTCTCTCTCTCTCGTGGCTGTATAAGCACCACCCATTTTCTTCAGAAATGCTGAAATGTGTGATAAATTTTGA
Source organism: Monoplex corrugatus (assembly GCA_030674185.1). Taxonomy (NCBI): domain Eukaryota; kingdom Metazoa; phylum Mollusca; class Gastropoda; order Littorinimorpha; family Ranellidae; genus Monoplex; species Monoplex corrugatus. The sequence goes on from CM060308.1 coordinate 89,688,407, forward strand.
AAGCAGCCTGGATTTTTTTCCCCTCCTTGTTGTAGGCTAATTGGTGTAGGCCTAGATCTAGATGATATCTGGGGGAGGGGGGAATGATTTTTTAGCTTACAGTGTGTGTGTGCGAAATCTGACGTATAAACGATATTTAAAAAAGAAAAAAAGTTGCACTCCTCGTAATGTCGTCATTAAATGACGTATGTGTGTCTACAATCTGACCCAACAAATTTTCGGAAGCAGAAATCGCTCATTCACTTGGAGCGTCGTGTGTACTCTCATCAGTTTTCATGAGTGAAGCATATGATATAGGCTAAATGTACGCTTATTGTTGTGTTGAGTGAGTGGAATGTGTGCGTGTGTGTGTGCACGTGTCCGAATCTCTCTCTCTCTCTCTCTCTCTCTCTCTCTCTCTCTCTCTCTCTCTCTCTCTCTCTCTCTCTGTGTGTGTGTGTGTGTTGGTTGTTCTTCCTTGGAATTTAACGTCTTACCTACCACTCAGTGATACTAGGTGGATCTGAGAATTATTGAAACTGGATTTCTTGTGATACAAGAAGATTTCATAACTGTTATCTATAACAATTGGTAAATTAGACCATTGCAATATGTGCGGATCAATCCTTTAAAAAAAATCAAAGGACTATTCCGAAGGGGATTTGCCGCTGATAATACTGTGCATCATTGTGTGGGTATTATAAAAGAGTAAGAGAGAGAGATAGTTATGAATACATGTTGGCATAAAACTCGTAAGTGTTATGTGCATGAACATTTCAATGTAATGCAGTGCAGAAAAAAAAAGTACGAACGTTTGAGTGCGTGAATATGGGAGTACAAACAGCCTTCAAAAAAGCGTTCACACAAAGCAAGCTGATCTAACTACTAAGCAACTAAGACATCTTTCATCAAAGAGGAGATAGTTTGCTGATAACACTTGGGGTGGTGCTCTGCAGACCGCGGACGGACAGATCTATTTTTAGATCTGTGATACCAGACACTCGCAGCGTCCCGTCTTTGAAATGTATGGGTCGCTACAGACCCACGAAGTACAACACGGAAGTTTGTTCTTTGCGAGCATGGGTCTTTTCTGACCCACGATGTATTGGGACATTTGTTGTTTATTTACTCCTTTATTTTTCAACACACACAAATAATTTTTGGTACAGATGTGGGGCAATATTTTATTGACAAAGTCATGAAATTTTGTGAAGGTAGCTTAAAAACTGACTCAGTTATCAAGCGAAAATCACGATTGTGGGTCATTTTATACCCACGGCGTACGGTAAAGGTTAAGTGTAGTTTTCTTTTCCTTTATTTTTTTCCTGTTGAAGTATGTATCTATTGATAACTGTTATAGCCCTGATATGGCTGTATGTGGTCACTGGGCTTTAAACAAAAATAACAATAATAAAAAATAACTGTCAGACACAACTGAATTATACTTAACTGTTATTTTGCATAATAGTTTGATGTGTCCTATGAAGAGGAATACACCATTCCAGACAACACTGGGATGAGTTTATGTTCATGTCTGTGAATACTTTGTATTCATTTGTTATTTTGCTCCTCTTCATGCTATGGTTCCTGATGCTAACATTACAATGGCTCCTAATACTTTCATGTCTTGTCAGTATCTGTTTTTACTTGATTGATCTTTGATTATTCTTTTTCCCAGTAAAGTGTAATAAACATGATTTAACATGGACTGTTTACGCTCATCATCATCATCATCATGTGCACTGCTGTATGGCGTTGGTGATCATGGCCCTCCATACAGATCTGTCCCTTGTTGCAAGTACATCTCCCACCCTCTCTGTCCTCAGCCACTCTGCAAGTCCGTCCAATATTTTCTCCCTTGGTCTGCTTGGTGCTCTTTTTACCTCCAGCTTTCCTGTTGGGACAAAGTGTTCTAAATTCTCTTCTGTTTATGCTATATGAATGAAATTATTGTACATAACTTACTAGCTTTCACTTGTTGAATTGTGAACCTTGTAACAAATTCTCTCTTTTCCCTGATCTCATTTCTTTCATATCACTTATGTCATTTCTGGTGATGAGAATGTTGGAAACAAATTATATGCAAACAGGCTCACACTCATTCCAAGGAGGCGGCTGTGGAGGCCCCTGCAGATCAGGTGCTTGTGTGAACTCTGAAGAGTGGTTGTTTAGGAAAGTTTTTCAATTATTTTTATCCACACACACTTATCATCTTCTTCCCAAAACTTACTGTCATTCACACTCATTTGTCACTTTTCTGCACCAAGTTGCATGATTTCATCTTCAGTAGTAGTAGTAGGCCTCCCTCGGTCATGACTGACCATGGACAAAGTACATCCGTTCTAATGTCTAGATGGGCTGTCTGCTTGGTCCAAGCAGCGTCGCCTGTGACTGTAGAGACCAATGCGAGAGAGGCAGTCTCTGTCGCAGCGGTCGCATGTGTATACTGATGCTGGTCTGTTGGCTGTCATCCCTTTTCTGCGAACTCGCTTTTCTGCTGCAGCAGCTGACAGTTTGTCCTCACCAATCCGCAGCTGTTTCTTGAGAGTAGTTCTCCAGCTGTTGCGGTCGTCTGCAAGGTCCTCCCAGGACTCAGTGTTGATCTCAAGCGCCTTCATGTCACGCTTGCAAACGTCTTTGTATCTCAGCTGTGGGCGGCCAATGTTTCTCTGCCCTGTGGCAAGCTCACCATAAAGGATGTCTTTTGGGATGCGACCATCTTCCATGCGGCGAACGTGGCCCAACCAGCACAGCCGACGCTGTCTCAGCACGGTATGCATGGTTGGGAGGCCAGCGCAGGTTAGGACTTCGGTGTTGGTCACCTTGTCTTGCCAGGAAATGCCAAGTATGCGCCGTAGGCTTCTCAGGTGGAAGGTATTGAGCCTTTTCTCCTGATGAGCATGCGTGGTCCACGCCTCGCTGCCATACAGCAAGGTGCTGAGGACACAGGCGTTGTATACAGCCATCTTTGTCTTTGTGGTCAGCTTGGGATTTGTCCACACCCTTTGTGTGAGGCGGGCTAGTGTTGTGGCTGCCTTCCCGATCCTCTTGTCGACCTCTGTGTCAAGGGAGAGGTTATCGGTGATGGTGGACCCAAGATATGTGAATTGATGGATGGCTTCAAGCTCGTAGTCATCAATGGTGATGGCTGGTGGATATGGCGTGTCTTGGCCCAGGACGTTTGTCTTCTTAAGACTGATGGTCAGACCAAAATCTTTGCAGGCCTGGGAGAAGCGGTCCATTAGTGACTGCAAGTCCCGCTGAGTATGGGTCACAACTGCGGCATCGTCGGCAAATAGCATGTCTCTGATGAGGGCTTCACGGACCTTTGTCCTTGCTCTTGAGGCGGGCGAGGTTGAAGAGCCTGCCATCTGATCTGGTCCGCAGGTGGATCCCTTCTTGCGCTGTGCTGAACGCATGCCTCAGGAAGAGAGCGAAGAAGATTCCAAAGAGGGTTGGGGCCAGGACGCAGCCTTGTTTCACACCGCTACGTATGTCGAAGGGCTTGGAGAGGTTTCCGTTGAACTGCACCGTCCCTTTCATGTTTGAGTGGAAGGACTCAATTAAGCTGTGCAGTTTGGGGGGGCAGCCGATTTTTCGGAGAGCCCTGAAAAGGCCATCTCTGCTGACTAGGTCAAAGGCCTTGGTGAGGTCAATGAATGCCACATACAGGGGCATCCGCTGCTCTCTGCACTTCTGGATTTGGCGAAGGGAGAAGACCATGTCTACCGTGGATCTCTCTGCTCGAAAACCACACTGTGATTCCGGGTAGACGCGTTCAGCCAGTTTCTGCAGGCGGATTAGGAGGACCCGAGCGTAGACTTTGCCAACAATGCTGAGGAGCGAGATACCTCTGTAGTTGTTGCAGTCGCTCCTTTCGCCCTTGTTTTTGTACAGGGTGACAAATCTTGACGTCCCTCATGTCCTGTGGTACAGCTCCCTCATTCTTGCATTCCATTTTCACTTACGCTTATACTATCAGCATCGTACATTCGTAGTCTTGCATTCCATTTTCATTTACGCTTACACTATCAGCATTGTGTAGTCTTGTATTCCATTTTTGTTTACGCTTACTCTATCAGCATTGTATAGTCTTGCATTCCATTTTCGTTTACGCTTACTCTATCAGCATTGTATAGTCTTGCATTCCATTTTCGTTTACGCTTACTCTATCAGCATTGTATAGTCTTGCATTCCATTTTCGTTTACGCTTACTCTATTAGCATTGTATAGTCTTGCATTCCATTTTCGTTTACGCTTACACTATCAGCATTGTGTAGTCTTGCATTCCATTTTCATTTACGCTTACTCTATCAGCATTGTGTAGTCTTGCATTCCATTTTCGTTTACGCTTACTCTATCAGCATTGTATAGTCTTGCATTCCATTTTCGTTTACGCTTACTCTATCAGCATTGTATAGTCTTGCATTCCATTTTCATTTACGCTTACTCTATCAGCATTGTATAGTCTTGCATTCCATTTTCGTTTACGCTTACTCTATCAGCATTGTATAGTCTTGCATTCCATTTTCGTTTATACACTTACTCTATCAGCATTGTATAGTCTTGCATTCCATTTTCGTTTACGCTTACTCTATCAGCATTGTATAGTCTTGCATTCCATTTTCGTTTACGCTTACTCTATCAGCATTGCTCCTCTTGTGTAAACTCTTGATTACTTACGTGATCATTTTCATTTGGAATGAACTTGTCCCTGAATTTATCAACTTCTCATCGTGTTCATCATCAGAAGATGCATTTATGATATTCCCCTCATCATGGGAATTGTCTTGAAATATAACATCAGTCATTTCTTGCATCAAGTAATGTTGCTGTGCATGGCATGATGAACAATACCATGATGAAAGCATGTCAAACAAAACTCAATACTATGATGAAAGCATGTCAAAACTCGGTTGGTTAGGGTGTCGATAGTCATAAACTACAACAACAAAAAGCCTTTACATGATCTAAAAAAAATGAATCATTTGCAAGACTGCTTGGCTTTTCAATCCATTAATTCCTTGGCAAGTGCTCTGTATACCACACACACACACAAATGTCTTGCTTTCCAACTTATCTGTTAAGATTGAAACTGATGATATTGCTAACCACTACATGTACTGGTCATGATTTTATTGAGTTAACACAGTCTTTCATACTTTTTTCTTTTAATTCAGAAACTGGTATTGCACAGATGTTGCATAATATTCCTGGTGTGCTTTTTATTGAATGGCTGCTCAGTCTTTATCCATGCCCATCTTGATTTTACAGGTGTGCTGCGAGCTTCAGGGTATATATAACAGAGTGCTGAATATAGGTCATCAGACCCATTTCATTTTAGTGTATGTTACAGGTACACTGCTTCCTTCAAGTGGCTGATCCATCCCAGCTGGACCAGTTGTCCTTCCAGCTGCCCATGATGAGAGAAAACGGCCAGAACGTTACTCTGGAATGTCGAGCCATCCAGTATCTGGGAGAATACTGTACTCGAATCTTCAGCGAGTCTTTATAAAGCTTGTTTCACAGCCCCAAGGGATCATCGCTGATACATTCATGTTTGTGCAAAGACTTCCACAGAGAACTGAATGACAACATTTATGCATGACACGTTGGTGCATTTAAGTGTGTTCAACATTTACATCTAAATCATATTTCACAGGACCATGATATAGGGTTAAGTGAACTCTTATTTCTCTTGTTTGTTTACTGAATTTGGAATACGTCTTGTGTTTCACTACCTAGAGCATGGTTTCTGTTACGCTAATGACAAGTATATCTAACAAATACGATGTTACAAGTTGGCTCTGTGGTAAGTGGAAAGGGATGATACATACATTAAATAAGCACTTATATTTTCTAGTGCATCATAGTACTTAGAGCAAAGATTTTAAAAAGTTGATTGATTTGACTTTCTTTTTTAAATACCCAGTTGTGATAATATGAAGTGTGTGATGTAGGTAGAACCTGATTTTGAATAAAGGGTTCGTTTAAAAAATGATTAAAAAGAAACACGAAAACAATTGACGTTCAGCACATGGAGGTTCTAGATCATAAGATACTTTGCATCCCCTTTATTCCCTTTCTCTTTGTTTTTTTATTTTTTATTTTGTTTTTGTTGGGTACGGATGGGAGATTGTAGTCTCAAAATGAGACCTCTATGTGGGTTTGGGGGCCTGTTGTTGAGATGGATGGGGTTGTGTGCGTAGGGACTCCTTTGGAAGGAGCTTGCTCACGAAGGCAGATCATTATGAAAGTCTGTCTGAATTGATCATTTTCAACCATGCTAGGAGTTCAGTACTTTATTTAGGAATATTGTTTTGAAGTGAATTTTAGTGGACTTGTTTTAATGCATACAAGAGCATTAGTAGTAGTTCACATAATTGTAGGTGTAAACTGTTGATGGACAGGATGCGTGAATAATGGCGACATGTGGAAGTGACTCGAGTCCGATTCAGCTGTGAGAGAAATATGGACAACATGACAGATATTCCATTTATGATTTATTTCATTTTCAACAATACTTGATAAAAAATTTAAAAAAATAAAAAAAATGGTAGTGCACAGCACAGGACGATTACAGACAGTAAGAAATTCACAGTGTAGTTCGAGTCAAATACTGTCAGGGCCCACCTACATGCCAATTTTCAAAATGCGGTTCTGTTCATTACATTTATTGATATGTCTTCGAATGCACAAAACACAGTGGCATTGTTTTCAAAAGATATTATCAGTCGTGTTCGTTGTTGAGGCTATGTTGATGAAAGTTGATTGTGAAATGAATAGCACTGAGCTTTTTCTTTTCTTTTTTTTTTAAACATCTGAGCATTTTAAGTTTTTGCTGTATCTGTGTTTGTACAAAAATTTGAACATGGGTATTACAGTTTGGTTATGCTTTGTGTGAAAAGATCAAAACTGAAAGGTTGTTTTTGATCTGAATAGTCTTGATTTGATTCAACTCTTTGGATGACAAGTGTCATAGATAATTGTTAATGGACAGGGTGGGAGTGTTGTACTGGTTAAGAGCCATAAAATAAACTTGCAGTACAACTTTAGAAAGTGTTTCCTTGTCTTGTTTTATAATGAATGAATTTAAATTGATTCTTCAAGAATAGGCCCATTATTCACCCTCCTTCATTGACAGGAATAATAATTTTTCAGACATAATTTATCCAGCACTATCATTAACTGTACTGGTAAAGCTTTTGACCATATTATATGATGAGAAATCATCCAGAAAACCTGAAAATGATACCTCTGTCTGTCTTTTCACTCATACCTCTAAAACTATTGAAGATAGCAAATCTGAGTAACATCTCGATCTGTCCGTTCCACCACTGATGACAGAACCATCCATGTCCCAAAATGCAAAAGAAAAAAAAAACCGGCAAAAGAGCTTGTACTTCTCTGCTGCTAAAATCTGAATTCATTGCGTTTCACTGGTCAGCACAGTCCGTTCCTACCTTCATTCAAATTCTTGTGAAATGATTCTTTTCCAGCAGTTGTTTCTTTATTGCCCACCTCCACAAATTTTCCTGATGTGCCGACATTCTCTTTCAAAATGTGTTGTATTGTTTGTGTGTGTGTTTGTGTATGCGAGTGCACGTGTGTGCATGCAGGCGTGTGGATAATGTGTGTACAGCTAGTCTCATGGATAACCTTAAACAAAAGCAGACAGAAAAGAACCAGTCCATCAGGAAGACATTTCTTCAGAACTGTTGTATGGATGCAAAGTCTGGACAATCAACACGCAATGTCAGAACTGTTGTATGGATGCAATGTCTGGACAATCAACACGCAATGTTAGAACTGTTGTATGGATGCAAAGTCTGAACAATCAACACGCAATGTCAGAACTGTTGTATGAATGCAAAGTCTGGACAATCAACACGCAATGTCAGAACTGTTGTATGAATGCAAAGTCTGGACAATCAACACGCAATGTTAGAACTGTTGTATGGATGCAAAGTCTGGACAATCAACACGCAATGTCAGAACTGTTGTATGGATGGAAAGTCTGGACAATCAACACGCAATGTCAGAACTGTTGTATGAATGCAAAGTCTGGACAATCAACACGCAATGTTAGAACTGTTGTATGGATGCAAAGTCTGGACAATCAACACGCAATGTCAGAACTGTTGTATGGATGCAAAGTCTGGACAATCAACACGCAATGTCAGAACTGTTGTATGGATGCAAAGTCTGAACAATCAACACGCAATGTCAGAACTGTTGTATGGATGCAAAGTCTGAACAATCAACACGCAATGTCAGAACTGTTGTATGGATGCAAAGTCTGAACAATCAACACGCAATGTCAGAACTGTTGTATGGATGCAATGTCTGGACAATCAACACGCAATGTCAGAACTGTTGTATGGATGCAATGTCTGAACAATCAACACGCAATGTTAGAACTGTTGTATGGATGCAAAGTCTGGACAATCAACACGCAATGTCAGAACTGTTGTATGGATGGAAAGTCTGGACAATCAACACGCAATGTCAGAACTGTTGTATGGATGCAAAGTCTGGACAATCAACACGCAATGTTAGAACTGTTGTATGGATGCAATGTCTGGACAATCAACACGCAATGTCAGAACTGTTGTATGGATGCAATGTCTGACAATCAACACGCAATGTTCAGAACTGTTGTATGGATGCAAAGTCTGACAATCAACACGCAATGTTAGAACTGTTGTAATGGATGCAAAGTCTGGACAATCAACACGCAATGTTAGAACTGTTGTATGGATGCAATGTCGGACAATCAACACAATGTAAACTGTTGTATGGATGCAAGTCTGGACAATAACAGCAATGTACGTGATGATGAATGTCTGACGACAAAGTCAGAATATGACGCAATGTTAGAATTAGAATGCAATGTTGGACAATCAACGAATCAAATGTTGTATGGTGAATGTCTGAAACAACAACAAGCAGAACTGTTGTTGAATGAAAGTCTGACAATCAACACGCAATGTCAGAACTGTTGTATGGATGCAATGTCTGAACAAATCAACACGCAATGTCAGAACGTTGTATGAAGCAAAGTCTGAACAATCAACAGAATGTAACTGTTGTATGGATGTAAATTTGAACAATAAACGCAATGTAGAACTGTTGTATGATGCAAAGTCTGAACAATCAACACGCAATGTAGAATGTTGTATGGATGCAAAGTCTGACAATCAACAGCAATGTTAGAACTTTTATGGATGCAAGTCGACAATCAACACCAATGTTAGAATGTTGATGGATGAAATGACTAAACAATTTAACGTATGTTGAACTGTTGATATGTAAATGTCTGGAATCAACCGCAATTTAAACTGTTGTATGGATAATGTCTGGACAATCAACACGCAATGTAGAATTTGATGGATGCAACTGAACAATCAACAAGCAAATTAGATGTTGGAATCAAGCTGAAAACGGATGTAGAATAGATGGATGTTGACAATCAACACGCATTTAACGTGATGGGCAGTCTGACATCAAACCAATGTAGAAGTTTAGGTGCAAGTCTGACAACACACGTGAGAAGTTGAGACAGTTGTCAACATAGATCAATGTATGACAATGTGAAATAGAAGCAAATTGATTGAGTGAATGTTGACAATCAACAGCAATGTAAATTTGTGTGCAAAGTCTGGAACAAAACAGCATGAACTGTTGTTGATGCAAGTCTGACAAACAAAATGTTAGAACTGTTGATATGCAATTACAATCAACAGTGAGAATGAACAATTCCCATGTGATGTTGTTGATCAGTCTGCCACACATTTAAAGAAGCAAGGCATCGCAAGAGTTAGGATGATTGCAATCAACCATGTGTGTGAAAAAAATTAGGCCAATTAAGGATAGTGAAATGGTCAGATTGTGTCATTGACATCACAAGATGTTAGGATCAACAACACGCAAGAACAATCAGCAACACACCAATCGCTTTTGAAGTTGGAATCAACCAAACTTTAGAGCATCTGAATCACAGAATGCAATTTATGCAGTGACATACACGAAGTAAGTGTGGTGCAAGAATACCGCAAGTAGAATGTTTTACAATCTGACATCACACATGTAGAATGTTGTATGATGCATTGACAACACGCATGTGAATGTGATGTGCAATTGACATACAGATTGTTTGATAGTACATACCGCAAGTAGATGTGTGTGCATGAATCAACACGAAGTTAGATTTGAGAAGTCTACTCAAACGATGAATGTGTGATCATACATCAACAAGTATGATGATGAGTGACAATAAGCATTAAGTATCAGTCGACAATAACCATGATGTGTGGTGCATGGCATCCCGCATTAAGTGATGGAGCATCGGCAATAAAGCAATGTAGACTGTGATGATGTCGCATAGTGTGATGAGTACAATCACGCAAGATGTGAGCAGTGAAACATCAAGTGTATGAGCATTGACACAAGTTAATGTGGGAGGTTGAACAACAGTAATGTATAGTCTGACATAACCATGATGTTGACATACAATCACAGAGTAATAGATGAGTGCAATCACGATATGTGGATCACTCATCACGCAGTAAGTGTAAGCGGAATCACAGCAATGTAAGTGAGGTGCAGTCGACAATCACGCAGAGATTGAGATGCAAGCTGACAAAAACGCATGAGAACTTTGTATGGATGCAAGTCTGGACAATACACGCAATGTAGAACTGTTGTATGGATGCAAGTTGGCAATCAACACGCAATGTCAGAACGTTATGGATGCAGTGACAATCAACACGCATGTAGAATGTTGTATGATGCAGTTGACATCAACACGCAATGTCAGAATGTTGTATGGATGCAAGTCTGACATCAACACGCAAGCAAACTGTGAGAGCAAGTGCATAACAGATTGAGTTATGGATGCAAAACAACAAGATGTAGAGGAACAAACGACACAACACGCAATTAGAAGTGTAGACACACAACAACACCATTAGAACATGAGCAATTGAAAAACACCAATTAGAATTTTAGGAGAATTTGACAATAACACAAAGAACTGTGTAGATGCAAGCGGACAATAAGTGAGATGTTGAGGACAGTCTGAACAACAAAGAATGTAAACGGAGCAAGTCTGATAACACCAATGTAGAATGTTTATGATCAAAGTCTGAAATCACAGCAATGTGAACTTTGTATTGCAAGTTGGACAATCAACACGCAGAGAACTGTTGTGGTGGTTGACAATAACAGATAATGTTGTATGATCAATCGGCAATAAAGCAATGCAGACGTTGTATGGTCAATCTACATCAACACAATGTGAATGTTGTATGATGAGTCTGAAATCACACGCAATTCAGAATGGATGGATGAATGTCTGCAATCACGCAATGTTAGACTTTTATGAGCAATTGAAATCAACACGCAAGTAGAACTGTTGTAGGACAAGTCTGATCCAGCAGTAACTTTTTGGATCAAGTTGGACAATCAAGCAATGTTAGAACTGTTTAGATGAAATTGAACAATCAACGCAATGTAGAATGTGTAGATGCAGTTGGCATCACCGCAATGTACTGTTGTTGGATGCAATCTGACAATCACCAATGTAGAATTGTATGATGCAGTGACAAACCGCAATGTCAAATGTATGATGCAAGTCGACAATCAAGCATGTTAAAGTGTATGATGCAGTGACAATCACACGCAATGTAGAAGTGATGGTGCATGTTGACAATCAACCAATGTTAGAACTGTTGTAGATGAATCTGGCACAACACGCATGTAGAACTGTTGTTGGATGCAATGTCTGACAATCACAGCATGTAGAATGTTGTATGGATGCAGTCTGACAAAACCGCAATGTAGACTGTTGTAGATGCAAGTTGACATCACACGCATGAAAGTTGTGATCAGTCTGACATCAACACGCAATTAGACTTGTATGGATCAGTCTGAATCACACGCAATTAAAGTTGTAGGATGCATTGACAATCACACGCAAGTGATGTTGTATGGATGCATTGATCAACACGCAATGTCAGAACTGTTGTATGGATGCAAAGTCTGGACAATCAACACGCAATGTTAGAACTGTTGTATGGATGCAAAGTCTGGACAATCAACACGCAATGTTAGAACTGTTGTATGGATGCAATGTCGACATCAACACGCAATGTAGAAACTGTTGTATGGATGCAAAGTCTGACAATCAACACGCAATGTTAGAACTGTTGTATGGATGCAAAGTCTGACAATCAACACGCAATGTAGAACTGTTGTATGGATGCAAGTCTGACAATCAACACGCAATGTTAGAACTGTTGTATGATGCAAGTCTGGACAATCAACACGCAATGTAGAACTGTTGTATGGATGCAAAGTCTGGACAATCAACACGCAATGTCAGAACGTGATGGATGCAAAAGTCTGGAAAAATCACACGCAATGTAGAAAACTGTTGAATGAGCAATGTCTGAACAATCAACACGCAATGTTAACAGGACAATCTACAATCAACACGCAATGTCAGAACTTGTGATGCAACAACAATCAACACGCAATGAGAAACTTGTAGAGCAATGTTGAATCAAACGCAATGTCAGAATGTTGTAGGCAAATTGGACAATCAACACAATAGTAGATGTTGAGAGTGCATGTAAACACAGCGCAATGTACAGGATGAAACAACAGTTCTGCAGCAACAAAGAATAATTGTGGAAACGCCAAAGCAGACAAAGTTACTGTGTTTAAAACAATTTCCAATAAGTAGGCTAATGTAATGCATTTGACACAAAGCATACTGCAGTTAGAAAATGTGCACGGAAGCAGCTTTATTGTGTTTTTTGAACAATATACCAGTTAAATATGCTTAAGTTGAAGCTTCCATGGTGATCACTACATCAACGCAGAGCAACTCAGCAAATGGCCTGGTGAATGTACCGATAAACAGATCACATGGTATGGTATAGTGATTATACATCAATCAAAGTGAACAATGCCCTACATGCACACGATGACATCAGATTGTATGGTATCACTAAATATCATTCATCATCATCATTATTCATTCCCTGCTGCATGAAATGTTGACTTATCGTGTGAAAGTCTGAGTGCATCAGTCAACTTTGCTAGAAAGGATGGGAGTGTGAGGCATCTGTTTCACTCTGTTCTGCATTGGGAAAGGCTTGACCCTCCCATTCTCATGCATCTGGCCAGCACGCCATTTTGAAAAGAAGCAATGCGCAATCGGCAAGACAAGCTCCTTAGGACACTGAACTTTTGCAGTATCTTCCATAGTCTGGTGCAGAGTTGTCGGCTTCTCCAGGAGCACCTTAACCCCATTCTTGTTGATATCTGCTGGGATATCACTAACCATAATATCCCCACAGGTGCTTCGTCAGTGTCGGCATTTATGTGGCAGGCCTATATATCCCACATGTGTTAACGTACTGAATCACATAGAATAATAATCACTGACATATTACATTATCACTCAGCCAGTGTCAGTTGAAATGCATAAACATTGAATCACATGGAATGATTACTGAAATATCACATCACGCTGCAAGTTGAAATACATGGAAACAAAAATAACAACACACACATAGGCCTACAAAGATTACAAATAAATGACAAGCTCATTGATATGCATAACAATACAGGCTCATTGATATGCATAACAATGTGCATCAAATAGAAATAAATAAAATTTCGAAAATGTTAACAACATGACCAATGGTCATAATTATGTCACAACATTTGGCAAAACTTTGAAAATGCTAACAACATGACTAATGGTCATAATTATGTCACAACATTTGGCGCCATTAGACATAAAAAATATATATTGCAGGGCTAGGACATAACATAATATAGGCCTACATTGGAGGGCTGAAAATTACTACATAAAAAGACATTTCAACCACATCATTTAAGTGTTAACTGTTATGTACACATCCTATATCTCTTTCTCGTCCATCTTCTGGGCCATGCTGTTCATTTCAAGAAACCAATAATTATACCCAATTTAATTTCAGTATATACCCAAATTTGTGTACAATCGGGATCAGAGTTCCACTACAGTTGTCTATGTCAAGTGCCATGAGGGTGGTTTACCACCTTAGTGAACATATGCAGGACAATAACTTTGTTTCTTACTGATGACATTAGTGCCTTTGCTATTTCTTTTAATGTCTATTCACACACGTGCTTTTAGGCGAGGAAGAAAATGAATAAAATAAAACAAAATAAAATAAAACAAAATGAAATAAAATAAAAGAGGTGTCTATGTGGTGAATGAATCTATGAAATCATGAAGGCATTGTATCATATAAGGTAACATCAAACAATTTAACGAACAAGAGAAAAACAATCAAAACATTAGACCGATCAGGCTTCATTGGTTTGCTCAGGGTTGTTTGTATGTATGTATGCGTGCGTGCATGCATGTGTGTGTGTATCTGCGTGCTACGAGCATGCAAGACCCTGTGCCAGCGTTTGACAAGTCATCTGTTATGATCTGGTGAGGTACAAGGGGGAGCAGAGGATTGTCTTACCGAATTAATTACCGATGACACTTGTATCTTGGTCATGGAGTCTGATAAATGACTGGTCGTCTTTGCCCCTCTCAGGCCTTCACCTAAGTGTCAGTAAATCCCTTCTGTGATGGACTCTATCAACCAGCCGACTCAATATTTTGACAAACGTTATAGGCCCATTGTTGCACTACAGTCTCTCAATAGACAACACAGTGAATACTGAGGTAATATTCCTTTTTGTCTACCACCGTATTTTTTTTTCAAAGCATGCCTCAAAAACGGCGTGGTGGTAGAACTTTATTTCCTTTACAATTTTAATACGTTAAAAACACATATGAAAGGCTAACTGCTCCCCAGCGCTATTCGCCAAAGAGCAATTCCCGAGCGCTATTCGCCAAAGAGTAACAGAACATAGAGAATCGCGTTGTGTTGTGGAGTCCTGTCTCTGTCTCTCTCTGCCTGGCTCCTCTTCCTTGCCCTCCATCTTCAGCTGCCTTTATGCTAGCTCCGAGGCAGGCTATAAAAATGAAACGTGACCACTGGGCATTTCCAGTGAAGGATGTTAGAATGAATTCAAAGTTATCAGAATATTCGATGACCCTTATCAGCTGATAGTAAACCCCCCCCAGCTTTACTTAGACCCGAAACGTGACCACTGGGCATTTCCAGTGAAGGCTGTTAAAATGAATTCATTCACTTAGACCCAGAAATCCCCCAGCTTATCATTCGCCTAAGGGTCACATCATATATTAACATCAAGGAGGTGGCTGCCTACATTGATGTGTAACACCATCCGAGATAAAAAAACAAAAAAACAAAACACAAACGAAAAACCAACAGGAGACAGGAGACATAGACCTTACAGGTATTTACCGGGTCTTTGTTTTCTTTTCCTCAAAATTAAAGTCTTCAGAATCTGAATGCGGATCGTAACTAGCATTTAGACCATCAACACCCCATTGAGATGCAGAACCCTATTCAAATTGTCTCTCTAGCACCCACTGGTCTGATTCAACTGTCTACCTCCCTCCACCCTCCTTCCCCCCTATCCAGTTCGTACTTTGTCCAACGACAGCCTTGCAGTAAAGGATAATTTCGAGGGTTGACAGCCAGAACCCAGTATCTCACTTTTTTTGTTGTTGGCAATTTTCACTTTTTTATACTTAACTGTTGCTTTTGATGTGATCTTTCACTTTGTGGACTTTGTTTTTGCCATGAAATTGATTTTTGATCGGTTATCGATAAAACCAAAAACCAGTTTCTCAAAAATAGGTATAGCCTCTCCCCGAAAACCCAGTTAAAAACCGTCTCCTGTAAACTATCAGAAAATTGAGATACTTCGTTCTGGTTGTCAACCCTCGATTTTTTCTTTTTTTCTTTCTTTTCTTTTCCTCATTGAGACAGAAATAACTTTTGTCACGCCGGTTTTATTCTCATAGGCATTTTATGACAGCAAGCTTTTCGAGTTCTTAAGTTAGCACAGGAAAAAGAAAACTGCTACCGGGAAGGTTAATGAAATATTTTCAAGCTTGGTGTGGAAAAGCATCAAATCAGCTACAGGAGGAAAAAAATCAACAACCCCAAACTTCCAATTAACAAACAAATAAACTAACCTGAAATAAGAGGAAGAAGTTTGAATTGGTAATGTTCGTGTGTTGTCCATGCTGTTCCTTCCTTGTTTGCCAATTTTATGTGGTCATTCCACTTGAACCCATTCCGATGAAGTAGGCCTACCAAATGGTTTGCTTAAATCTCTTCCATAAAACACGAAACACATGAGTTTGATTATAATCATGAGTCTAGTGCTCATCCACAGAAAATGTCAAAACCTCACATGCAGATTCATAAAACAGGTATGAAATTCTTAAACTGTCTGTAGAACCACCACCACCCACCTTCTTCCTCCCTTCCAACTCTCCTCACAATCCATTGATTTTTTTTTTTATTCTACAAGAAAAACTGATCTTCAAAATTTGGAGATTCACAACATTACAATTTAGCAAGAATTATACGTGGTAATATAACAAATTTGAATATTCAGTAGTATCCAGAGTGTAATTGAAAGTGCATTACTCTTTCGGATGAAACTTCTGTTGCATTATTCAGTGTACTTCCCACTGTTTAGTTGTCCACAGACAACTATGGCGTCATGGCCTCCTCTGGTGTTTCGCTCATCCCTTCTCCTTCACTGTTGAGCTGCTGCTGCGGGGTGTCTGTGTTCTGGTCCTTCATTTCCATGGTGGAATCCACAACAGCTTTAGCCTTGAGAAGAGAAATTAAGAGGATTTTTCAAAGAGAAATGCATTATAAAATTTATTATATAATCAGTCATTGTTTTAAATTCGAAAATTAAAACGGGGCGGTTTTTGGTGAGAGAAAGTGTAGACGTAGGCCTACCTTGAATGCGCCCAATCCCCTCTCCCCACCCTCTTTGCAGCAAATCGTTCTTTTAAATGGGGTGGGGGTGGAGGGAGGGGCGTTTATTGAGTGTGTCTTCCTGTACAAGATCAGTCATTGCGCCAAGATTGATTGTGGGCATTTACTAGGATATTGGCGAACACAATGCTAATTCTGTTGAGGCCTCGTCTTTTCTCTTCAGTTTGACCGGAAAATTGAACTGAATGTCTAGTCCTCTGGAAGGGGACGAAAAACAGTTGGACCCTTGTGCCTTCTGTCCTTCGCACGCTAAAGATCCCACGGCAGTCGAAAACCATGAAGAGCAGGGCATTGCCCGGCTGCCTTGGTATAAAACATAGTAGTGATTTGTTGAATTCTCAGATTCCTCCCAATTGAAGACAAATTAGCCTTCTTGCCTTTCTGAAGTCTTGGTTAAATAAAAATTGAGTGGCGCTGCACTGCGCGACACACACTCAAAAGGAAGAGAAGCCCGAGTTTCACGTAGTCTGTGTCAAAAGAAATTAATATAAATATGAACATGAACATGAATATGAATATGAATATGAATATGAATATTTAATTTTTTCTTTCCTTGTTTCCTCTAGAGCATCGTGGGCATTTGAAAGACACATTCTCTCTCTCTCTCTCTCTCTCTCTCTCTCTCACACACACACACACACACACACACACACACACACACACACCACACACACACACACACACACACACACACACAACACACACACACTCACACATAAACGCGCACACACACGCACGCACACTGACTGGCAGGCCATTCTTGCGTGTTGTTCTAATCCACCCCATATTTCCTTTGCTGTCTCTGATATTTTCGAATTTTAAAAAAACTGGACTTCTGGAGAGCTGAAACTCCACAAGGCACGACTTTCAATGGGCTTTTTTTTTTCGTAGAAAAATCAAATCGGGTGCATTTTTTTCATGCTTCTGTTTCTTCGGAAAACACGATGCACATTACGAGGTTGACGCAGTGTGTCATGTTCATGTCACAGATGTTCTGAATCTTTTCTGGAAGGGAAACTAAAACCACACAAACACAACACTAACTTATGTCCTTGAAACCAGCAGATTGTGAGCGCAGGCCTGAATAGTCCTGAGAGAAAAATTACTTTTTGTTTCTTTTTCTTTCGCACGCTTTTACACAGCAGGTTTTCGTTTTCTTTTGTTTTGTTTGTTTTTTCCTCTCCTGAGTCAAAGTACGGGGTGGACGTTTACTGGGTAGATTACCCTATGCACAAAATTTGCTTAGAGTTGAAGGGTTAGGTTGATTAGGACACAGACCTATGCAAGGTGGCTAACATTTAGAGTCTAAAAAGGATGTGACATTGATCAGTTGCGGTGGTATAGGCCTCAGTAGCTCGGTTGGTTGAGCGTCGGATTCACATGTTAATGGTTGTGGGTTCGAATCCTGGGGTGTACTACATTAAAACTGGCCTTCTCACTGTCCCATCTTAACATCATGGTTGTTCTGGTGGTGTCAGTATAGAATTAGATACCCCCCTTCCCCACTTTCCTGGGATGTTATCCCCGCAGGCCATATCACTTGAGGTGGGTGTCGACGTAAAAACTTAACCAAATCAATCAATCAATCAATCAGTTGCCACGGCACCGCAGCGGTTGGAGTCTCAGATTGATAACTTGAGTTTGTGAGTTCGACCCTGCTACGGGATTTTCAGCTCCTGTACTTCCATAATATCAAGTGCAATCCACTTCAGTACAAGGAAGTGTTTTTCAGGGTCTTTCTCTCGGCCAAGCCAAACCAGCATTCGAGAAGATGAAAAGCATTCGTACCAACAAATGTCCATCAGTTAACATCAAGAAGAGAGTTCTTGCATGTCATACAGAACCGATAATGTTATACGGTTGTGAGGCGTGGGCAGTCAACAAGCAAAGCCTGAGCAAGATTGAGGCAGCAAAAATGTGGTTTCTAAGAAGAATGTTGAGAGTTCCATGGACAGCAAAAAAAAATAAACAAGACAACCTTGATGGAGGCAGACACAAGATCATTGATAACGAAGATTAGGAAAAGGCAAGTAACGTTTATAGGTTATTTTATGAGGAAAGGGGAATTAGAGCACCTGGTGACAACAGGAAAGCTGGAAGGAAACAGAACACCAGCTAGACCCAGGGAGAAAATACTAGACAGACTTGCATGTTGGCTGAGGACAGAGAGGGTGGAAGATGTACTTGCAGCGACGAGGGATAGATGCATATGGAGGCCATGATCGCCAATGCCATGCGGCAGGGCACATGATGATGATGATTTCTGTATTTTGATTTACCAACACCATAGCTGTACCTGGTTCGAGGCATATGTACTGCATGTTAAAAGTGTATTAAGGCTATATGATTGGAAGTGCAGTGTTCAGCCCTATCTTGCTGTCTGAAAGAGTAAGCAAGAGCAGCGTACAGCCTTGCGGTCTACAAGAGTGAGTGGGAACTCGGCATTACTTTTGTCAATCGAATTTTCGTTATTGTATCGCAAACTGTTTTGGATTAAGTAGTCCGTCAAGACCGTTCGTTGCTATGTACATGTACACATCAAATGATCAGTATTTAAGAGCTTTATACATTTCTTGTTCATACATCAATGCTACTAATGCATAGAAATGCATACAAATAATGCAGAAATATTTTTACGAAACGTTCACACACATACAAGCATAGTTAAAACACACGCTGAAACAAGTTCGAAAACCTAGAGACAGAGATTACTAGCTGAGCAACTCGGCGAGAGAGATTGAAGAAAGATGGGTTTTGTATTCCTTTATGACATATTTCCACTTGAACAGACTGGTGTCATGTTTACTATACAGGATTACATATTACACAAATATAGCAAGGCTGGGTAAGGTCTCTCTAGCCGCAGCTGTTATATGGGGTAACACCCTGTGTCAGGTAATGGTGGTTTATAGAAGTTAATTGTTGTTGGAGGGAAGTATGA
The DNA here is from genome assembly GCA_030674185.1 of Monoplex corrugatus. Taxonomy (NCBI): domain Eukaryota; kingdom Metazoa; phylum Mollusca; class Gastropoda; order Littorinimorpha; family Ranellidae; genus Monoplex; species Monoplex corrugatus. The sequence goes on from CM060308.1 coordinate 89,708,279, forward strand.
TTTTCATTTCACCATAGGGACCCTTGCTCTGTCTGTTTGATGATAACTGTAATGAGAACAGGCGAGGTGGTTGAGTTGTTATTTATCCCACTTCTTGGAGAAGGTCCAGGTGCATTTTTACTTTGCCTTGTGCGAGACGGATACATGCCATGTGAGCGAGCACCTGATTTCCCTTATTCAAGATACAGCATACCATCTTGTCAAAAACTCAGTGTCAAAAACAAGAAGTTTCCCCCTAAACTCTATCTCACTGTCTTATTCCATTCTGAAACGCAAGAGTAAAAAAGTAATGTCAACATACCCATACGTAGAAAGCAGCAGCTCCGATGCTTATGGAGCGCACCTCTTCGGCAGTGCATGTGCTGAGATGATCAGAGGCCTTCTTTATGCGTTCCTCGTGCACACTGCTGGCATCTAAAGTCTGGATCTGTTGGCGGAGGCTCAAACGGCCATGACGACGGAGCAGACTCTGTACATAGCTCCATTTCTGCATATAGAAAAGAATATGGTCTGAAAGAGTTAACACGGATCAAGCAGACTGGTGTGGAAATGCAGTCAAGTTAACATCAGCATGGATATGCTAGTTGTCTCACATTTCTGATCAAGTTAACATCAGCATTTGTTTCTTGTTTTGTCTGGCCATGACAGTCTCGATGGAGGCAGACACAAAAAGATCATTCATAAAGAAGATTAGGAAAAGACAGGCAACATTAAAGTAAGCCATTTTATGAGGAAAGGGGAAATAGAGCACCTGGTCACAACAGGAAAGCTGGAAGGAAAGACAGCACCAGGTAGACCAAAGGAAAAACTGTTGGACGAACTTGCAGGGTGGTTGAGGACGGAGATGGTGAAAGATGTGCTTGTGACAACAAAAGATAGATACATATGGAGGGCCATGATCGCCAACGCCATGCAGCAGGTCAGATGGTAATGATGATGATGATGATGATGAAGATGGTGATGATCATGATGATAATGATGATAACCTCAGCAATGGATCGTTTTCATTTGTTCTCCATCCGCCTGGTCAGGCCATATCTGGCAATAAACGTGGCTGGCTTTTCTTTTCCATTCTTTTCTTTTTGTTTTTGTTTTTCTCTTTTTAATCTTCTTCATTTCATTTTTTACTAATTCCTGCTATCTGCATCGAGATTGATGGTCGGTGGAAATGTAGTAGCCATTAGTATTGTGGTCAGAAGAACAGTAGTAGCCATTAGTATTGTGTCAGAAGAATTGTAGTAGCCATTAGTATTGTGGTCAGAAGAACTGTAGTAGCCATTAGTATTTGTGATCAGAGGACTTGTAGTAGCCACTAGTATTGGTGGTCAGAGAAACTGTAGTAGCCATTAGTATTGGTGCTCAGAGGAATAGTAGTAGCCATTAGTATTGATGATCAGAGGAATTGTAGTAGCCACTAGTATTGGTGGTCAAAGGAATTGTAGTAGCCATTAGTATCGGTGGTCAGAGAAACTGTAGTAGACATTAGTACTGGTGGTCAGAAGAATTGTAGTAGCCATTATTATTGGTAGTCAGAGGAATTGTAGAAGCCATTAGTATTAGTGGTCAGAGGAATTGTAGTAGCCGTTAGTATTGGTGATCAGAGGAATTGTAGTAGCCATTAGTATTGGTGGTCAGAGGAATTGTAGTAGCAATTAGTATTGTTGTTCAGAGGAATTGTAGTAGCCATTAGTATTGGTGGTCAGAGGAATTGTAGAAGCCATTAGTATTGGTGGTTAGAGGAATTGTAGAAGCCATTAGTATTGGTGATGAGAGGAATTGTAGTAGCCATTATTATTGGTGGTTAGAGGAATTGTAGTAGAAATTAGTATTGTTGATCAGAAGAATTGTAGTAGCCATTAGTATTGGTGGTTAGAGGAATTGTAGACCTGGAGTTGTTTTTAACGTGGTGTTAGCCCTGATATGGTTTTAGTGATCGGCGGGGCTGTAAACAATATGAACTCCAAAATTTGGACTTTCATTCTTGTATAGTGCTACTCTCCAAAATTTGGGCTTATTGTTGTTTTAAGCCCAGCGGACTGTGTGGATCCATATCAGGACTATAACCGTTTCAAAACAGACAAAACTTCAACAGGAAAAAAAAAAAAAGAAAAGAAAATTAAGTACATATATCAGTGCATTCGGGCACATAATCTAAAAACATGTCCCTGGCGTTGACCACTCCATCCAATTTATCACACAGGGGATTTAAAAAAAAACCACCTGAAGACAAATTTAAGCATACCTACGGACGCCAAAACATGTACAGTGGAAACCATTTATAACAGGACCGGTTATAACAGGAATCCGGATATAACAGGGCTTTTTTCAATCCCCATTTTTTCTTCCTCTTTGTCTCTATTAAAACTTATCGGCAATAACAGGGAGACAAGAGGGCTCGATCGGTTATAGCAGGGATGCCGAGACGAGCTCTGCAGCAGAAAGGCCTAGGCCTAGACTCAGCATGCCACGCAGTAGGCCTAGATCTAGATCTAGGCTAGCCTTGGTATACTGTGTACTGTACACTGAAAGAACGCTTCGTAATGCGAGCGTGATGCGCGCGCAAGCGTGTAGGCCTGAGGCCACTGAGTCAGTGACTGACTGCGCCATCATTCAGTTTGTAAGCTTACTGCACACTTACACCAGACCAGATCTAGGCCTAGATCTACTGTTTATCTTTCCATGATTTACAAAAGTCAAGAGTTAGTTGATCAGTCCTTATTTCCCTTGATATCTGATATAACAGGGATCTGATATAACAGGGATTTTGATTTGGTCCCATCATCCCTGTTATATCAGGTTTCCACTGTATAAAAACGGGCCTAAATTACTTAAGATCGCATATCTCAGCTCCCTAGAACCAAAAATTTATTTAATGTATACATCCATTCGCAATCCTAAGAGAAAGTACGTAAGACTTAAGGGAACACCTACAGGTGAATGGACCATCAAGGCAGAAAATGATAGGAAGAAAAGACAGGAACAAGGCAGAAACAGAGTGAGAGAAAAGAGGAAATTTCTAGCACAGAATTTCCACAAGATGGGAGATACTATTTATACTGAAAGAGGCCCCGGCATCCTCGAGTTGGAAAAATTTGAACTAACTGTGCATTACCTATACTAACTGTGCATTACCTATACTAACTGTGCATTACCTATACTAACTGTGCATTACCTATACTAACTGTGTATTACCTATACTAACTGTGCATTACCTATACTAACTGTGCATTACCTATGCTAACTGTGCATTACCTATGCTAACTGTGCATTACCTATACAAACTGTGCATTACCTATACTAACTGTGCATTACCTATACAAACTGTGCATTACCTATACTAACTGTGCATTACCTTTACTAACTGTGCATTACCTATACTAACTGTGCATTACCTATACTAACTGTGCATTACCTATACTAACTGTACATTACCTATGCTAACTGTGCATTACCTATACTAACTGTGCATTACCTATACCTACTGTACATTACCTATGCTAACTGTACATTACCTATACTAACTGTGCATTACCTATACTAACTGTGCATTACCTATACTAGCTGTGCATTACCTATACTAACTGTGCATTACCTATACTAACTGTGCATTACCTATACCTACTGTGCATTACCTATACTAACTGTACATTACCTATACTAACTGTACATTACCTATACTAACTGTACATTACCTATACTAACTGTACATTACCTATACTAACTGTGCATTACCTATACTAGCTGTGCATTACCTATACTAACTGTACATTACCTATACTAACTGTGCATTACCTATACCTACTGTGCATTACCTATACTAACTGTACATTACCTATACTAACTGTACATTACCTATACTAACTGTACATTACCTATACTAACTGTACATTACCTATACTAACTGTGCATTACCTATACTAACTGTACATTACCTATACTAACTGTGCATTACCTATACTAGCTGTGCATTACCTATACTAACTGTGCATTACCTATACTAACTGTGCATTACCTATACTAACTGTGCATTACCTATACTAACTGTGCATTACCTATACTAACTGTACATTACCTATACCTACTGTGCATTACCTATACTAACTGTGCATTACCTATACTAACTGTACATTACCTATACCTACTGTGCATTACCTATACTAACTGTACATTACCTATACTAACTGTACATTATCTATACTAACTGTACATTACCTATACTAACTGTGCATTACCTATACTAACTGTACATTACCTATACCTACTGTGCATTACCTATACTAACTGTACATTACCTATACTAACTGTACATTACCTATACTAACTGTGCATTACCTATACTAACTGTGCATTACCTATACTAACTGTACATTACCTATACCTACTGTGCATTACCTATACTAACTGTACATTACCTATACTAACTGTACATTACCTATGCTAACTGTACATTACCTATACTAACTGTGCATTACCAATACTAACTGTACATTACCTATACTAACTGCATTACCTATACTAACTATGCATTACCTATACTAACTGTACATTACCTATAATAACTGTGCATTACCTATGCTAACTGTGCATTACCTATACTAACTATGCATTACCTATACTAACTGTGCATTACCTATAATAACTGTACATTACCTATACTAACTGTGCATTACCTATGCTAACTGTGCATTACCTATACTAACTATGCATTACCTATACTAACTGTACATTACCTATAATAACTGTGCATTACCTATGCTAACTGTGCATTACCTATACTAACTATGCATTACCTATACTAACTGTACATTACCTATACTAACTATGCATTACCTATACTAACTGTGCATTACCTATACTAACTGTGCATTACCTATACTAACTATGCATTACCTATACTAACTATGCATTACCTATACTAACTGTACATTACCTATACTAACTGTGCATTACCTATGCTAACTGTGCATTACCTATACTAACTATGCATTACCTATACTAACTGTACATTACCTATAATAACTGTGCATTACCTATGCTAACTGTGCATTGCCTATACTAACTATGCATTACCTATACTAACTGTGCATTACCTATACAGACTCAGAGGCGCATTGACAACTCTAGAGAATGCGTTTTGAAAATGATCAAGTTCGTATTGCTTATAGCCCAGCCAACTACTTGAAAATGATCGCTTGAGAACAGAAGAACAGATTCAGTTTCAGTTTCAGTTTCTCAAGATGACGTCTCCGTTCTCGGAACGAATTCCATATGCACTAACGTCACAGGTGCCATGTGTATGGTAATCATGGCACAAGCCTTGGGCCTGCACATAAACCCATGAGCTGGCCAGGTCCTGAGGCCCTACCTAGACTACGTTTTACCTAGTCTAAATTACTGCTGGAATTAAAGAACATAAGGAGCAGCAACAGCACCTTCATCAGACTCTGATCCATCAGTCTAATTCTGACAAGATAATTTTCGGTAGGAGACAACCGGCTGAAGTCTAATCACTGAAATAAAACAAAACAATCAAAGCAACACAAAAACGCAGAAGGAAAAAAACAACACCTTCAAACAAACCCAGGAACACATATACCGCTCTTCTTTTCTTTTCAAGTAACTCCACGTGACACATATGTACCCCCATCAACACTCCCCCCATCCCCGCTCCATCCAGACACAACACACACACAAACACACACACGCAATTTGTGGCGTGAGGAAGGTAAAAACTTATTTCCTAATTTTAAGGAAGGTGCGCGAGGTGCAAAGAAACAAGGTTCTTTTCACACAGACACAGACACATACACACACGCAAACACACGCAAGCATACACACACAGACACACACAGAGACACAGACACACACACAGACACACACACACACTCAAAAACAACAATATACTCATACACACATACAGACACACACAGACACTCCACCCAACACATACAGACACTCACGAAACACACAGACACTCACGAAAAACACACACACACACACACACACACACACACACACACACACACACACACACACACACACACACACACACACACACACACACACACATACACACACACAAACACACACACACACGCGCGCGCGCGCGCACGCACACACAAACACATACATACACACGAAACACAGACACACACCTACACACACACCTACACACACACACACACACACACACACACACACACACACACACACACACACACACACACACACACATACACACACACACACACACACACACACACACACACACACACACACACACACACACACACACACACACACTCAAAACACAGACACACACATATACACATACATACACATACTCATGAAACATAGTCAGACAGACAGACAGACACACACAGACAGACAGACAGACACACACACACACACAGACAGACAGACACCCCCCTCTCCCGAAATTAGGAAATGAAACACTTGCCTTGAGCTTTTTGATGTTCTCACCAAGAAGTATGTATGAAGCGACCACTGCTGCCTGAACGCTGGGATGGGGATGATTGTAGGTCTGCACTTCGCTCACCTGTTGACAGATTTACAAAGTCAGTGTCATTTTAAAATAACATTAGCACTGGAGGTAATGGTGTTGTTTAACCATTTGACTCCTGCACCCTATCCACCAATCGCAAAACGACCCCTTTTTTGTTTTGTTTTGACTCCCTCGGTTTCCTGCAGGAAGCTGGTGGATAGTGTGAGAGAATCAGAGGTTAAGTTTTTGCTTTGCTAGCGTGGTTGAAAATGCAGGATGCTGATGGACAAAGTGCGGGAGTCAAAGGGTTAAGTCTTTCTTACTCCTGCCGATTTTGTGCACGAATACACGACTGGACTTTCATTAACCCTTTGACGCCCTCATCTAATCTACCAGCATCCTGCATCATCATCAGTGATAACAAAGTGAAAACTTAATCATTTGGCTCCGTCACCCTATCCACCACCTTCCTACAGGAAGGTGGTGGTTAGGATAAGGGCGGTAAAGGGTTAAGTTTTTGTGGCTGGTGGATAGGGTGCGGGAGTCAAAGGGTTAACACTAACAGTCTAACCAGCTCTAATTCTAATCCTGCCCCTACCCCCCCCCCCTCAAACCCTCGGGACCATCAATCTATTCGCGGAGAGAATTGATCTATAGGGTTAGGGTTTGAGGTTGGGCTATGGTTAGGACTAGGACTTGTTAGTTATATTGTTATTTTTGTTTAAAGCCCAGCCGACTGCGTAGAGCCATATCAGGGCTATAACAATTTCAAAACAAACGCAATACTTCAACATGAAAAAAAAAAAGGAAAAGAAAATTAAGCACACATGTCAATGCATTCACGCACATAATTTAAGGGATGCCTTGGTGTTGACCACTCCGTCCAATTTATCACACAGGAGATTAGAAAAATGTACCTGAATACAAATTTAAACATAACTAAGGACAATAAAGCATATATAAAAACATGCCTGAATTTGAACAAAGTTGGACCACAATCGAATCTAGTGCATGGCTTCCAGGTATATTAGATTCGAGCAAGTAGTCTGGACCATTGTGAGTGAAAACTTAAACAGAAAAGTATATCTGTCTCAGGGGAGATCCAACATCGAACCACACCCATCAAAACCATCGTTTGATCAAAATGCCCAGAATGCATTGATAGAGTCAGCGAAGCCAAGGGAGAGCACTCATGAATTTTGCAACAACTTGTTGAAGAGGTGTTTTCAATGTTATACGATCCCCCCTCCCCCAGTTTTGCAGATTTTTTTTATGTTTCTATCGCCAAACAGTTAAAATGCTCTTAAAGAAAAAACAAAGAAAGCTATCAATCTGAGGTGTTCTGTTTCCTACGTCTTCAATAACATCTTGAAAGGCTGTTTAGAGCCATTTCCACAGATCAGACTGTACGTGGTGTAATGGGTGGGTGAGTGGTTGTGTGCTTATGCACATGTGTACTAGGGGTGGGTAGGCTGCGTTTGGAGAGGGTGCAGCACCCTTACCCCTCCTTCACTCCCTTCCACCCATTGCTGGAAAATATTCAGACCTTTCGACTCCCTCCCTGTGAGGGAACTGAATGCAAGCTTTATACATCCCAGTCCAGTCCCTGGGGTATAGTGGTAAGCACAACAGACCATCGACTGGAAAGTTGTGGGTTCGAATCTCCATCAGTCCTTTTGATATCATTGTGGGATTATTCGGTCTGTACTGGTTTCTACCAGAGCTGAACGTGCTATGGGCTCAGTGGGAAAACTAGGACCAAATAGCCGAGTCTCATCCACTTCATGGACGCGTCAATGGGGGTGTTGACGCTGGAATGTAACATGATAGCAAGCGTAGAGTACAGCCCTGTCATACAGTCTCAATACTAGATGAAACTCCATAGCAATCATGATAATTATTCTCGTCAACATCATCATCATGGCATTGTAAAAATTATCCGAGCTCTGTGATCATTACAGTTGTGTAGAAAATGAAAAAAACAAACAAACAAAACAACAAAAAACAAAACAAAATACAATCAAAAAGCCAAGCAAGCAAGCAAACAACCAGCCAACCAACCAACGAACCAGCCAGCCAACCAACCCAAAACCAACAAAAAACTCCCAAAGAAAGAAAGAAACAACAACAACAACAACAAAAACGGTTATCAGAAAGGAAACTGCCAAAGTGCGACAATCCTTTAACCCTTTGACTCCTGCAGCGTGTCCACCAGCATCCTGCATTGTCAATTATGGTAGCAAAGCAACAAAAAAAAAAAAAAAAAAAAAAAAAGAGATTTCTTTGATTCTTTTACTCTACAGGAAACTGGTGGATAGGGTGAGGAAAGGGTGAGGGAGTCAAAGGGTGACTTTTTTACAGTTGGTAGTTAGGGTGCGGGAGTCAAAGGGTTAAGAAACGAAAAAGAATACATATTCGTCTTCCTAGTATTATTACTAATAAGAAGTCGGCTCCATTACCTGGTTTCCACTCAGACTTTTCACCTCGTGCTTCACGCTTGACAGGCGCCGCATCAGTCTGTGCGTTTCTTTCGCCTTTTGCATCCAGTCTGTTTTCACCAGTAAATAGGCCACTTGGGACGCCTCTGCTTCTCTCAAGGCCGCGGCCAATTTGTTCTCGTCAGTTTTTGCGCTCTCAATGGCTGCAAGAGCAATGTAAGCGAAAAAGGTCAAGGTTGTCTCATAGCCCTGATCGAGGTCATAATTAAACGACTGAGATGGTGGAGACTCAGCTTAAAGGGTGAGACTAGTTTTAAGTTTAAAGTTAAGACATAGACTTAAGTTTAAAGTTAAGACAGATTTAAGTTTAAAGTTAAGACATAGACTCTAACCTAAAAGTTAAGACTTAGATTTTATAAGTTAAAAAAAGTTAAAGACACTTACAGTTTAAGCACGTAGACTTTAAGTTTAAAGTTAAGGCATCGACTTTAAGTTTAAAGTTAAGACATAACTTTAAGTTTAAAGTTAAAAACAGACTTTAGGCTTTAAAGTTAAGATACAGACTTTAAGTTTAAAGTTAAGACATAGATTTAAAGTTTCAAGTTAAGACAGACTTAAAGTTTAAAGTTAAGACATAGGCTTTAAATTTAAAGTTAAGACATAGGTTTTAAGTTCAAATTAAGACATAGACTCTAAGTCAAAAGTTAAGACTAGACTTTAAATTTAAAGTTAGGACATAGACCTTAAGTTTAAAGATAAGACATCGACTTTAAGTTTAAAGTTAAGACATAAGCTTTAAGTTTAAAGTTAAGATATAGACTTTAAATTTACAGTTAAGACATAGACTTTAAGTTTAAAGTTAGGACATAGATCTTAAGTTTAAAGATAAGACATCGACTTTAAGTTTAAAGTTAAGCAGTTGGCTTTAAGTTTAAAGTTAAGACAAAGAATTAACTTAACAAAGTGTTCTGAGCTTACTGTTGTTGTACTTTGTATCTGCTTCTATGCTAGCTGAATGGGTAGCGCAAGCTGTGTTAGATTTGAGAAGTTCTATACAACATGGGAGATAATTCTCAAGAGTTATGTCCTTTGATTATATAGACTTTAAGTTTAAAGTTAAGACATAGACTTTAAGTTTAAAGTTAAGACATGACTTTAAGTTTAAAGTTAAGATGTAGACTTTAAGTTCTAAGTTAATACATAGACTTTTAAGTTTAAAGTTAAGACATAGACTTTAAGTTTAAAGATAAGACATCGACTTTAAGTTGTTAAAGATTTAAAAACATAGACTTTAAGTTTAAAGTTAAGACATAGACTTTAAGTTTAAAGTTAAGACATAGACTTTAAGTTTAAAGTTAAGACGAAGGCTTTAAGTTTACAGTTAAAGATTGTCCCATAAATTTGAAGTCGTTATAAAAACAGGAAGAACAATAACCGCTGAGGTAGTAGAGTATAATACTAATGAGAAGAAGAACAATAACCTCCGAAGTGGTAGAGTATAGTAGTAATAAGAAGGAGAACAATAACCTCTGAGGTTGTAGAGTGCAATAATAATAATATGAATAATCTCGGTCTTAGCATGCTCAAAAACTATCATCTTGTCTCCAGCTTGCCATTCCTTTCCAAGTCTTTTGGAAAAAATGGTTTTGAAACAGCTGAATAAGCATCTCTCAGCGAGTATGCTTTACCATCTTTTTCAGTCAGCTTACCGTTCTGACCACGGAACCAAAACTGCTCTCATTCACATTAGGAATGACCTGTTGTTTTCAACTGACTGGGCCGATTCTCCCTACTTGTTCTTTTAGATCTTTCTGCTGCTTTTGGCACCACTGACCACACCATTCTCCTCTCTCAATTGGATCACTGACTTTGGGATCCAAGTTGGTGCTTTTGTTTTTTCCATACCTGTCTCACTGCTTTTGATAATTCATGAAAAATGAGTCTAAGTCCCAGCCGGGTAAACCTGCATTTGGGGTCCCCCAGGGCTCTGTTCTGACTTGGGCCAGTCCTCTTCACGCTCTACACATCACTACTTGCCACTGTCATCAATGAGCACAACATCAAATACAATTAATTTCTTTGCTGGTGACTCCCTGCTCTACAATAGCGCATCTCCTGAAAATCTTGCAATTCTTCTTTGCGAAGCTTCTGACTGTTATGTTGAGATTCAGAAGTGGATGATTCAGAATAAACTACAGTTGCATTAAGATAAAGACTGATGCAATGCTCACTGGCACCAGGCACAAGCTGCGTTTATACACAATAGCTAGTTGTGTTGTGCTTCAGACCTTTAACTATTTATTTATTTACTTTATCCGTATGTTCCTTTTCTGAAGGTAAGATACACATATACACATGTCATTTACATGTAACCAAGATTATTCCAGCGATAGGCTGATAAAATACCAAGTATAAAATATGGCCTAGGTAAAACATAGTCTAGGTAGGGCCTCAGGACCTGGCCAGCTCATGGGTTTATGTGCAGGCTTAAGGTTTGTGCCATGATCAGCATACACATGGCACCTGTGACGTTAGTGCATATGAAATTTGTTCCGAGCACAGAGTCGCCATCTTGAGAAACTAAAACTGAAACTGAAACAAGCTTTCACTGTAAAAGTTTGTTCTATCCAACTAGATGACAACGCCACTGTAATTTCTGATACAGTCAAGAACCTTGGCGCTGTCTTGATCCTCAACTGTGTAAGCAGAAATTCATCACCCAAACCTGTCAGTCTTGTAACTTCAACTACGACGTTTCAGTTCTGTTCGCCGTTATCTTTCAAATTTAGCAGCATCTAAACTCGCAACTTCTCTTATCTTGTCTTGTATCGTATCGATTATTGTAATTCTCTGCACTCTGGTTTGCCTGCTTCTTATGTCCCATGCCCCAGAATTTTCAGTGTTCTGTGGCCTGTTTTGCCCTTCGTAAAGAGAGGCATGATCGTATCATCCCCTTGTTTCGTTTTCTCCTCTGGTTGTTGAGGTGAGCAGCGTGGAATCAACGCCACTAAAGCGGTACAGAAGATGGGACAGTTAAAAAAAACTATTAGTAAAAAACAACAAACACAACAACAACAAACCAAAAACTGCTCAATTGACCACACTCAGAAAGAAACTGGAAGAAGAGTTGCAGAATTTCAGACGTCGCTGCAATAACTTAACTCGAGTCCGGTTCGCTCCTGTAGAGGCCTCGACTTTTCTCCTGAGTTTGACTGGAAAATCGAATTGAACGTCTAGTCATTCGGAAGGAGGACGAAAAACGATCGGACCCGTGGTGCCTTCTTGCTGCGCACGCTAAAGATCCCACGGCAGTTGAAAATCATGAAGAGCAGGGCACTGCCCGGCTGCCTTGGTATAAAACATTGGAGCAATAGGTTGATTTCTCAGGTCCCACCCCTTGAAGACCAAATAGCCTCCTTGCATTTTTGAAGTCTTGGTTAAAAAAAGAAGTGAATATGAATATGTATTTGAAGCGAGGGAGAGGGGATGGGCGCCACCCTCGTGGTGCTGGCCCCAGAAAAAGCCGAGATCTCTGCCACCTCACTCCAAATACGACCCCAGGGTTATGGAACTATCTAGGTAGAACCTCAGGACCTGGCCAGCTCATGGGTCTATGTGCAGGCTGAAGGCTTGTGCCGTGATCATTCTGGGTCTTCTCCATTACATGACACCTGTGAGGTTAGTGCAAATGGAATTCATTCCGAGTGCGGAGACGTCGTCTTGAGAAACTGAAAATTGAAAACAGAAAGACACTGACACCCATACATACACATTCATGAGATACTGACCAGCGTGATGCAGATCGTATAACCTGTTGCAGGCCTTGATGAAGATGTCCTCTTCTTGAACGTGTCCAAACCGGAACTCCCAAACGGCACTCTCTAGTCGCTGGACATCATCGTCGGCCGTAGCAGCCGTCAGCTCATCTCGTAACTGTAACAGTTTTGTTTATAATAATATTTTCACATATCGTCTTTGTCAGTGTTTCTTACTCTTTAGTTGTGTTCCTTGCTGTTGTTTACATTTTTTCTTTGCTGCCTTTTTTTTTTAATAATAATGATAATTACAGCAACAATATAGTAATACTAGTAATGATGATGATGACGATGACAATTAATAATAATAATCAATAATCACAATAATTTAAAAAACAAATTACAACAAACCATTACTAACAACACATACTACTATACTACTACTACTATGTACCTTATCTCGCAAAACCCAGAGCATTGATATACGCGAATATGACAGAGGCAGACATACATACAGCACAATACGTCATTCCATTTCGCTACCATCAAAGGGACAAAACGAAAACATACTACATCCAAAACAAAACACAAATCAAATCAAAACAAAACAAGAAGAAAAAACCTACAAGTTATGAGTTTATACACTGCTGGTAATAAACAACCCCCCCCCCCCTCCATAACTATCATGTGAGATATCATATCATACATGGCAATGTCATAAGTACAGAATGTAGCCCCACTCCCCCCGAAAAAAATCCACATGATGTTGAAATGATTGATGGGGATTCGAACCCACAACTTCCAGTCTGTAATCCGTTGTGCTACCACTACGCCATGGCGATCTGGTTGTTTTTGTGTTCTATGACCTACCGAACTTACACACGACATAGAAGACCTTTAGTGTGCGTATTAGACATTCTGTATACGCCTCACCAGAGCGTCCAGACACTAGCAGATCTGTTCTTACGGTGACCTGGAGATTAGAAAAAAAATCTACACAAAATCTTACCCTTTTCCCAACAGGACCTGCCTTCAGAGGATCGAACCAAATTTTCTATTGGAATCGGCTGTCTTAACTGCTTGGCTTAGCATGCAGCAACCATCACTTAATTTCTTCTTCACTCAGTCGCAAGGTACGTGCTCTGCATCAAGTCATGGATGTATGGCTTGATTTGTTGATAGGCCAAAACAAGCGCGACTGCCCGCGTTCAAGAAAAAGGAACCAGAAAAAAGACGAATAGAATCAGAAACGCGTATTTAACATACCAGATGATGATGAGACAAGACCAAATCGGCCAACTGGCCTTGATCAAGCTAACTGGTTTAGTCCTTTTCCCCACCGAACAAGCAGCATGGAAGTTTCAGTCTTTTCCTCCTAATTTTGTATGTGGTGTTTGTTCGTTTGTGGTCTTACGTTTACGCTTGACAAAGGCCAGTTAGTCGAAAATTTGCGCGTGTCTTGTCTGGTTGTATTAAATACGCGTTCTGGTTCTTTTTTCGTGTTTTTCTGGTTCCTAGTTGATAGGCCGATGTGTTGGGTAGTATGTGTCTAACCTCTCTTGGACAAAGGTGTGCTTTATCCAAGGTTCCCTCGACATTTTTTTTTGATGATGAAGGCCTCACAAGGAGGTGGACAGTTAATGGGTACTCCAATCACAGAAATCTTGAAGATTGAAAAAAAAAACCTCATCATGATTGTTTTTCATAGCAAGGTCAGGAAACAACGTTTATGCTATCAAATTGTGTACATATTTGTCTTCATTGGGCAAATAACGTAAATGGATAAGAGAGAGACAGGGGGGGGGGCAGGAGGAGAGAGAGAGAGAGAGAGAGAGAGAGAAAGAGAGAGAGACAGAGAGAGACGAAGAGAGAGACAGAGATAGAGACAGAGAGAGACGAAGAGAGACAGAGAGAGACAGAAACAGACAGAGAGAGAGAGAGAGAGAGAGAGAGAGAGAGAGAGAGAGAGAGAGAGAGAGAGAGAGAGAAACAGAGACAGAGACAGAGACAGAGAGACAAAGAGACAGAGAGACGAAAAGAGACAGAAACAGAGAGAGAGAGAAAGAAAGAAAGATAGATAGATAGATAGATAGATAGATAGAAGAGAGAAGAGAGAGAGAGAGAGAGAGAGAGAGAGCTCTGTGACCTGTCAGTGCCTTAATTAACCCTTTCATTCGCTCTAGGCACCATCTTCCAAAAGCTTCCCGCAGGAAGCTGGGTCGGAAGCTGGTGGACAGGGTGAAAGAGTGCCAGGGTTGCCAGGGTCAAGAGATGAGTCTGACTTACCTGTTGCTCTGGCCCTTTCATCATGTGGACAAGCTGCCTGTCGGGCGTCAGCAGGTAGTTGAGCACGTTCACCACCTCCCCCTCACTGTCCTTGGGCTTGGCATCCACCTGCAGGCTGAACTCGGGGTTCTGTGCCTCCCACGGCACATTCACCTGAACACAAGATAAACGATTACTGGAACTGGATTGGATTGAGCTTTTCACTCCCCCCACCCTATCCAGCAGCTATCATTTTACTCCCTCATCCTATCTACCAGCTGTCATCAGTTTACCTCCTCATCCTATCCACCTGCTATCCTTTTACTTCCTCACCCTATTCACCAGCTATCATTTTACTTCCGCACACTATCCACCTGCTGTCCTTTTACTGCCTCATCCTATCCACTAGCTTTCATTTTATTTCCTTACCCTATCCACAAACTGTCAGTTTACTTCCTCACCCTATCCACCAGCTATCATTTTACTCCCTCACCCTCATCATCATCATCAGGTGCCCTGACGCATGGCGTTGGCGATCATGGACTTCCATCTGCCTCTATCTCTCGTTGCACCTAGCATCTCTCCCACCCTCCCCGTCCCCAGCCATTCTGCAAGTCCGTCCAGCATTTTCTCCCTGGGTCTACCCGGTGCTCTCTTTCCCTCCAGCTTTCCCACCGTGACCAGGTGCTCCAAATCCCCCTTCCTCATAAAATGGCCTATAAATGTTGCCTGTCTTTCCTAATCTTTCCTTATGAGTGATCTACTTGTGTCTGCCTCCATCAAGACTGTCTCGTTTGTTTTCTTTGCTGTCCATGGAACCCTCAACATTCTTCTTAGAAACCACATCTCGGCTGCCTCAATCTTGTTCTGGCTTTGTTTGTTGACTGTCCACGCCTCGCATCCGTACAACAGTATTGGTTCTATATAACATTCAAGAACTCTCTTCCTGATTTAATTGATAGGCATTTGTTGGTAAGAATGCTTGTCATCTTCTTGAACGCTGTTTTGGCTTGGCCGATTCTGCCAGCTATTTCTGATGTGCATCTGCCATCTGATGAAATGATCGTTCCCAGGTATTTGAATTTCTCAACCTGTGTCAAGGTTGTGCCATTTGCTGTTATTTTGCATGAGGGGATTTCATGTTTTTTACTGATCACCATGACTTCAGTCTTCCTGCTGTTTAGTTCCAGCCCCTTACCTTTGCTTTCTATTTCTAGTATATTCACAAGGTTTTGTAGGTCTCTTTCACTTTCTGCAATTAGCACGGTGTCATCTGTATATCGAATGGTGTTTATCATTTTCCCTCCAACCTTTACTCCAGGATCTTCTTCTAGGTTTCTCATGATATTTTCGCTGTAAAGTGAAAACAGATCTGGTGACAAAACACAACCCTGTCTGACTCCTCTTTTGATATTTTGGAAAGAGCTTACATTGTTTTCTATTCTCATTGCAGCTGTTTGATTCCCAGTACATATTTCTGATTATTCGTAGATCTTTTCCATCAACATTGAGTCTCTCCAGTTGGTTGATCAATTCATCATGTCTTACCCGATCGAAAGCCTTGGTGTAGTCAACAAAGCATAAATATAAATCCTTATTCATCTCAATTGACCTCTCTATGATAGTTCTTAGGATGTATATGGCATTAATAGTTCCTTTCCCTTCCACAAATCCACACTGTTCTTTCTGCTATTTCTCTTTTGATTCTATTCCTTGTCCTCATCATGACTACTCTTAACAGGATTTTTGTTACATGGCTCATCAGACTGATTGTGCGATGGAGTTCGCATTCTATAGCCCCTGTCTTCTTTGGAAGTGCAATGAAAATTGATTTTGACATATCTTTGGGGATTTTTCCAGTGTCGTAAATTTCATTTAGGAGGACTGTTATTTTTTCTATGCCAAATTCCTCCACGGCTTCAATCATCTCTGTAGTAATGTTGTCTGGTCCTGGGGCTTTTCCCGGTTTCATCTTTTTCAGTGCCACTCTAAATTCATCTTTCATTATGGGTGGTCCTTCAAAGTTCTTTTTTATAATGTGTTCTTCGTTTCTGTCATCCTCGAAAAGGTCTTTAATGTACTCTCCCCATCTGTCTAATATTTTGTCTTTTTCCATGATAAGCGTGCCATCTTTCGATTTCAAGCATCCAGTTGATGTGCATGTATTTTTTTCTGTGGACAATTTCTTCAATTCGTCTGTACATACCCTAAGGATCCGTTTTGTGTTGGTCTTCCATTTCTTTGCACTTTGATTTCAGCCAAGCTTCCTTAGCTTCATTCCACCTATTCCTGATCTCCTTGTTTATCTTCCTGTAGATCTCCTCATTTCTCTTTGCCTTCCTCCTTTCCTCCATCAAGCCCAAAATTTCATTAGTCATCCAGTTCTTTTTTGCTTTTCTATCTGCTTTAGGGATTTCTTCACAAGCTTCATTTATCGAATTCCTCAACTTTGTCCATTGTTCCTCACTGTCAACAACGTTTTCCAGAGCACTGAATTTGTTTTGAACATGCACATTAAATTTTTTACGTATCCCTTCATCTGTCTTTAAGAGTCCAAGGTTTAATTTGATGTTGTTTTGGGTCTGTTTCCTTTTCCTCAATTTCAGTCTAAATCTTCCCATTACAGGATTGTGTCACTGTTGCAGTCTGCGCCTGGTAGTGTTTTTGCTGACAGTAAAGAATTTCTAAATCTTTTGTTGATCAGGATGTAGTCAATCTGATTTTTGGTATTATCTCCTGGACTCATCCAAGTCCATTTTCTTCTATTAGGCTGCTCAAACCAGGTGTTTCCTACTACAAACTCATTCATCTGTGCCCATTCTACAAGTTTCTCACCCCTTTCATTTTGCGTACCAAGGCCATGAAGTCCACCTATATCCTCCACCCTATCCTGTCCCACATTAAAATCTCCCATTATTACAGTAACTTCTTGTGGTTTACATTGGACTTTGGCCATCTCTAACACTTCGTAGAAGTTGTCGATGTCTTCCTGAGAACTTGCGGATGTTGGTGCATACACCTGAATGATGTTGATATCAATTGGTTTACCTCCGAATTTGACCAGCAAAACTCTGTCGGACACAGCCCAGTATCCCTTAACTGCTTTTGATTTGTCTTTGTCCATCATGATGGCTACTCCTCTTTCATGTGAGCTACCACCAGAGCATATCATTGTGTATTCTCCTGATGTTATCATGCCTGCCCCCTTCCGTCTCACTTCCCCTAGTCCTAAAATACCAATGTTAAGTCTTTCCATCTCTGTCTTGATATTTTCCAATTTACCCTTTTGTAACAATGTTCTTATATTCCATGTTGCAACTTTGATGTTTTTAAATTTGAGTTTAGGGTTCGCAGTAACTTGCTGACGGTCTGGTGTCACCTGCGCCGCGTGACGGTCCCTACCGGACGAAACTGCTCCAACGGAGCACCTATTTACGTCGTTGTCTTTGATCTTTTTGTCTCTGTCCATGATTTCCTGGGCAAAATTACGATGGTGGTTTCCCGTTGCCTTCCATCGGTTTGTGTACGGTCTCTCCGCTAGCCTTACTCTCTCCCGAGATGTCCACAAGGCAGTGGAGCTATTCACCCATAGCTTGGGGGTCTGGTTCGTAGGCACCAGGGCGTATCCACACGCCGGTGGGCCTGCATGCCTCACGTCTGGGGGCCAGACCTCCTCCAAGTCCTATCCACCAGCTATTCTTTTTCTTCCTCATCCTATCCACCAGCTATCCTTTTACTTCCCAAATCTATCCACAAGCTGTCAATTTACTTCCTCATCCTATCCACCAGCTATCCTTTTCCTTCCTCACCCTATCCACCAGCTATCTTTTACTTCCTCACCCTATCCACCAGCTATCTTTTACTTCCTCACCCTATCCACCAGCTATCGTTTTACTTCCTCACCCTATCCACCAGCTATCATTTTACTTCCTCATCCTATCCACCAGCTATTCTTTTACTTCCTCATCCTATCCACCAACTATCCTTTTCCTTCCTCACCCTATCCACCAGCTGTCCTTTTCCTTCCTCACCCTATCCACCAACTATCATTTTCCTTCCTCACCCTATCCACTAGCTGTCCTTTTCCTTCCTCACCCTATCCACCAGCTGTCCTTTTCCTTCCTCACCCTATCCACCAACTATCCTTTTCCTTCCTCACCCTATCCACTAGCTGTCCTTTTCCTTCCTCACCCTATCCACTAGCTGTCCTTTTCCTTCCTCACCCTATCCACCAGCTATCATTTTACTTCCTCACCCTATCCACAGCTATCCTTTTCCTCCTCACCCTATCCACTACTATCATTTTACTTCCTCACCCTATCCAACAGCTATCCTTTTCCTTCCTCACCCTATCCACTAGCTATCATTTTACTTCCTCACCATATCCACCAGCTATCATTTACTTCCTTACCCTATCCACCAGCTGTCAATTTACTTCCTCACCCTATCACCAGCTGTCAGTTTACTTCCTCACCCTATCCACAGCTATCACTTTTCCTTCCTCACCCTATCCACAGCTGTCATTTACTTCCTCACCCTATCCACCAGCTGTCAATTTACTTCCTCACCCTATCCACCAGCTATCATTTTACTTCCTCACCCTATCCACCAGCTGTCAGTTTACTTCCTCACCCTACCCACCAGCTGTCAATTTACTTCCTCACCCTATCCACCAGCTGTCAATTTACTTCCTCACCCTATCCACCAGCTATCCTTTTACTTCCTCACCCTATCCACCAGCTATCATTTTACTTCCTCACCCTATCCACCAGCTGTCAGTTTACTTCCTCACCCTATCCACCAGCTATCATTTTACTTCCTCACCCAATCCACCAGCTGTCAATTTATTCCTCACCCTATCCACCAGCTATCCTTTTACTTCCTCATCCTTTTCACTAGCTATCATTTTACTTCCTCAACCTATTCACCAGTTGTCCTTTTACTCCCTCATCCTATCCACCACCTGTCAGTTTACTTCCGTATCCTATTTACCAGCTATCATTTTACTTCCTCACCCTATCCACCAGCTATTCTTTTACTTCCTCACCCTATCCACCAGCTATCCTTTTACTTCCTCACCCTATCCACCAGCTGTCATTTTTGTTCCTCACTCTATCCACCAGCTATCACTTTACTTCCTCAATCTATCCACCAGCTGTCACTTTACTTCCTCACCCTATCCACCAGCTATCATTTTTGTTCCTCACTCTATCCACCAGCTGTCACTTTACTTCCTCACTCTATCCACCAGCTATCATTTTTGTTCCTCACTCTATCCACCAGCTATCACTTTACTTCCTCACCCTATCCACCAGCTGTCACTTTACTTCCTCACCCTATCCACCAGCTATCATTTTTGTTCCTCACTCTATCCACCAGCTATCACTTTACTTCCTCAATCTATCCACCAGCTGTCACTTTACTTCCTCACCCTATCCACCAGCTATCATTTTTGTTCCTCAACCTATCCACCAGCTGTCACTTTACTTCCTGATCCTATCCACCAGCTATCATTTTACTTCTTCACCCTATCGACCAGCTGTCATTTTACTTCCTGATCCTATCCACCAGCTATCATTTTACTTCCTCACCCTATCCAACAGCTATCATTTTACTTCCTCACTCTATCCACCAGCTGTCCTTTTACTTCCTCACCCTATCCACCAGCTGTCAATTTACTTCCTCAATCTATCCACCAGCTGTCAGTTTACTTCCTCACCCTATCCTCCAGCTATCATTTTACTTCCTCACCCTATCCACCAGCTGTCAGTTTACTTCCTCACCCTATCCACCATCTGTCAATTTACTTCCTCACCCTATCCACCAGCTGTCAGTTTACTTCCTCAATCTATCCACCAGCTGTCAGTTTACTTCCTCACCCTATCCACCAGCTGTCAATTTACTTCCTCACCCTATCCACCAGCTGTCAGTTTACTTCTTCATCATATCCACAGCTATCCTTTTACCTCCTCAATCTATCGACCAGCTGTCAATTTACTTCCTCACCCTATCCACCAGCTGTCAATTTACTTCCTCACCCTATCCACCAGCTGTCAGTTTACTTACTCACCCTATCCACCATCTGTCAATTTACTTCCTCACCCTATCCACCAGCTGTCAGTTTACTTCCTCACCCTATCCGCCAGCTGTCAGTTTACTTCCTCAATCTATCCACCAGCTGTCAGTTTACTTCCTCACCCTATCCACCAGCTGTCAATTTACTTCCTCACCCTATCCACCAGCTGTCAGTTTACTTCCTCATCATATCCACAGCAATCCTTTTACTTCCTCAATCTATCCACCAGCTGTCAATTTACTTCCTCACCCTATCCACCAGCTGTCAATTTACTTCCTCACCCTATCCACCAGCTGTCAGTTTACTTACTCACCCTATCCACCATCTGTCAATTTACTTCCTCACCCTATCCACCAACTGTCAGTTTACTTCCTCACCCTATCCACCATCTGTCAATTTACTTCCTCACCCTATCCACCAGCTATCATTTTACTTCCTCACCCTATCCACCAGCTGTCAGTTTATTTCCTCATCATATCCACAGCTATCCTTTTACTTCCTCACCCTATCCACCAGCTGTCAGTTTACTTCCTCATCATATCCACAACTATCCTTTTACTTCCTCACCCTATCAACCAGCTGTCAGTTTACTTCCTCACCTATCCACCAGCTGTTCTTTTGGTTTATCCACAATCTATTCTTTTACTTCCTCGTCCTATCCAACAGCTTTCCTTTTACATTGTAACCATATGCACCAGCTATCCTTTTATTTCCTCACCCTATCCATCAGCTTTGCTTGATTTTCTCCTCCTATCCACGACGGAAACTTGACTAGAGACAAAGTGCAAAGAAACAGAAGACGGACACAAAACAGACCCTAAGTTTATGTACAGACACACTGAAGAAATTGCCCACAGGCAAAGACGTACATATCAACTGGTTGCTTAAAATGAAAAGATGGTACGATTTTTATGGAGAAAGACAAATTGGTACGATTTTTATGGAGAAAGACAAAATAATATATAGATGGGAAGAGCATATTAAAGACCTTTTTGACGATGACAGAAAGGAGGAAAACACGTTATAAGAAAGAACGTAGAAGGACCACCAATAATGAAGGACGAAGTTAGAGCGGCGTTGAAAAAATGAAACCTGGAAAAGCATCAGAACCAGACAATATTACTATAGAAATAATTGAGGGCCTAGATGAATTTGGTATTGAAAAAGTAACAGTCCTCCTAATTGAAATTTATGACACTGGACAGATTTCTAAAGATATGTCAAAATCAGTTTTCATTGCACTTCCAAAGAAAACAGGGGCTGCAGAATGCGAACTCCATTAAAATCAGCTTGATGAGACAAAGATTCCAATAAGAATAATCATGATGAGCACAAGGAACAGAATCAAAATAGAAATAGCAGAAGAGCAATAAGGATTTGTTACCACCTTGCAGCAGACAGACCTATTAATTCTCGGCCTTGTTTCTGTTTTCCAACATTATAACTATTCTCCACTCTGTTGAACTCTTGTGTTTTCCAATGAATGCCAGCTCCTCGCTCTGTATTTGTTGGGCTTTTGCTTCAAACAAGTCCAACAACTGTGATCAGTCTCTGTAGGGCTCTTCTTTCCAACAAACGCCAATTCTTCGCATTGTTTCTGGTGGATATTGTTTTCCAGCGGCTGCCTGTTTTTCGTATCGGTACTTTTTGACTTCTGCTTTTTGACCATTGCCAATTTTTCGCCTTATTTCTGTTGGGCTGTTTTCCATTGCTAATAAAGCGCTCCTTTGATCTCTGATTTCGAACAAATGTCCATTTGTCCTTCTGTTTATAATCCAAAAAACATTTAATGATTCTATTTTCATGGTGTTTTTTTTTTTTTTTTTTTTTTTTTTACTCCTGTTTGCTTGAACACAGGCAGTCAAATCAAATACCACTTGGCCGAAGCTCTTCGCCTATCTCGTCTCGTTATACTAAATAAGCGTTCTGATTCTATTTTCATGTTTTTAGTTTTAGTTTAGTTTCGTTCAGTTTTTACGTCGACACCCACCTCAGGTGATATGGCCGACGGGGATAACCATCCCAGGGAAGTGGGGTAAGGGGGGCTCATCTAATACTATACCGACACCACCAGAACAACAATGATGTTAAGATGGGACAGTGAGAAGTCCAGTTTTAATGTAGCGCACCCCGGGATTCGAACCCACAACCATTAACATGTGAATCCGACGCTCAAACCAACTGAGCTACTGAGGCCAGCGTTTTCATGTTTTTCTGGTTCCATCTGTTTATGTTAGCTCTGCTATCCGGCAGGTTTGCTTTAGGTAAATGTGTCATGTTTCCTGTATGTTTGGCTACGGCATATAGGCCAAACATGTGTGCCTGTATTCTTTCATAAATCATGCAGATATGTGTTCTCATTCGATATTGTTTTGTTAGTTCAATTATATACGAATTTTTAACGGAATGACGACAAGCTTAGTGGACTGCCACAACAAGAAGCAGCTAACGATTACAACGTACTCGCATTACGCGTACAGTTTGTACAGGTGTTGTTCGTTAGTAACACAATGACCATCAATCTTTAAAGTCACACACACACACACACACACACACACACACACACACACACACACACACACACACACACACACACACACACACACACACACACACACCCCACACATACATACACACACACACGTACAAATATTCGGTTTGTATTTTAGTGTTACAATTTCCCTTCACGTTGTTGAAGTTAATTGTTAGTGTTAAGTTCTCGTTCCATTTTACTGTTCCCCCACCTGCTAATGTCTTTTTCCTCTGTCTTCCCTCTGCCCAAATCCAACCCGTCCAACTATCGTTCTACATTTTATTTTGTTGACTTTTCTTTTTATAATTTCCCCTTCCCCCCTCCCCCGTCTAATATCACTTATAGTGAAAAGACGTTAAATTAAAGAACGAACGAAATACACAGACAGATAGACACGCACGCATGTGCACACACATACACACACACTCTCTGTGTGCAATCTGTCTGTCTGTCTACCTATCTAATTATCTGTTTATCTGTCTGTCTCTAATTTTGGTGGGTTAATCGATCGAGCTACTCAACCTAAATTTGGAGAGAAATGGGCTCTTACATATAAGGTGATGAAGTCCAAATCTTCTTCTTGTGTCACACGGCTGTCCAGTTGCTGGCTGGGCAGACTGGTGTGGACAAGACGGGCCACAACATCCAAGGGTCTGGTCGTGCGGAACCGGAATCGAATCCTCTCACCCTCTCGAGCAACCACGAGCCCATCCTGTCTTGAGGGGTCCACAAATCCCGCCTTAACAGCAGCAGGGCTGAATCCCAGTCCCGTTTCCGGTATCTCTGGGAAAGGTCTTGGAGTTGTCAATTTTGACGTTGCCCTGATAACCAGCTTGCACAGCCATTGTTTCCTCCCATTGTAGATTTCTAGCTTATAAATTCCAGGTTCCGAAAGTCGGACCCAAAGGGATTGTTCTGACAAGTTTACGGCAAGTGTGATGTAATTCTCCAGCTGAAGGTCGTTTGGAAACTTTCGATTCGATCTCTGTTCGTTGTAGTAGAGTCTGTACCCGATGACTTCTTTGTCCTCTGGTACCTGATGATAGGGAAAACAGATACATTCAGAGTAAGGTTGGTCAGCCATGATATTTACAAGCATGTTCCCATAACATATATTAGCACATGTCCAAAAACACCAACAGCAGCAGCAACAGCAGTAGCAACAACAGCAGCAGCAGCAGCAGCAGCAGCAGCAACAACAACAACAGCAGCAGTAGCAGCCGCCGCCGCCGCCGCCGCCGCTACCACCACCACCACCACCACCACCACCACCACCAACGCCATCAGAACAACAACAGCAGCAGTAGCAGCAGCAGCCGCCACCACCACCACCACAACAACAACAGCAACAACAACAGCAGCAGCAGCAGCAGCCACCATCGCCGCCGCCACCACCACCACCACAACAACAACATACACCACCACCACCACCACAACCACCACAACATACACCACCACCACCACAACAACAACAACATACACCACCACCACCACCACAACCACCACAACATACACCACCACCACCACCACCACCACCACCACCACCACATACACCACCACCACCACCACCACCACCACCACCACCACCACCACCAATACAACAACAACATACACCACCACCACCACCACCACCACCACCACCACCACCACTACAACAACAACAACAAAGCATCTCTTCTGCAAAATCTGCGACTGATTGTCACAGGAAGCTTTCGATTTCGTCAAATTAGTCTTTGTCGAGTGGAATGTGTGTTCTGTGCTGTCCTGGAAGTAGGACCCGTGACCCGCAGTGTGACTGGTTCCTTTACACACTCATGGACTTAAGGTCTGTCTCGAGTTCAGTCCCAACCCGCACCATAAAAATCTGTCCTATTTGCTGCCTTAATAATAATAATAATAATGATAATGCAACAACAACAACAACAACAATACAATAATAATAATAGTAGTGATAATAATAATAATGATAATAATAATAAAAATAATAATTACACGGCGCCAAATCTTGACAATTCAAATGAAAGCGCACTCACGCACAAGACATACGCATACAATCGACGAAGACCATCTTACCATATTTAATACACAGACTGAGGGGGGAAAAGTAGTTGCAGAATTTACTGTTGGGAAAAAGAGGTGGGTTTTTGAATTGGATTTAAAAGCAGAAAGGGTTTAGGTGTTAGACGAAGGCAGAGCGGAAGACTATTCCAGGCTGACGGTCCTGAGGCAGCAAAACAACGCTGGCCAACACTTGATAGTTTAAATCTGCCTTCCCATCATTCTATCGGCATCAGCAGTTCATTAGTTCTGGTAAACCCCCGGTTTTTCCTATTGCCATCTTACCAGTTTAAGATCTTGCCAGTGCATCGAATTTCGGGCAGGCTTAAGGTGTCTGCCAGATAGTTCGATGGAGCGCATACAGAATTGTCCAAGTGGCTGTGAATCCTTGATGAAACTTCAAAGTGTATGCTGAGTTACGTGATGCAAAACGTAGACTTTGCAGATGAGACGCTTTTGGTTTTGTTGTGTTTTGAATGGCAAAGAAACAGCTTACATGCCGTCATGAGAGTAACCCAAAATGCCGTGATTGTCATCTTGTCAAAAATTTCCTTTCTTTAACAGAGAGATTTCTAGAGATCGGAAGAGTGAGAGAGAGAGAGAGAGAGAGAGAGAGAGAGAGAGAGAGAGAGAGAAAGGGGGGCGTGCGTGCGTGCGTGCGTGCGTGTGTGTGTGAGTGTGTGTGTGTATGTTTGTGTGTTTGTGTATGTGTCTGTGTGTGTCTGTGTGTGTCTGTCTGTGTGTGTGTGTATGTGAGTGTGTGTGTATGTTTGTGTGTTTGTGTATGTTTGTGTGTTTGTGTGTGTTTGTGTGTCTGTGTATGTGTCTGTGTGTGTCTGTCTGTGTGCGTGTATGCTAAAAAAATAGTGTGCCTACATGGTTTAATACAGTATCCTTACATAAACTCTTGAGCTTAATAATTAAGCTTTTTTTTCAAACTCACCCGATCCATGTAGATGCAGCACTTTCCAGTTGGGGCCTCAACGACGGCCTCATGTTTGTCTGCCAAATGCCAAGTTGTCTTCAGATATGTATAACTAAAAAATGGAGTCCTCTGAAACTTCTCGTGGCTCCATGGCTCTTGGAGGAGCTGCCAGGCAAGATCCATTGGACAATATCGGTAAATAAACTCTTCAGGATCCGGAAGGAAAAGGGACTCATTTATGTGCTGTCCTGTCTGATCGTAAGAAAGCCTCAGAAACAGAAAAAACATGCATTGATGATAATAATAATTATAGCAATGAAACGGTAAACGAAGAATGTTGAGTTCCATAGACAGCGAAGAAAACAAACGAGACAGTCTTGATGGAGGCAGACACAAGAAGATCATTAATGAGGAAGATTAGGAAAAGACAGGCAACACCTATAGGCCACTTTATGAGGAAAGGGGAATTAGACCACCTGGTCACAACAAGAAAGCTGGAGGGAAAGAGATCATCAGGTAGACCCAGGGAGAAAATATTGGACGGACTTGTAGGGTGGCTGAGGACAGAGAGGGTGGAAGATGTGCTTGAGGCAACAAAGGATAGACATACATATATGGATACATATGGAGGGTCATGATCGCCAACGCCATGCGGCAGGGCACATGATGATGATGATGATGATTTCTTTTATGGAGTGCAATTCTTCTAAACAAGTCTTTGACACATAAACACAAAAGTACATGTTATGATAATGGACCCGTCTGGCGATCTAGGGAGATAGGCTACCGATTTGCCCTTTCCCTATTTCGCCCTTTGGCGAAATGGGACAAATTAATGGCAGCCAAATTAGTGCAGCTATGTCAACTGCCGAATGGCTGATGTGACGCATCTATTGTGTGGCTAGTGACTGCGTGCTTGTCACCTTTCGCTTTCAGCCTGCACTGCTGGCTTAGCACTGCTGCTTGCAGCTATACGAAAAGGAGAGCACAATGCGCAAGTCTCTCCCTGTCACTACATAGCCTCTCCGTCAGCAAACCCTTCGTTGTGCCTCCTAGTGAAGACATGTGGTAACTGAGCACCTCACGGAAACAGGCTAAAACTCGAGGGACGAGGAGGAGGTTTGGCCTCCAGACGTGCAGCATGCAGGCCCACCGGCGTGTGGATATGCCCTGGTGCCCACGAACCAGTCCCCCAGCTATGGGTAAATGGCACGACTGCCTTGTGGGTGTCTCGGGTGAAACCAAGGCTAAGGGAGTAAACCCTGACAGAGAAAACACCGCTGCCTTGTGGTTAACTCGGGAGAGAATAAGGCTAAGGGAGCAAACCCAGACAGAAAATCACCCCTACTGTTTAAAAGTTTAAACAAAGTCATCACTCATGATTAAATTTATTTCTTCACACCTTACGTCATTTGTAAACCACACACCCAGTACTTTAAATGTCTGGGGGTTCCAGTTTACATTAAGATGTTGCAGTTGTCTAATTTTTGAACTCTTCTTACTTCCTAACCAGATTGCTTGTCCAAAGAAATAAGAGGGAAGCAAGGAGAATTCTTATAATATTAATCAAAGGACACAACTCTTGAGAGTCACGTAGGAATTATCTCCTATGTTGAAAAACTTCTCAAATCTTACACAGTTTGCACTACCCATTCAGCTAGCATAGAAGCAGATACAGAGCACAAAAACCGTAAGCTCAGAACACTCCTCCAAAAAGGAGCGCCCAAGCCTACCTTTATACTCTGCAACTACCCTACACACAACTGTGAGAGAGAAGAGAAATACATACAATATATTGGTCTTCTGTTCAAGATTGACATTGTTTTTTGTTCTTGAACTGACCAAACACACACACATAGGCAAGACAGAACATATACAGGGTTGCTTCCAAGGCATATAGGTAATACCAAAGAAATAAGAGGGAAGCAAGGAGAACAGATTGCTTGTTTTCTCAGCGTTCATGAAGAGTCCTGATACACTTCCAAATTTCAAGACAACGAAAACAGATGTTTAAAAAATAACAAAACAAAATAAAGAGTCTTATATCCATTATTCATTAGCTGAGCATTATCTGAAATATGTAATGTTCATTATTATTAATTACAAACTCTTTTAAATCCCTATCTTTTGTTATCACGATTGCTAGTAGGAATCAGAAGAAAAAAAAAACACGAAAAAAGAATAAGAACGCGTATTTAATACAATTAGACAATTTCTGGTTCTTGTTTGCTTGAATGCGGATAGTCTCACTTGTTTATGATTACTAGTACTTCAACGCATAATACAAATAAATAAGAAGACAGAGGGTCACCTTGTCTACCACCTCTTTCTACAGAGAACCAAGTAAAAAAAATTTTCCGTTAACGATAGCAATAGACGTTTTGTCTGTGTAGAATGTTTCTATCTGTTGACATATATTTTTTCCAAAGCCATAAACGTTTAAAGCTCTGAGCAGAAATTGCCAATCTAAAGAATCAAAAGCTTTTTCGAAGTCCAGACAAAATAGCTAATTTCTTTGAGTAGCTTATTAAGTCGAAAATTAGTCTAGTATTATCTCCAAGATATCTGTTTGCAACAAAGCCTGATTGATCTTACAAATTAACTTTGGAAGGATTGTTTTAATTCTATTGGCAATGCACGCAGCTAAAATTTTACGTAATACATTCAATAGTGAAATAGTGAAATATATCTTCAGTTTTTTTTTATGTATTCTCTTGGTTTGTCATGTTTTGGGATGTAGGTTATAAGCCCTTTTTATGGGTTGCTGAAAATTGTCCTTATTTAAAGCACGTACAACAAATGGACAAACTTTCCTTTGAAAAAAAGTAAAATTCTGCCTCAAATCCTTCTATTCCTGGACCTTCCATTCTAATATTGTTAATGCAAATCCTGTTTCTTTCAAATCTATTTGTCCTTCTTGGAAGTCTTTCTTATCTTCTGATAATTTCAGACAATCGTTCATCAAATCGTTTATTTCATACGATTCTACGGCTCTCTTTATATACAGGTTTTTATAGAATGTGTTTGCCGTCTGATGTCCTTTTTTAGATAAGAGTTCCATTCTGATCAATCAATTTGATCATGCTTTTATTTTAGGTGTCTTCTTTTCTAAATTACAGAAATAATTTATATTTTCTCCTTCGGCAACTCATTTTGCACCCCGACCTGTTCATGGCAATTCCGTTTTGACAATTAAGAAATAATGGTTACAGACTGGAAGGTTGTGGGCTGGAATCTCCATCAGCCCTTTCAAAAATCATTGTGGGATTTTTTTCAGGTCCAACCGGCTCCTACTCATAGTTGCAGCCTCATTGGAAAGACCGGGACTAAACAGTTGTGTTTCATCCACTTCATGGAATCGTCATTAACGACAAAGCTCAAATCTTCTGACAAACGCTGCAGGTGTCTGTATTTCTCGGGCCTGGTTGACACTGGGATACATTATGAAGGTAAGCGTAAAGTACAGCCCTGTCATGCAGTCTCAATCCTATATGGAACTAAATAGCATAATGGTTATCATCGTCATCGTCATCGACATCATCATCATCATCATCATCATCATCATCATCATCCATCATCATCATCATCATCATCATCATCATCATCATCATCATTATCAACAACATCGCATTGTAAAAACTGTGCCAGCTTTTACAGCCCTAAAGGTGACACGAAAATGGGACCAAACAACAACAACAACAACAACAAACAACAACACAACGATGACGACAACAATAACAACAACAGCAACAACAACAACAACAACAAAAGCGAGCAAAAAAAATCTTAAGTGTAATGATCCTTACTAAAAAAAATAGTGACAACGTTGAGCTTATTAGTACATGTAATGCCATTTTTACATTTAACAGACTTACCTGTCACGTACAGGCTGACCAGAATCTTCCACCATCACCCAAGCGGAAGAACCAGATGAACCAAAAAGGAAAGCAGCAATAGGACTGACCAGGCGCCATGAACCATCCACATACACAGAATACCAGTAGAAGTTGTCTTTTATTTCGTCTCCAGGTACGTAATCTACTACGTTCTTGTTGCAACCATCCACCTTGACACATGGTAAGCCGGCAAGTCTGAAATCATATCTGGACGGTTGTAATCCTACCTCAGATAGCAGAGGCCTTTAGATGACACGTTACGTAGCTCCCAACACGTATACATATTGCGATACGTACGTGTCCCGTGCATGAAAACGATTTGGGTTTAGATTCCACGTGAAACACATCTTGATCATATCATTAATAACAAATGCGCCAAACCAATAAGCAAAACATTGGACCGTATGAAGATCTACTGACCGCAGGTAAGAAAAACAAACAAACAAACAAACAAACAAACAAACAAACAAACAACACACACACACACACACACACACACACACACACACACACACACACACACACACACACACACACACACACACACACACACACACACCTACGTCTGTAGGGCCATGTAACAAGATACAATGGCCTTGTTAAATCAATCATGCAGGGAACTTGAGGGAGGGAGACAGAGGGAGGACAAAAACAACTAACCAACCAAACAAACGAACAAACAAAAGATGGACTAACAACACTGCGGAATGGATGAAAAAACTACTGGGTTTGGCACACAACTGACAGAGCTGGAGGAATCTGGTGAACAGTTCTTTGGTGCTGTGCCTCAATATCACGGAGTTAAAGGAAGAGAAGAAGAAGAAAAAGAAGAAGAGGAATGAAGAAGAAGAAGAAGAAGAAGAGAAGAGGAGGAGAATGAAGAATGAAGAAGAAGAAGAAGAAGAAAGAAGAAAAAAGAAGAAGAGAGAGAAGAGAAGAAGAAGAAGAAGAAGAAGGAAGAAGAGAAGAAGAAGAAGAAGAAGAAGAAGAAGAAGAAGAAGAAAGAAGAAAAGAAAGAAGAAGAAGAAGAAGAAGAAGAAAAGAAGAAGAAGAAGAAGAAAGAAGAAGAAGAAGAAGAAGAAGAAGAAGAAGAAGAAGAAGAAGAAGAAGAAGAAGAAGAAGAAGAAGAAGAAGAGAAGAAGAAGAAGAAGAAGAAGAAAGAGAAGAAACAAAACAAACAAAAAAAAAAGGAGAAGAGGAGGAGAATGAAAAACATCAACAGTAGTTTTATGTTTACGTTCAACACCCGGTATAAAAAAAAAACAAAAAAAACAAAAACAAAAAACAAAACAAAACACAAAAAACAACAAAACAAAACAAAACAAAACAAGCACGAAACGAAACAGAAGCTGACAAAAATGAGACAATGTAATTTTATACCTGCACAGAAGACAGAAGAGAGTGACTAAAGAAGCATATCTACTGGAAGTGCTTGCAATCCTCTTTAGGTGGAAGTATGGTGTGGTGAAGGGAGCATCCAAGGGATAATCCGCTGCATCCAACAGCTTCTGGTTCCCATCCACATAAAAATCGATCTGAGCTTTTGTAGATCAGTCGTCAGGTTCTCTGTCAAGTAGGTGAGCAAGTCGGAGAAACTCATTGCCAATTCAACTGTCGCCTGAAAAAAAACAAAACACCCCCCCCCCAAAAAAAAAAATTTTTTAAGCTCTTTGTTACACTTTAATCTTTCTATTCTGATGACCAAATCCACACATTTAACCACATCAGACTGCTTTCTTTGCTGTCCCACCGTCTGTACCACCTCACTGCCATTTCCACACACTGCTCACCTTCGACTTTTCAATACCCCCCCCCCCCCCCCAAATCCCCCAAACTCAGTTTCACAGTTCACACACGTGTTACAAGTAGCGTCGATACCAGCCAATACGCCAAATTACAAATACACTAAATGTATAGATTCCCTCCGAAAAAGTTCAACAAAAAAGCATTTGAAAAGGTAAAAAGGGATGTTCTCAGCCTCGAAAAAGAAGATGGAGGACTGTCAAGGATAAATATCGAACACCAGCAACAAATGTTTCTAGTAAAATAGGCAGCCAAAATCCTTTCACAAACACGCTCATTATGGAGCATTCTGGCCAAACAGAACATTTCCTCCTTTGAGAACAGCCACTGCATGTTCAGCTGTAATGGTCTAGCTACAGACATAAGCAACCTGAAAAGGTAAAATCAATCTTCTGGATAGACGTATAAAGCAGTTTCCATCTTTAACAAAACTAGATTGATAGGGAAAGTAAAAACAGAACCTTTGAGAAACAACAAAAGTATACTACACAAAGGAAACCCTTTATTTTTCTTGCGAGTGAGTACATCTGGTTTTCTTTTTGTGCAAGATCTCTGGCTAAACGGAAACATGATGACCTATAGAGAAATAGAACAGAAGACAAGCTCCAGCCCAACGTTACCTTTCGAATACAACGCACTTGTTAATTCTCTTCCACGCACATGGAAACACAAACTCAATAACGACGCTGACAGAGATAAAATTCCAAACAACATCATGATAGAGGGCGGAAATCTAACCCACTATCGAACAAACAAATCAGGAAAGTATTCTCTGTAAAACAAAACCATGAAATATGTGCAACCAGCTTTTTGCAAGCGCAAGTTAGACATCAAAATACAAGACTACTTCTCCACCGCATACGAATGCACAAAGGAATCTCGGCTGAGATTACTCCACTTTACGTTCCTGCATAACATATATCCTACAAACACTCTACTACAAAAAATGGGTGTCATCGACACAAACAAATGCCTCTGGTGCCAAGATATAAGCTACATCGAGCATGCATTTTACACTTGTCCAAAACTAAGGCCCTTTTTGGAAGAATGTAAAACAACACATATTAACACGTTATAATATACATGTACATATTGCTATGAATGAAAAAATAGCACTTTTCGGTGTAACAAAAACGGAAAAATCCCGGACATAAAGTGAAACCAGGTCAGTAATATATTACTGGTAGCCAGACTATCTGTCTCCAAATTCAAACATGGCAAATGTAAAAAATCTAGAACTTATATTTGAAACTGAACTACGTTTTGGAAACATGTGAGCAAAAATAGCGGAATGCCCCTTAATTTAGCCACTCAACAATAAATACTAATTCTGGTATGGATACCAAGTCATAAGTAAACAGCCCCGACATGTTAATTATGAAACAATGATGAATGTTTTGTTTTCCATCCAGTAGATTGATAAGTAGATATATCGTGCAATGAACTTACACCAAAAGGCGGTGCATATACTACTAATACTACCATTATGACTGTTTGCTGTTACTAATAATATGTA
This sequence comes from Monoplex corrugatus, assembly GCA_030674185.1. Lineage (NCBI taxonomy): Eukaryota > Metazoa > Mollusca > Gastropoda > Littorinimorpha > Ranellidae > Monoplex > Monoplex corrugatus. Next base: position 89,742,049 of record CM060308.1, read on the forward strand.
ATACCATGTGCGCATTCTAACAGGAGAAAAAATAAAGAGAGTAAAGATTCAATGGAGATATGATGAGAACAGGAATCTTGCTATACTAACCAGAAACTGAATGAAGGACAACTAATCTGAATGTTAAATGAATGAATGAATGTGCGATAGTACTGAATGATGCATCTAGAGATTCCTGGAACAAACCATGAAGACAAGAAACAAGAGAGAGAACCCCAAGGAAAAGGCAACAATCAACTGATGTCAGAACTACTCTATCCACACAAAACCAACATTTGACCATTACCAAAGCAAAACCCCAAAGCAGTCTACCAGAGAAGAGGAAAGACCAAGGAACAAGGAGAAGACACCATCATAAACAGCGATATCAAAGGGCAAAAAAAAAAACCGAGAGAGATAGAGAGAGAGAGATAGACAGACAGAGAGAGAGAGAGAGAGAGGAGATAGAGAGAGAAGAGAGAGAGAGAGAGGAGAGAGAGAGAGAGAGAAGAATAATGCATGCACTACCTCTGTCCATCTAATTTTATCATCTTTGAATTATGTAAAAGATAAATAGCAAATTCCCTGTACTCTCCCACTTTGTGGGAAACAATTGAAACTGTGATCTAAAAGAAAAAATGGTCACCATGAGAACAAGATATGAAGGTCACAAACTCTGGCATCAGTTTTCACTAGGAGGTGATATATTTAAAGGGGGATAATAGTGACAATGCTGTGGAGTTCCATTTTAGGTTGAGACATCGTGACAGGCTCTACTCCACGTTTTCTGTCATAATATAGCCTGGTATCAGTCACAGATACAGACACCTGCGGTGTTTGTCAGGAAATTTGAGAATAACCCTCAATCAAACATCAGTGAAGTGGAAGAGACTCGATCGTAGACTTCCCAAATCAATAATCAGTAGCACATTGCTGAACTCTGGCTAGGTCAATTGTGAAGAGAAAAAAAAAAAACCTTCCACAATAAAAAAATTATGGCTAGGCCAATTGTGAAAAGAAAAACAAAAACCTTCCACAATCTGGCCAGGCCAATTGTGGAGAGATAAAAAAAAACCTTCCACAGTCTGGCTAGGACAATTGGAGAGAGGAAAACCCTTCCACAATATGGCCAGGCCAATTGTAGAGAGAGAAAAATAAAACCCTTCCACAATCTAGCATAGGCCTTGGCTAGGCCAATTGTAAGAGAAAAAAACCTTCCACAATTGGCTAGGCCAATTGTAAGAGAAGAGAAAAAAGACTTCCACAATCTGGCCAGGCCAATTGTGGAGAGAGAGAAAAAGAACTTGCACAATTTGGCCAGGCCAATTGTGGAGAGAGAAAAAAACTTCCACAATCTGGCTAGGGCAATTGTGGAGAGAAAAAACTTCCACAGTCTGGCCAGGCCAATTGTGTAGAGAAAAAAAACTTCCACAATCTTGCTAGGCCATTGCGGGGAGAGAAAAAACCCTTCCACAATCTGGCTAGGCCAATTGTGGAGAGAAAAAAAAACTTCCACAAAAGTTGAACTGATGAAAGTACAAACCTGTAAATTGCCAGTCAGCGATCCGTTGCATTTACCACTTTGCCACTATGTCATCCACAGAAGACAGTATTCGGAAAAGATGGAAAGGAGGGACAGAAGACAGGGTAGTACAATGCTTAGAGTACTCGCTTCTGAAAGCTGAGGTTGAATGTGATGGAGATGATAATAATAATGATGATGATGATGGTGATGATGATGATGATAATGACGACGATGATTATAATGATAACAACAATGATACTACTACTACTACCAACAATAATAAGAATGATAATAATAATAATAATAACAATAATAATGATACTACTACTATGCCTATCTACTACTACTACTACTACTACTACTACACTACTACTACTACTACTATTACTACTACTACTACTACTTACAATAACAATAATAATAACACGAAGAAGAATAATAACACGAAGAAGAAGAAGAAGAAAAAGAAGAAGAAGAAGAAGAAGAAGAAGAAACAACAACAACAACAGTAATGATAAGTATCTTGAAAAGTAATAGTAACTGTAATAAAAACAATGATGATAACAATGATATTGTTTCCGTCACATTTATGTCATCCGTGTTTTGGAGACAAACATATTAGGCTTAAGATTGTTTTATGAAAATACAAAATATCTAACAGACGAAGCGATCACAGCACCAACAAATAATTGTTTCTGCATATTGATCAGTACTCTTAGTAGTTATGTGACAACTTTTTTTTCATATTTGAAAATAAGTATGTAATTAGCATCGCTGAAAAAGTAGCTTTAAAAATATAAAAAAAAGTTTTCATTTAGTTGACTGTAATGAATGTTACGACTTTTTGAAATAAAAAAAAAGTTTGGCCAGTTACACACACACGCACACACATACACAAGCACACACACACACAAGCACACACACACACACACACACACACACACACACACACACACACACACACACACACACACACACACACACACACACACACAATATATATATATTAATATATAACAAGTATACACACACACACACACACACACACACACACACACACACACCACACACACACACACACACACACACAAAATATATATAGTTGAAGAGCGGTAGTGGGAGGAAGGAAGGGAGATAACAAGCAGGAAGTTGGAGACTATTCAAATCGAACCTGTTTTGCTCGCTGATCGATATCACGGAACTTGTTTGGATCGAAGACGTCTGATCGCTTGCCAACAGGCGGTGCTGGGGGAGGGTAATCCTTTTCGTCTGGCATATTCTTCGTGTCCTGAAAACACACATGCACATCATCTGGTTGATTAAAATCAAAAGATGATACGATTATTATGGAAAAGGCAAACTTTGAGACAGATCGGGAGAGTACACTGAAGGCGTCTTTGACGATGACAAAAGGAAGGAGCACATCATCAGAAAGAATGTTGAAGGACCACCAATAATGAAAGATGGAGTTAGAGAGCGGCGATCAAAACGATGAAGTAGGGAAAAGCCCCAGGACCAGACAATATTATGGTAAAAATGAATGAGGATCTTTAGAAATGAATCTGGTATTGAAAAATTAATATGGGGAAAATATAAAGATATGTCAAAATCAAATTTCAGTGCTCTTCCAAAGAAACAAGGGTTACAGAACTCGAACTCCGCAGTACAATCAGCTTGATAAGTCATGCGACAAAGATTCTATTAACAACCATGATGAGGACAAGGAACAGGACCAAGACAGAAATGGCAGAAGAACAATGTGGATTTGTTGAAGGGAAAGGAACTATGAATGCCAGAGGCACCCTAAGAACTCATAGAAAGGACAGTTGAGTTGATGAAGGATTTACATTTATGTTTTCTTGATCACACCAAGGCTTTAGATCGGGTAAGACACGAAGAACGGATCAACTAACTGAAAAAGTTAATACTGGTGGAAAGATCTAAAATAATAAGGAATATGTTTTGGGAACAAACAGCAGCAATGAAAGTAGAAAATGATATAAGCTCCTTCCAAAATATCAAAAGTGGGGTTACTCAGGAATGCGCCTTGTCACCACATTTATTCTCACTTTACAGCGAAACCATCATGACAAACCTAGATGAATGCCTGGTATAAACACTGGAGAAAAAATGAAAAACAGTCTCCGTTATACAGATGACACCGTTTATATTGCTGAAAATGAAAAAGGCCCACAAAATATTGTGATTACAACAGAATTATAAAGCAAAACTAAATAGCTAGAGCTGAATAACAAGAAGACTGAAGTCATCTTAATCAAGAGAAAACGAGAAATCCATTCTTGTAAAATAACAGCAAATGGCATAACATTGAGACTAGTTGAAAATTTTAAATATCTGGGACATTCATTTCATCAGACGGCAGATGCACATCAGAATTATCCAGCAGAATTGGCCAAGGTAAAACAGCATTCTTACCAACAAATACCTATCAGTCAACATCAGGAAAAGAGTTCTTCAGTTTTATATGCAACCAATACTATTGCATGGATGCGAAACCTAGACAATCAACAAGTAAAAATTCGGAACAAGATTGAGGCAGTTGAAATTTGATTTCTAAGAAGAATGTTAAGAGTTCCATGGACAGCAAAGCAAACAAGAAGACAGTCTTGAAGGAGGCAAACAGAAAAAGAACATCAATGAAGAAGATTAAGAAAAGACAAACAACATTTTGAGGACTATTTATGAGGCAGGAGAACTTTGAGTAACTAGTCACAACAGGAAAGCTAGAGGGAAAGCGAGCACCAGGTAGGCCCAGAGAGAAACTATAAAAATGTTAGACAGCTTTGCAGAGTGGATGGTGACAGAAGGAGTAGGAGATATACGTACACGCAGCGGCAACAGATAGATTTGTATGGAGGGCAATCATCGCCAATGTCATGCGGCACACACACACATGCGTGCACACACACGCGCGCGCACACACGCACGCACACACACACACACACACACACACACGCACACACACACAATATATATATATATGTATATATATACGTATATGGTTCCGTATGTCTGATGTCCCATATAGAGGCAATGAATCTGTCTCTCTCTGTATTTATAATCCACACACACACACACACACACACACACACACACACACACACACACACACACACACAATACATAACAATATACAACTATATATATATATATATATATATGTGTATGTGTGTGTGTGTGTGTGTGTGTGTCTATATGTGTGTTTGTGTGAATGATCTATAAATGCATGGGATACTGCATACAATTATGATATGTGTGTGTGTGTGTGTGTGTGTGTGTGTGGTGTGTGTGTGTGTGTGTTGTGTGTGTGTGTGTGTGTGTGTACCTGTGTGTGTACCTGTGTGTGTGTGTACCTGTGTTTGTGTGTTTACCTGTGTGTGTATGTGTGTGTGTTTATGTAAATGATTTATTTATACATGTATGGGATATTGTATACAATTATGGTGTGTGTATCTGTGTATAACGTGTATATATATGTATAGATCTGTTGTATATAGTGTATATATATACCCATATGTATATGTATGTATATATGTATGTGTGTGTGTGTGTTTATGTAAATGAAAAATAAATGCATTGGTCATGTTGGATAAACCATATATATATGTATGTTGGTAAAATCAATTGATAAATCATCAAGAAATCTCTCTCTCTCTCTGTCTTTCTCTTCTCTCTCTCTGTTATCTTTCTCTCTGTCTGTCTGTCTGTCTCTCTCTGTTGTGCGAAGAAAAAGAGAATCTTTTAATCATCTTACCTCGAATAGTTGTATCCGTCTCTCCATTGTCGTGTTCGTTGATGTTGTTGCAGGTACTGATGGGGGTGGTGCCACTGCTGCCGCTGCCATTGCCAATACTGCTGCTGTTCTGAAACGTGAGCGACAACTGTTCGTGCGAATATGGAAATGATAACTAGGCTTGTGCAGACAGTTCGACCTTCAGGTGTGGTGGGCCACTGACGTTTTATGCCCGGCCAGAGATATAGGGAAACAGAGAGCGGTGAATGACTAAGCCGTCGAACGTTATGTTCGTCTTGCTTTGGCGGCCAGTGAGTTTGTTGTTTTTGTTCAAAGATTCACCACATTTGGACAATTCCACATTCGCTCCAGCCAAATCAATCAGCTCTTATCTGCCAGACTTCAAGCCTGAGCAAAACCATATGCGCTTGAAAGATCTGATAGATTAATTGGAAGATTGCTTAAAAGTTATATGCCTCATGTAGTGTCGCCTGTCTTTCACGAGTTGTTTTCATGGTCTCTCAGAGCATGAACAGTGACCGTCTTGTGAAGAAGAATATGACGGTCATCAAAGCAAACTCCCAAAGCAGTCTACCAGAAAAGAGGGAAGACCAAGGTACAAGCAGAAGACACCATCACGAAAATCAAACCACTAAAGAAGCCTACCGGAGAAGAGGAAAGACCAAGGAACAAAGTGAACACACCATTATAATATAATATACAATATTTTTAATATACTATATTTTATATAGCGCAAAATCTTGATAAAATCAAATCTAAGCGCTAAAACAGACACACTCGCACGCACGAACACACACGCACGCACGCACGCACGCACACACACACACACACACACACACACACGCGCACACGCACACGGCTATAAATGGGGAGAAAGAATAAAAGCAATGGAAAATTATAGAGAGCATATTATATACAATTATATGTTACAATGTGATTCCCCTCCGAGTGGAGACAGGCTGCAGAGGGGATTGAGTGAGGTCAGGATTTTATGCAGAGGAGAAAAGGTGAGTTTTGAGAGTGGACTTGAAGGAGACAAAAGTAGGTTGCTGACGGACTGAGAGAGGAAGTTTGTTCCAGGAAAGTGGACCAGAAACAGAGAAAGGCTCGTGGACCATAGGTATTGAGCTTAGTGCGTGGAAAGCGAAAAGTCAGAGGATCGGAGGCAGAGCGGAGGATACGTGAGGGAACATAGATCTCAAGTAGGCTTGACAGGTAATCGGGGGCTGCGTTATTGAGACTTTTGTAGCACATGGTGTCTAGTTTGTACTGTATGCGCTTTGATACAGGGAGCCAGTGAAGTTGTGCCAGGAGAGGAGATATGTGGTCAGCTTTTTTCTTTATGAGTACAAGGCATGCAGCATTGTTTTGAATGCGCTGCAGGATGTGAATGGTGGAGGCAGGAAGACCAGACAGGAGTGAATTGCAATAGTCAATGCGAGACATTATGAAGGAGAGAACGAGTTTTGCAGTTGTTTCGACAGAGAGATACTTCTTGATCAGGCTTATACGATGGAGGTGATAGTAGCAAGATCTGGCAGTTTGAGAAACAAAGTTGTTCATGGAGAGGGTAGAGTCAATGCAGACACCAAGGTTTTTAGCTGAATCAGAAATTGGGACTGATGTGTTACATAATGGGAGAGAAAGAGCAGGCAGCTGAGAAAGTTTCTGACGGGTGGCCAACGAGGATAGCTTCTGTCTTGTCATCATTAAGCTGAAGTTTGTTGAACGTCATCCAGTTCTTAATGTCCGAGTAACACTCAGTGGTGCGTGTCAAGAGGCGCTATATATTGTCTGGTGTGTCACTGTCTAGAAGTTGGGTGTCATCAGCATAGAAGTGGTGTTTTATAGAGTGGGAGTTGATGATGGTAGACAGGGGGGAGGTGTAAAGAGTGAAAAGAACAGGGCCAAGGACAGATCCTTGTGGAACACCACAGGTCAGGTGTGCAGGTTGAGAGTAAGTGCCATTAATAAGAGCAGTTTGTTTTCTGTTTGATAGATATGAAGTGATCCAGGAGAGAGCAATGTCAGAGATGCCAAAAGTAGATGAAGTCTAGAAAGGAGAATGCCATGGTCAATGGTATCGAAGGCTGCAGACAGATCAAGGAGTGTGAGGAGAGAGACTTTGTCAGTATCAGTTGCAAGGAGGAGATTGTTGAGAATGTGTAGCAGGGCAGTTTCAGTGCTATGGCACTGGCGGTAGGCTGACTGGAAAGGATTGAGGAGATTGTTGGCAGACAGGTGAGAGTTCAGCTGGTTGAGGACAACTTTTTCGATGAGTTTTGACAAGGAAGAGAGATTAGAGATAGGCCGGTAATTTTTCAGTTCTTTTGGGTCTAAATTGTATTTCTCGAGGAGAGGGTGAACAATAGCAGACTTGAAAGAATCTGGGACAGTTCCAGTCTGAAGAGAAGTGTTGATGATGTCAGTGATGAATGGGAGGAGAGTAGGGAGACAGTCAGAGTAGAGAGAACCTGGAAGAGGATCCAGTTCGCAGGTTTTGAACGACAAAAGGGCAAAATAACAAGAGAGAGAGAGAGAGAGAGAGAGAGAGAGAGAGAGAGAGAGAGAGAGAGAGAGAGAGAAGAGAGAGAGAGAGAGAGGAACAATGCATGCACTACCTCTGTCCATCTAATATAATCATTATCGAATTATATAAAAAGATAAATAGCAAGATTCCCTGTACTCTCCCACAAAGCTTTGTGGGAAACAACTCTGACCCCCCCCCCCCCAAAAAAAAAGCAAAAAAAAAAAAAAAAAAAACCGAAAAAAAGCTACTCTGCGTCATTCATAAAAACAAAACAAATAATTAAAACAAAACAAAACAAAACAAAACAAAAACAAAAATCAACCTTAGTCCCACAACGACTATTGCCCAGTTGTACTCACGTCTGTTGTGATGAAATGTCTTAATAATAATAATAATAATAGTGCATTTATAGAGCGCTTTCCGAAACCTCAAAGCGCTTTACATCAGTAAACCATACATATATAAACCAAATAACAGGCTACAATACAAACAAACTCATCAAAAACTATCCACAGGAAATCAACAACCACACAGACACACCAAATAATCTCTCTCCCTCTCACCCCCCCCGCCCACCCCTCTCCCCCCATTTTCAAACACACACACACAACACCACACACACACACAGCCACACATCACACACACACCAACACACACACACACACACACACACACACACACACACACACACACACACACACACACACACACAACTGGCATACACCCCATTGTGCACAATTTCATCCAGAATGTCAAGCAGGATCAACCCACTAGCCAAAATCAGGAAAAACACTGTTTAAAGAAGTAAGTTTTTAAACTTTTTTGAAAGATGGTAGAGTTTTAGAGTGGCGGACGGACTGAGGCAACAAGTTCCATGTCTGAACAGCAAAAACTGCAAAGGCTCTACCACCGTGAGTTTCTCTGTTATATTTTGGCACACGAAACTTCTTGTCATCCACAGAAGAGCGGAGTGATCGAGAAGGTACGTAGACAGTCAAGAGTTCAGAGAGATAGTCAGGAGCAGTTCCAGAAATGATGTGATAACAAAGGCAGCAAATCTTGTATTTTATTCTTTGTTCAACCGGGAGCCAGTGCAGTGTCTGAAACAGGGGTGTGCAGTGCTGTGACCTACGTGCCTTGAAGATGAGTTTAGCTGCAGAGTTCTGAACTTGTTGCAAATGTTTGAGATGTTTCTGAGGGCAACCCGCAAGGAGTGAATTGCAATAATCTAACCTAGACAGAATGCATGCAGTAACTAACGTCTTGGTTGCGTCTAATGTAAGGTAGTGTCTAATAGAATTAATGCGTCTAAGTTCGATGTATGCAGCCTGACATGTTTTGATGATGTGCTGGTGCATGGAGAGATTATGGTCAAAGACAAAACCGAGGTCACGAACGCAATCAGAAAAAGCAATAGCGGTATTACCGACAGTAATAGTGGAAGGCAGAGAAGAAAGATCTGCAGGCAATGGAGAAACACGAAGGGCTTCAGTCTTGTCATCATTCAACTTAAGTCGATTTTCATACATCCAGGATTTTACTTCAGAAACGCAGTTCTGAAGAGACTGAACTAGATGATCGTAGTTAGAAGGAGAATCAGTATGATTGAGCTGGGTATCGTCCGCATACATTTCATGACGGATGGAATGTGAGTCAATAAGGTGGGTCAGAGGAGAAGTATACAATATGAAAAGCACAGGACCCAGAACAGAGCCTTGAGGCACGCCAAAATCCAAAGGCAGCTCAGAAGATTTGTTTCCGTCGACAAGTACGGTTTGCTTTCTTTCTGAAAGATAAGATCGAAACCAGTGTAAAGCAGATTTTTGAATTCCAAAGTTGTTTTCCAAACGGGAAAGCAAAATTTCATGGTCAATAGTATCGAAAGCAGCTGAAAGATCCAAAAGGAGAAGAATAGAAATTTTGTTTTGATCCAGAGAGGTCAAAAGATCATTGAGAATACGAAGCAGAACAGTTTCTGTGCTGTGCCCTGGCCTGTAAGCGGATTGGTGAGGACTAAGGAGGTTATGGGATGAGAGATGGGAGAAAAGCTGGTCTAGAATCAGACGTTCAAGCAGTTTAGAAAGAAATGGAAGATTGGAAATCGGTCTGTAATTTTTCAGGTCATTTTTGTTGAGGTTAGATTTTTTCAGCAAGGGCTTAACAATGGCAGTCTTAAATTCACGGGGAACAATTCCAGTGGTAATAGACTGATTCATGATGTTTGTAATGGTCGGCAAGAGAAGATCCACATGTTGAAAGAGAAGTTTGGTTGGAATGGGATCAAGTTCACATGATTTAGGGGGAGTCTTAAGAATGGTCTTCCGGACAAGGTCTTCAGAAACTGGAATGAAATTTACAAGTGGTGAGCCAGAAAACGACACAGTATTTGAACCAGTACTTTGAAATGGTGGAAAACTGTCACGGATCTTGAGAATTTTCTTATGGAAAAAATCGGCAAAAATGTGTGGGAGCAGTTTGACATCGGACACAGTGGGAAGAGACACAGGTTTGATTTTTCCAAGAAGCGAGGACATATTGTGAAAGAGTTGTTTACAAGTGGTAGAACTGGACACTAGCGAAGAATGTGTCTTATGACACTTGTTCGTCAGTTGTTTCTAATAATTACCAAAACACGTTTCGATCCTTTCCAATTTGCTAACAAGCAGAACATATACACAGAGAACAATACACTTACACTTGCACACACTGAAAAATTTACTTCATTTATGCGCATTCTTTCGACTGATTTTTCTTCAGCTTTCAACACATTACTACCTGACATTCTTGCCAGAAAACATCCCAGACAAACCTGTATTGAGGAAAACTGATTATCATCATCATTATTATTACTATTCTTCTTCTTCTTCGAATTCAATATTTTCAACATAAACTTGCTGTTTCAAGCATTATGTCCATTCCAACTGTTCTTCGCAAGGCACCGTTATATCCCCTGTAATGTTCATCCTGATGACGACAGAGGCAATAATTCCACTATATTGTGAAGGGAGAAGAGTGGCAGAATAGTTCAGACGTTCGTCTGCCAGTAACTAAACTCAAGGTTCTAGGGTTCTGTTCCCGTAGAGACCTCGACTTTTCTCCTCTGTTTGACCAGAAAATCGAAACTCAACGTCTAGTCCTTCGGAAGAAAAACGAGTCGAACCCGTGTGCCTTCTGGCTCCACACGCTAAAGATCCCATGGCAGTTTAAAATCGTGAAGAGCAAAGCATTGCCCGGCCGCCTTGGTATAAAACACTAGACAGATAGGTTGATTTCCCAGGTCCCAGGAGACGGAATGGCCCCCGAGAGAGGTTGAGGTCTCTGCCACCTCACTCCCCTGCGACCCGAGGGTTATGGAACTGTCTTGGTGGGACCTCAGGACCTGGCTAGCTCGTGGGTTAGTGTGCAGGCTTGGGGCTTGTGCCGTGATCATTCTGGATCTTCTCCATCACATGGCACCTGTGACGTTCGTGCATTTGGAGTTCGTTCCGGACGCAGAGACGTCGTCGTGGGAAGTTGAAACTGAAACTTTGTTATGAAATATTCTGAGACACTCCAGTTGCAGACTTATCTTTCTTCTTCTGTTGGTCATCTACATGGTCGGAACATGCCTGGCGATGAATCTGTGTCTTATATTTTTCACGGTTTTTGCTGGTTGCCGTAGAACTTGGTGGTCAGAGGAGTTGTAGCCAACCACGTCTGAAGGCTTATCAAACTCGGACAGCTCTTACTTCAAAGAAATCAAAAGGTTCACATGATGATGTGATGAAACTATGTGGACCTCCATGCTTCCAAAACAAAAAGAATTGCTCATATTTTAAGATCTCCCTTAGTAATTCCAAACTCATTTATTTAAAAAAAAAGGCATAGAACATGTGATCATTATGAGTGTAAGTACATTGGAAACTTTGGCGTCGTTCCACACTCCTCCACGCTACTGGGGCCGCTACATGGACGACACTATGACTGAACTGAAAAGATCGGTGGTAGAAGACTTCACGAACCATCTCAACAACCAACACCCTGCCATCAAGCTCACCTATGAGGTAGAAGAGAACGGCAGCATCGCGATGTTGGATACCCGCATCACCCGGATGGAGACAGGCCTCGCCTTCTCCGTCTATAGAAAGCCGACCCACACAGACCAGTACTTACAATTTGACAGTGACCAGCCACTGGAACACAAGCTTGGAGTAATCCGCACCCTCACCCACCGAGCGAAGACCATCTGCTCTATTGACACCACTAGAGAAGAAGAGGTGCAGTACATCAAAAAAGTACTCAGTGTGTGAGGATACCAGAAGTGGGCCTGGGATATTCCAGGGGGCAAGAAAACCATACCCCACCCTTCCACTGAACGGCCAACCCCTTCGAGAGAGCACGTCTCCATGCCATACGTCAGCGGCGTCACTGAGGCTCTCAGCAGGAAGATCAGGAAGTTGGGAGTCAGTGTCCATGCCAAGCCCACCAACATCATCAGAAGCCAGTTAGTCCACCCCAAAGACAAAACAGACAAACTGGACACATCAGGGGTGATATACAAGATAGACTGCCAGGACTGTGACCATAGTTATATTGGCGAAACTGAGCGTAACTTGCACAAAAGATTAAAAGAACACAAACGTGAGTCCTCTCCAGTGGGAGAACATCTGACCCACACCCAACACCACTTTGAAAAGGACAGTGTGCAAGTTTTCGACAAAGAAGCAAGATGGTTCCAGAGGGGAGTAAAGGAGGCAGTTTACATCGCCGCAAGGAACCCCACCCTCAACCGTGACTGGGGCCGACACAACCTGCCATCGGTGTACTCCTCACTTATTCAGTCGCACTGTCGTGAGTTCGCTCACGGCGGTGCGCACTGAAACCAGTTCTCAACCCAGCTGTTGCGCTGAAGAAGTGGGCCGGATCGCCGATGAAAGCTACGCAGTAAATAGCTTTTTTGTAACTGAGAGACAGGTTCAGCCAGGTAGCCATTACATTGAAACAGTCTCAGGCAGTGGTCTGAATTTCAGTGTGAATGTTGTTTGTATTAACAAGAAGTATCGCACTGAAAAAAATTCCAGCTTCTGTGGCCATTAAGATGGCGTAGAAAATGGGGGGGGGGGGGGGAAGGAGAGCACAAAGGTTACCTCCCTGAGTGCAATGATCTTTAAAAAAAACAACTATAAAAACACTGGGGCCACCAGAATGATTGATGCATTAAGATGGGCAGTCAAAGCTCTGTGTTGGTCGGTAGGACTGCATTGAAGAGATGGAATGGAAAGTGTTTGGGCTTTTCCTGAAACAGAGATAAAGGAAAAGCAAAGAAGAGAAAAAGACAACTGAGGAACAAGCAAGTTTGCCAAACCGTCTGTGTGCGTGTTTGTGGGCTGTTTGTTGTTATCCAGATATGTAAGTTTGTCGTTATATGTATATATGGGTGTTTCCTCTTTGCTGGTGTTGTTGTTGTTGTTGCTGTAGCTGTTGTTGTCGGCCATCATGCTGTGTGGATATTAGTGTGTATGTATGAATGTGAGTATATCGGTGTGCAGGCATGTGAATATATGCATGTATTTACTGTTATTAGTTATTTTCATCTCTTACCTGTTTATTTATCTACATACACCTTTATTTTGTATTTATTTATTCACCTGCTTACCTGCTTCTTATTCACTTACTTACTTACTTACTCACTTACTTACTTACATACCTATCTATGATTTAAGAAAATATTGTCTTCACCTAGTTGGTAGACAGCTGAGCATTTGGGCATTGACTGGGTATGGGTGTGGGTGGGGTTTTCTGTCATGTGAGACGAGTTTATACAGGATAGCTAGCCGTGTTGTGATTCAAACCTTTGATTATATATTTATCTATGTTATATGCATATATATATGTTCCATTTTTGAAGGTAAGATACACACATACACATGTCATTTACATGTAACCAAGATTATTCCAGTGTTAGGCTGATACAATATCAGCGGCATACGCAAGCGCCATGCTATATATGTGGTTACTCGTAATTCTTCAATGTGTCAGCTCAAGGCCCCCTCTCCTCTGAACTTCGTCCCTTACGCTTCCTCACCCTCACCTCTGAACGTCGACCCTCACATCCCCCCATCCTTTTCTGACAACATTCTTCCTGCAGTTTTCGACCGACCTTCCTGTTCCAACGTCAACAATCTGGTTGTCATTGACACTCGCTCTGCAAGACAAATTTCTCGCCGTTCTGCTTCATTCCGTCTGGGTATTTTCAACGCTCAGGCCCTGGGCACCAGAACAGATAAACGTTCGGCACTTGGCTATTTTATCCACGACAGCAACATTGACGTTTTCGCTGTTGTTGAAACCTGGTTTCGTTCAGTTGGTGACGAAGCCAAGTGCCGTGACATTGCTCCCCCTGGTCACTACACCCTTTCCTTCCCTCGTCAGTCCAGCCGTGGTGGCGGCATTGCCTTTGTCGTCGCTGATCAACTTTCACCTTATGCCTCAACCAAATCTGCCTTCCCTTTCAGTCACTCCTCCTTTGAACTGGCCCAACTCACCCTTACTTTCCCTCATCAGACGTTCCACCTGCTTTGCCTCTACCGCCCTCCACCCAACTCCAAGAACCGTCTGACTGACTCTACCTTCACTGACGAACTGCCTGACCTTCTGTCTTACTGCAATTCACTCAGTGGTTCCTACATCATCGCCGGGGACTTCAACATTCATTTTGACCATCCTGCCAACACTCTTACTTCTAAAGTTATTGATCTACTGGACTCATATGGTCTGGTTCAGACAGTCAACGTGCCCACACACACACGGGGGCATACCCTAGACGGTATTATCCACAGGGCTGATCAGGCCATCGTGAAGTCCATCACCACTGATCAACCCTCCCTTCTGACCATGTCTGCCTCATCTCTGATCTCCTGCTTTCCCGTCCTCCTCCTCAGAAAACTGCTGTGCAAGCCAGACACCTATCTGCTGTTGACTTGTCTGTGTTCGATGCTGATCTTCACTCTCTCCTTACTGCCTCGCCTCCTAGTACTGCTGATGAACTGAACAACCTCCTTCTTGGGCTACTGGATCAACATGCTCCATCAACAACACGCCAAGTCTCCAAACGACCGCCTACACCTTGGTTCTCCTCCATAGCTTCACAACTGCAAGATGCCAAGCGTGACAGACGTCAAGCTGAGAGACAATGGCTCAAGTCCAGTCTAACTGTGCATAGGCAAATCTTTCAAACTGCCAACAAAATTGTTAATAGCCTTGTAGACGCCGCTAAATCAGCCTATTACAATGCCAAAATTCTTGCTTGCTCCACGTCCAAACAATTGTATAATATCACTAATACTCTTCTTGGCAAAACTGGCTCTTCTCCTCTTCCATCTAACCTGCCACCATCTGATCTTCCACAGGCTTTCTCCGACTATTTTGTCAACAAGATTGCTAACCTCAGGCTTTCTCTTGATTCCACGACGAACACTCATGCAACATTTCCTGAACCCCCTTTCTCTGGAATCCCCCTTACTTCCTTCCAACCCGTTTCTGAGGACTTTGTTAAGAAAATCATCATGAAATCCGGCATTAAAACCTGTGAACTTGACCCATTGCCAGTTTCTT
>CM060308.1:89762450-89777450 GCA_030674185.1 Monoplex corrugatus
TGTTGTTCTTAAGTTAGATAATACTACTTGCTGTACCTGTATTACTGTAGAATGTGAATTATGTATGTATGCATGTGTGTATGTATGTATGTATGTAAATGTATATGTGAATATTATGTATTATGTATGTATTTATGTATGTACGTACGTATGTTTGTATGTATGTATGTACGTATGTATTCATGTATGTATGTATATATACATATTATTATGTTCTTCTACACAATTCTAACGTGCAACAATCATGCTTTTGACATGAACTGTTTGCATTAAATAATGAAATTATTATCATTTTAATAATGGAAGTCATCATCTCATTCATCATCTATATCATCTCATCTCATCTCATCATCATCATCATCATTCATCATCATCATCATCATCATCCAAAAGATGGTTGAAGAACACCTGTCAAACATTACACACACAACACACACGACAGCGGGTCAAGTAAGTAAGGCCACAGTCTGACCATAAAGCCCTGTCAACCAACTAGCCATCCTTTGAGCTTACACCACAAGATGCTCGGTCTTCAGATGGCGATACTGGATTGATGCAATGGCAGCTCGACACACTCCAACATCTACGATTAACCCTTTGACTCCTGCACCCTATCTACCAACTGCAACAAGTTAACCCTTTGAATGTTTCACCCTATCCACCAGCTTCCTGCAAGAAGCCAGTGGATAGGGTGAAGGAGTCAAAGGATTAAGTTATTGCTTTGTTAGCATGGTTGACAATGATGGATGCTGGTGGACAGGGTGCGGGAGTCAAGTGGTTAACATGACTGTACGCTGGAATTTCTGTTTAAAACTGAAGACTGCTGTTTCCTTTTACGCTCTATAGCCGCGACACGTCCTATATATATCAAGCCGACGAGCAAAGTACATAGTCAGTTGACCCCAGATAGCTGGGTCAATGCCCAGGAGATACTCCTTGGATCAGTTGTACGTGCAAATGCATTACAGAGTCAACAAGCAGGCCCCCAGTAGCTCAGTTGGTTGAGCGTCGCATTCACATGCTAATGGTTGTGCGTGCTAAATTAACTTAAAACTGACCTTATCACTGTCCCATCATAACATCGTTGTTGTTCTGGTGGTGTCAGTTTAGTATTAGATAAGTCCCCCTTCCCCCACTTCCCTGGGATGGTTATCCCCGTGGGCCATGTCACCTGAGATGGGATCGACGTAAAAACGAAAAACCAAACCAAACCCGGAATCAACACCGGAGCTGTGTGTGTTTTGAGACGATTTTAGCCCTGATAAGGCTTCGGGCAGGTCGGCTTGGCTTTAATACTATATATAACAAGAATGACAGCGAAGATAGCTTGAAGCACGCAGGGTCACCTACCCGCGACTGGGAAAAAGGGCGGAAAGAAAGGCCGCGGAATGGGTGTGGGGGGGGGGGGTAAGGTGGTGGTGGTGGTGGTGTGGGTGGGTGTAAGACTGGGGGTTGTTTACCACGAACTTGTTTGACAGCAGTGAACTGGCAAAATCGTACCCATTGTCACGGTTTCAGTATCGAAAACCTTTGCCTGCCATATCGCAGAATATGCGACAAGTGTCCAGATTAGCACTTTGCAAAACATTCTATGAAGACTCACGTTGGCCCTTGCCTTTTTCGTTTTTCTTGTGTTTTTTTTTCGTTTTTGTTTTTTCATTTTCTCCTTTTAGTTGTCTATCAGTTCATGTATATTTTCATCATTCATTTACTTATTTATAACATTGTCTAACATCACTTCGTGTCACCATTCCTTAAAGACAGAAGGACACACAGACAGATTCTGCTGTGTACACACAGACGTGCGCGTTTGCGCGCGCACACAAATACCACACAAGAGTGCGCGTGCACACACATACACTGCTGCATGCATAGATACATACACGCACGTGTGTACACACACACACACACACTCACACACACACACACACACACACACACACACACACACACACGAGCATATACACACACGCTACTTTCAGAGGTGATAAGATGAAGACCACACACACACACTCACACATTCAGACAGACAGACAGACAGACAGACACACATACATAAAGACAGACAGACAGACAGACAGACAGACAGACAGACACACACTTATACGTGCATTGTCATTGCTTTCAAAGGAGGCAAAAAGAAGACCGTTCACACAGAAACACACACATACACACACACACGTACACACACACACACACACACGTACACACACACACACACGTACACACACACACACGTACACACATACACACACACACGTACACACACACGTACACACACACACACACGCACATACATACACACACACACACACACACACACATACACACACACACGTACACACATACACCACACACGCACGCACACACACACACGTACACACACATACACGCACACACACACAGACGCACACACGTCCACACACACACACGTCCACACACACGTCCACACACACAACACACACACATGCAACACACACACACACACGCACATGCACACACACACACGTGCACACGCACACACACACACACACGTGCACACGCACACACACACACACACGTGCACACGCACACACACACACACACGCACACACACACACACACACACACACTTATACGTACATTGTCATTGCTTTCAAAGGAGGCAAAAAGAAGACCGTCCACACAGAAACACACACACACACACACACACACACACACACACACACACACACACACACACACACACACACACGTACACACACACACACACGTACACACACACACACGTACACACACACACACACACGTACACCCATACACACACGCGCACACACACGCACACACGCACGCACACACACACACGCACACATACACACACGTACACACACACACACGTACACACACACACACACACATACACACACACACACGCGCGCGCGCGCGCGCGCACATGCACACACACACACGTGCAGACGCACACACACACGGCATAATAATAATAATTATGATAATAATAATTACAATATTTATATAGCGCAAAATCTTGATAAAATCAAATCTAAGCGCTGAAACAGACACACACACACGCACGCACGCACACACACGCACGCACGCACACACACACACACACACACACACGCACACACACACACACACACACGCACACGGCTATAAATGGGGAGAAAGAATAAAAGCAATGGAAAATCATAGAGAGCATTGTCACGAGCAGACTGTGACAATGGTATTTAAGGGTTGCAACTCTTGTACAGCAGGGACCGTTAGGAGTTAATTACTTCCCGTTTGTTTACGGGTTTCCTTTTATGGGTTAGAGAGTAGCTAGCCATAAGGTGAAAAGGGGAAGGAGGGTGACGCCTGTGACGTCAAAATGTTAGATGGAGCGGCCCATCTACCTAATTTGCATAGGTATGGAACGACGGTCGAGGTCGATCGTTCTTATGCAGAAAGTTAAGATTTTCCCCTTTTGATCTAGCGCTTTGGACTGGCCGGGGAGATTGTTTTTGGGGAATTGTTCCGGTGGCGGGAGTCTCGCCACAGCCAGTGTGTGGATAGCCGCAATTGATTTAACTGTTTGTACTAAATGTTTGTACTGTTTAGTACTGTGTGCTGAATGTAGATTCAGCTAGGCCTAGGGGCAGGGTTCTGCCAAGGAACGGATTCGTTCAACAATGTGTGGATAGGCCGCAATTGATTTAATTGTTTGTACTAAATGTTTGTACTGTTTAGTACTGTGTGCTGAATGTAGATTCAGCTAGGCCTAGGGGCAGGGTTCTGCCAAGGAATGGATTCGTTCAACAATGTGTGGATAGGCCGCACTGTGAGCTGAATGTAGATTCAGCTAGGGGCAGGGTTCTGCCAAGGAACGGATTCGTTCAACAGTGTGTGGATAGACCACATTTGATTTAAACTGTTTAGTACATTTAGTACTGTGTGCTGAATGTAGATTCAGCTAGGAGCAGGGTTCTGCCAAGGAACGGTTTCGTTCAACAGATCCAGTATACTCCATCAAGATCCAGCAGTGTCCAGTATACTCCAGCAATATCCAGCAGTGTCCAGTATTCCACAGGAGCGGACCAGTGGTGTCCAGTATTCCCCAGTGTCCAGTACCAGTCTTCAGTGGACAAGAGCTGAGGCGTATGACCGGAGGGGCACCAGGGGAGGCAGTGTAGCGGTGGTGATCACCGGGGCTTCCCGCAGCAACCGAGCTAAGTGAAGCTGACTGACATTATAGGGCCATTACGTTGTTGAAGCTGGCAATGATGATTTGTAGGGCCATGTGTAATGTGTTGTAGGGAAGCCGTGTTTGTGAATTTAAGTGGACTTTGTGCGTGAGTGAGGAAGAGTGAGAGAAAGGGAAATGTTGGATTTTTTGCCTTAGTTTTTGTTGTTGTTTAGAAATAAATGTTGGGACTTGAACATTTAGACTGGTCTTTTTGTACAGTTTAGTTATAGGGTGGGTTGATGGATCTGTTTTGGTAGGTTGGTTAATGGTGTATGGGATGAATGGAAGGTGGTTTGGTTGTGTAATGGTAGTATGGTGTTGGTATTAGTGTGTGTGAATGATTCCAACCCTGTATGCAAAACCTAAATGTGAAGTGCTCATACTAAGTTTGAATAGTATGTCCAGCCGCTAGCAATCCCTAGACCGTATTAAGCTAGCGGTTTGTGACAAATTGGGGGCTCGTCCGGGATAAGAATTTTGTACGGGTGGAAGGGTTATTATTGAGTTGTAAAGGTATTTTGGTTTTGTGAATTTAAGTGGACTTTGTGCGTGAGTGAGGAAGAGTGAGAGAAAGGGAAATGTTGGCAGAGAGTGCTTTTCCAACCCAGATACGACTCCTCTAATATTGGGGCGGGGCAGGAGATTAGGTCTGGATTCAGTTCGGCCAGGTGGGACAGAAAGGATTAGTCCTATGTCAGAGTACAGGTTGGAGGGAGAGAAGATGGGGCTAACTGGAAATGACTTGGTTAGTTTTGTCCAGCAGTGTGCAGACAGGGCTCTCCATGAGCGTGAACATCAAGCTGAGATGTTATTGAGAGAGAGAGAGATGGCACTGAGGCAATCCTCGGTTCAGTCTGAGGAGAGGGGGCGGACAGTCGAGAGGGTACATTTGGATATGCCCTTCTTTGAAGATGGGGATAGTATTGATAGCTATCTTTGCCAATTCGAGCGGCTTGCAAAACTGCAAGGGGGAAGTCGAGAAACATGGGCTATCCGGTTGGGAACACTTTTGAAAGGGAAAGCACGGGAGGTTTATACCGGGCTTTCTGAGGAGGAAGCAAGCAGTTACGATGACCTCAAAGCGGCATTGTTATTGAAGTTTGAGGTGTCGGCCAACACCTACAGGGTCAAGTTTTTGGACTGCAAGGAGGGAACCAGGCGATTCATATCGTCGCCATGTTTCAAACCTCCAGCTTTGGCTAAGTCGTTGGCTAGAGTTGTCAGGCAGGAGGGCTACATTTGAGCAGCTTCGGGATTTGCTTCTGATGGAGCAGCTGCTAGCTGGAATGTCTGTAGAGTTAGCTACTTTTATCAGGGAGAGGCGACCCACCTCGGTCCTGGAGGCGGCTGACTTAGCCCAAGTGTATGACGAGGCACGGAAGGGACAGAAGATGTCTAAGCAAGGGGTGGTTCAGAGGAGTGAGCCCAAGGGGTCAATTCCAACTCGGGTGACTGAGTTAGTGTGCTTTTTCTGTCAAAAGAAGGGCCACAAGAAGTCTGATTGTCTACAGTGGAAAAAAGAAAAGGGGAAGAATATTAGGGCGGTGGTGACCTCTATTCATCACGAACCAGCTTCAGGACAGGTGGGAGAACTATGTGGTAAATGTTCACAGAAGAAGTTTATAGGGCACTGTGTGGCCACAGTGGGAACACACTCTGTGCAAGCGTTACGGGATACAGGTGCTGAGCTCTTTGTTGTCCGTGAAAGCCTGGTGGCTCCGAACCAGAGAACTGGAGAGTACTCCAAGGTTACCCTGGCAGATTCCAGTGGGAATGAGGAGTTACCCCTAGCTTGGGTGGAAATCCAGTCTCCCTTCTACACCGGTACTACCAAGGCCATTCTAATGAGAGACCCTATTGTTGACTTGCTGATAGGGAATACGGCGGTAGGGAAGGATGGTTCATGTAGTGACGTCCCGGTCTACAAAGTTGTAGCGTACAGTGGGGTGTCTGTTGTGACGAGGGCTCAACACGCAAGGGAGAAGTTCAGGCCTCTCAAGCCTACCATGGAAGAGATAGGTGGAGTCACCCCAAGTGAACTCAAAGCCGCTCAGGTGGGGGATGCAACCCTGGATAGATTTCGCTTGTTAGCCAAGAAGGGGGAATCTCGACAGGCAGGGAAGTCTGGCTGCGTGAGTTTCCAAGAGCAGAAGGGCATTTTGTACCGTCAGTATGTTGGCAAGGAGGGAACTTACAGGCAGGTGGTAGTTCCGGTAAGGTTCAGGCGGGAGCTTTTAAGGCTGTCACATGAATCCTTGATGGGAAGCCACCTGGGGACCAGGAAGACCCTGGAAAAAATATGGCAACATTTTTTCTGGCCAGGGATTTGTGCAGATGTGCGACGCTTTTGCCTGTCTTGCGATCTGTGCCAGAAAACGACCGCGAGGGGTCGTACCAAGAAGGTTCCGCTGGTGAGGATGCCACTCATCGACACTCCGTTCCATCGAGTTGCGATAGATTTGGTGGGTCCAATCCTACCAGCGGCGCAAAGTGGAAATCGATATGTATTGACCGTGGTGGATTATGCCACGCGGTACCCTGAAGCAGTGCCTCTGAAAACCATTGAAGCAGAGAGGGTGGCGGAGGCGTTGTTTGGGATCTGGTCACGGGTCGGTATTCCTTCCGAGGTGTTGACCGATAGGGGAACCCAATTTACCAGTGACGTCATGGGCCAGGTAAACCGACTGTTGTCGATCAAGGGCCTGACCACCACTCCCTACCACGCTCAATGCAATGGGCTGGTAGAACGCTTCAACGGCACTCTCAAGTCTATGCTGAAGAAGCTGTGTCAGGAACAGCTCGGCATTGGGACCGGTATCTGCCGGCCCTTCTGTTCGCCTATCGTGAGGCACCCCAAGAGAGTTTAGGGTTTTCGCCCTTCGAACTCCTGTACGGGCGAACGGTTCGGGGACCTCTCACTGTTCTGAGACAGGCGTGGACTGATGAGGAGGCTTCAGAGGAGGTTAAGACCACAGCGCAGTATGTGATTGATCTCCGGAACCGGTTGGAGGAGACTTGTGCTGTGGCACGGCAAAATCTGGAAAAGGCTTCCTGCCGCTACGCCAAATACTTCAATCAAAAGGCGCGGTCTCGCACATTCCAACCAGGGAGCAAGGTTTTGTTGCTGCTGTCCGCCAGACACAACAAGCTTCAAGTGAGCTGGCAAGGGCCGTTTGAAGTGGTTGAAAGGGTTGGTGAAGCTGACTACCGGGTGAATGTGGGTGGTAAACTGAGGCTGTATCATGCCAACTTGTTAAAACTGTACCACGAGAGGGGTGAAGAGGGCCTTAGTCGATGTCCTACCGCTCATGTGGCCGTGGGTGATGGGAGAAGGGACTTCCCAGGGAGACAAGGAGATTCCATTGTGCCCCCTGCGAAAGGAAGAGTCTGCTGCGGATGTGCATCTTGGGCCTGCTCTGTCAAAAGAACAGCATGAGCAGGTTTCACAGATCCTGAAACGCAAGTCACGGGTAGTGACCGATCTCCCTTTGCGTACGGAGTTGGCAGAATTCGAGTTGACTTTGCGCGAAGCCACTCAGTAAGGGTCAAGCAATACCCTCTCCCACATGCAAAGCAGGCCATAGTGCGGAAAGAGGTGGAGGACATGATTGGGTTGGGTGTCATTGAACCAGCAAGCTCACCCTACAATTCTCCCATTGTGTTGGTGGCAAAGAAAGACGGGTCAGTTCGATTCTGTGTTGATTACCGGAAACTGAACCTAGTGACCGAATTCGATGCAGAGCCTTTACCTGACACTGAATATCTATTCAGTCAGCTTGGCAAAGCAAAATATCTGTCCAAGATAGATCTGTCAAAAGGGTATTGGCAGGTGCCGATCAGAGAGGAAGACAGACCAAAGACTGCTTTTTCTTCCCTCTTGGACAATTCCAATGGACCGTGATGCCTTTTGGCTTACAAAATGCTGTGGCTGTCTTTAGTCGCATGATGAGGCAATTGTTGCGGCCATTGGAACGGGAGGACATCCAAAACTACATGGACGATGTGATCATTGCCACGGAAACGTGGACCCAACATTTGGAGGCACTTGAAGCTTTGTTTGGAAGGCTGGATGAGGTAAACTTGTCGGCCCGGCCTTCAAAGTGCTTCATTGGCTTCGATGAGTTGGAATTCCTGGGTCACCGGGTGGGTGGAGGTAAAAATGCAACCTACGGAGGACAAGATAGAGAGGATTCGTGAGGCCCCTAGGCCTTCTACGAAGAAAGAAGTACGGTCCTTTCTGGGTTTGGCTGGGTACTACAGAAGGTTCGTTCCGAACTTTTCTACCCTGGCTGCTCCCCTGATGACCTCACTAAGAAGGGTTGTCCCAATCAAGTCACATGGAGTGAAAGCTGCGAGAAAGCCTTCCGGACTCTGAAAGACCGGCTCAGCTGTGAACCAGTGGTCCAACTGCCGGATCCAGAGGCACCTTTCGTGTTGCGGACAGACGCATCGACTGAAGGCCTTGGAGCCGTTCTGCTCCAAGAAGGAGAAGGGTTGTGGCGACCCGTACATTATGCCAGTCGGAAGTTGTCCACGGCAGAAAGGAATTATGCCACAGTGGAGTTGGAGTGTCTAGCGGTGGTGTGGGCATTGGGAAAGTTTGAACCTTACCTGTATGGGAGGCATTTCTACCTTCAAACTGACCACCAACCCTTGGCGTTTCTGCAGAAAGCCAAGCACACCAATAGTCGGTTGATGAGGTGGGCATTGTTGTTGCAGCCATATTCCTTCACAGTCCAGGTGATTCCTGGGAAAGAGAATGTGGGAGCCGACTTTTTGAGTCGGGTGAATTAGTCTGAGAACCAGTCAATTGTTGGTTTCTGAGTGAAACTGTAGTTTCATCCTGAGTTGGGGGGAGATTGTCACGAGCAGACTGTGACAATGGTATTTAAGGGTTGCAACTCTTGTACAGCAGGGACCGTTAGGAGTTAATTACTTCCCGTTTGTTTACGGGTTTCCTTTTATGGGTTAGAGAGTAGCTAGCCATAAGGTGAAAAGGGGAAGGAGGGTGACGCCTGTGACGTCAAAATGTTAGATGGAGCGGCCCATCTACCTAATTTGCATAGGTATGGAACGACGGTCGAGGTCGATCGTTCTTATGCAGAAAGTTAAGATTTTCCCCTTTTGATCTAGCGCTTTGGACTGGCCGGGGAGATTGTTTTTGGGGAATTGTTCCGGTGGCGGAGTCTCGCCACAGCCAGTGTGTGGATAGGCCGCAATTGATTTAACTGTTTGTACTAAATGTTTGTACTGTTTAGTACTGTGTGCTGAATGTAGATTCAGCTAGGCCTAGGGGCAGGGTTCTGCCAAGGAACGGATTCGTTCAACAATGTGTGGATAGGCCGCAAATGATTTAATTGTTTGTACTAAATGTTTGTACTGTTTAGTACTGTGTGCTGAATGTAGATTCAGCTAGGCCTAGGGGCAGGGTTCTGCCAAGGAATGGATTCGTTCAACAATGTGTGGATAGGCCGCACTGTGAGCTGAATGTAGATTCAGCTAGGGGCAGGGTTCTGCCAAGGAACGGATTCGTTCAACAGTGTGTGGATAGACCACATTTGATTTAACTGTTTAGTACATTTAGTACTGTGTGCTGAATGTAGATTCAGCTAGGAGCAGGGTTCTGCCAAGGAACGGTTTCGTTCAACAGATCCAGTATACTCCATCAAGATCCAGCAGTGTCCAGTATACTCCAGCAATATCCAGCAGTGTCCAGTATTCCACAGGAGCGGACCAGTGGTGTCCAGTATTCCCCAGTGTCCAGTACCAGTCTTCAGTGGACAAGAGCTGAGGCGTATGACCGGAGGGGCACCAGGGGAGGCAGTGTAGCGGTGGTGATCACCGGGGCTTCCCGCAGCAACCGAGCTAAGTGAAGCTGACTGACATTATAGGGCCATTTACGTTGTTGAAGCTGGCAAATGATGATTTGTAGGGCCATGTGTAATGTGTTGTAGGGAAGCCGTGTTTGTGAATTTAAGTGGACTTTGTGCGTGAGTGAGGAAGAGTGAGAGAAAGGGAAATGTTGGATTTTTTGCCTTAGTTTTTGTTGTTGTTTAGAAATAAATGTTGGGACTTGAACATTTAGACTGGTCTTTTTGTACAGTTTAGTTATAGGGTGGGTTGATGGATCTGTTTTGGTAGGTTGGTTAATGGTGTATGGGATGAATGGAAGGTGGTTTGGTTGTGTAATGGTAGTATGGTGTTGGTATTAGTGTGTGTGAATGATTCCAACCCTGTATGCAAAACCTAAATGTGAAGTGCTCATACTAAGTTTGAATAGTATGTCCAGCCGCTAGCAATCCCTAGACCGTATTAAGCTAGCGGTTTGTGACAAGCATATTATATACAATTATATATTACAATGTGATTCCCCTCCGAGTGGAGACAGGCTGCAGAGGGGATTGAGTGAGGTCAGGATTTTATGCAGAGGAGAAAACGTGAGTTTTGAGAGCGGACTTGAAGGAGACAAATGTAGGTTGCTGACGGACTGAGAGAGGAGGTTTGTTCCAGGAGAGTGGACCAGAAACAGAGAAGGCTCGTGGACCAGAAACAGAGAAGGCTCGTGGACCATAGGTATTGAGCTTAGTGCGTGGAAAGCGAAAAGTCAGAGGATCTGAGGCAGAGCGGAGGGTACGTGAGGGAACATAGATCTCAAGTAGGCTTGACAGGTAATCGGGGGCTGCGTTATTGAGGCTTTTGTAGCACATGGTATCTAGTTTGTACTGTATGCGCTTTGATACAGGGAGCCAGTGAAGTTGTGCCAGGAGAGGAGATATGTGGTCAGCTTTTTCTTTTTGAGTACAAGGCGTGCAGCATTGTTTTGAATGCGCTGTAGGATGTGAATGGTGGAGGCAGGAAGACCAGACAGGAGTGAATTGCAATAGTCAATGCGAGACATTATGAAGGAGAGAACGAGTTTTGCAGTTGTTTCGACAGAGAGATACTTCCTGATCAGGCTTATACGATGGAGGTGATAGTAGCAAGATCTGGCAGTTTGAGAAACAAAGTTGTTCATGGAAAGGGTAGAGTCAATGCAGACACCAAGGTTTTTAGCTGAATCAGAAATTGGGACTGATGTGTTACATAATGGGAGAGAAAGAGGAGGCAGCTGAGAAAGTTTCTGACGGATGCCAATGAGGATAGCTTCTGTCTTGTCGTCATTAAGCTGAAGTTTATTGTATGTCATCCAGTTCTTAATGTCCGAGTAACACTCAGTGGTGCGAGTCAAGAGGCGCTGTATATTGTCAGGTGAGTCACTGTCTTGAAGTTGGGTGTCATCAGCATAGAAGTGGTGTTTTATAGAGTGGGAGTTGATGATGGTGGACAGGGGGGAGGTGTAAAGAGTGAAAAGAACAGAGCCAAGGACAGATCCTTGTGGAACACCACAGGTCAGGTATGCAGGTTGAGAGTAAGTGCCATTGATGAGAACAGTTTGTTTTCTGTTTGATAGATATGAAGTGAACCAGGAGAGAGCAATGTCAGAGATGCCAAAAGTATGATGGAGTCTAGAAAGGAGAATACCATGATCAATGGTATCAAAGGCTGCAGACAGATCAAGGAGTGTGAGGAGAGAGACTTTGCCAGTATCAGTTGCAAGGAGGAGATTGTTGAGAATGTTTCTGTAGGCAGGCAAGTTTTGAGTGCAGAATGGCACTGGTAAACATTAGGCTGACAAGGAATTAAAGATAGGCCGGTAATTTTTCAGTTCATTTGGGTCTAAATTGTATTTCTCGAGGAGAGGGTGAACAATAGCAGACATGAAAGAATCTGGGACAGTTCCAGTTTGAAGAGAAGTGTTGATGATGTCAGTGATGAATGGGAAGAGAGAAGGGAGACAGTCAGAGTAGAGAGAACCTGGAAGAGGATCCAGTTCGCAGGTTTTGAACGACATGGATCTGATTGTGTTGAGAATTTCTTCTTGTGAGACTGGGTAAAAGTAGTAAGAGGTGTGCCAGAGAAAGGAAGGGTCAGGTGGGCATGGTTGACAGGGTGTCCTGTCAAGCCTGTCACGAAGAGTTTGTATTTTGGTCGTGAAATACTTGGAGAATACAGATGGGAGTTCTTCATTTGTGTGTTTTGTTGGGAGAGGTAAATCTTTTCGTGTGCCAAGGAGATGATTCATGGTTGTAAAGAGTTCTTTTGAAGAAGAGGCATTCAGGATTTTGGTTTGGAAATAGCTTGTTTTGCAGATGCAATGAGGGTGGATACTTTTGTTTTAGAGGCTTGGAAAAGTTGCCTGTGTACAGTGATCCAAAACAAGTGTGGCTGCCCGCGCCCAAGGAAACAGGAACCAGAAGAACAAGAAAACCAATGTAAGCGCGTATCCAACAAAACAAGCGCAAATTTTCGGCCAACCGACCTTTGTCAAGCGCGAACGCACGGTCACAAACACCAAACAATGGATAATAAAAACAGGACTAAAAACTTCCCTGCCGCCTCGTCCAGTGGGTAAGAAGGGGACCAAATGGAATGCCCATGTCTTCATGAGCAGTAGTAAGAAGTGGCAGTGAGTTTGGATTTGCGCCAGTGGCGCTCTGCTCTGCTCTGCGGCAGGCACGTTTTGCACAGGCAATCTCATGAGTGAGCCAGGGTGTAGGGGGGCGGTCAGGTAAACGACGGGTTGTGGCTGGAGCATGATGTCCAGAAGATGGTGGAGAGTAGTATAGAATTCATCGGCAAGGTTATGTGACTTTTCAGAAAGGAGACTGGAAGGCATCCGTTGAAAATGTGGAGAGGTCGATAGATTTGAGATTGCGTCGAGTCACTGTGCGCGTGGTACGGGAAGGAGGAGAAATGTCAAGAGAACAGAGAATTGCAGAGTGGTCAGATGGAAGGGCTGAAGTTAGATGGGTAGAAAGAACTAAGCAGTTGTCAGTAGCGGAATTGTGGTGATCACGAGAAATGATCCAGTCAAGAATGTGACCTTTTTGATGGGTTGGTTCAGAAATGTGTTGAGTCATATTGTGATTGGACAGATAGTTGATGATATGTCTTGTGTCATAACGGTGAGTGTTGTCATAGTGGACATTGATGTCACCTAGAATGATGAGATTTCCAGGTAAGAGGCAGTAGTAGTCAAGTAGTTGGTCAAAGTCAGAGAGAAACATGGATGTGGTGAGCTTGTTGGCAGAGCTAGGTGGAGGTCGATAGACACAGGAGAAGGTGATGGGGTGAGGGGTAGATTGGAAGGACACTTCAACGTGCTCGAAAGAAGGATGGGAGAAAGGCAGAGACTGCGAGAAAGACAGGCGGGAATGGAGCGATGTCGTTGTAGAGGATGGCAATACCACCACCTCGGGATGAGCGATGGAAAGAAGCAAGCCTGTAACCACTCGGAGTGAGACTTGCATGTATAGGTTCATGACCAAGGGGGTCAAGCCATGTTTCGGTGATAAAAGCAATGTCAACATGCTCATCTGCGATAAAGTCAGCAATGACATCGGCTTTGCCATCTGTGCATGTTGACTGAGCGTTAAAAAGGCATAGTTTTAGTTTATCAGAGTCACATGGCGGTGGCCGAGGTGGAGATGAAGGCAGCACCGACGGGACAGAAGACATTGATGTCACTAGAATGATGAGATTTCCTGGTAAGAGGCAGTAGTAGCAAAGAGTATAGTACCTACGGAAAGAGCAAACCACTTCGGCCCGAAAAGTGGCTCCGCGCGCCCGCCACCTCCTCCCACCCGCCAGACGTAAAGCCAGCTGCCAGCTTCTCTGGCATGTGAGAAAGTGGCCGAAGCAAAAGGTGGCAGTGCTTGGTGTGCTGCAAATAACTGCTCTAATTCACGGAAGAAAGGATGGAGAATATTTTTCACGGAAGAAAGGATGGAGAATATTTCTATTTCCCAAAGATATTGAGAGGTAAGTTGAAGACACAGTCGGTATTATAATTAAAAGAAGTAACACGCATACACATGTGTACACACACATCATGTTGCATTTCACGCTGAGGTCCGATACGTGTTGAGAGTCTGAAATGCCTGGGTAGACAATTGTTTGATTGCCCGAGCGTGTTTGTGTGTGCGAATGTGTGTGTGTGTGTGTGTGTGTGTAGTGGAGCGAAGGGAGAGCTGTGTGTGTGTGTAGTGGGAAGAGAGGTGGTGTGTGTGTGTGTGCGTGTGTGTGTGTGTGTGTGTGTGTGTGTGTGTGTGTGTGTGTGTGTGTGTGTGTGTGTGTGTGGTGTGTGTGTGTGTGTGTGTGTGTGTGTGAAGTGTGTGTGGGTGTGTATGTGTGCGTGCGTCCGGTAATAATGATAATATATGAGTGTGTGCTAATGTGTGCGCAAGAATGATAATGGGAAAGAACCCTACCCCACCTTGATATTAATTTTACTGATTGTTCTTCATTCCAACAGATGCAAGAAGTGGAAGATAAATACCAACGAGAAGATCTGCTGAGAACAACAGACTTTATCAGTAGGAACTGCATCTTGTGTTTAGATCACTTTGAGGATAACCAGTTCATGAAATCTGCCAAACAGAAGTTGATTTGGTCTGCTGTCCCAACGCTGTTTCGTGTTCCTAATCCACCTCCGCAAATGACCACCAAAAGGTTTTGGCCACAGAAATGGGCTGGACAACGAGATAAGAAAAAAAACCCAAAAACCCCCCACAAAACAAAACAAAACAAAGTAGCCTACATGGGATAAGAGACAAGTAAATTATGTAAAACTGTTTTGGAATCTCCCACTCAATTTTGCATTGCGCGACACTAATAAACAAAACGAACAACATCCAAACGGCAAAACAGAAAAGTATTGAAGTCTGTTCTGTTATGAT
>CM060308.1:89779950-89817450 GCA_030674185.1 Monoplex corrugatus
CAACATAATGTGTCATTTATGCCTAGACTGTGTTGTCTTTGGCCTAGAGCGTGTTGCCAAATTGATTCTTAAAGACACGTATACAGTATACAATGAGGGGACACCATCCTGAAGACACTACCCAAACCGTAAGAGTTATCTTTGAACATGGCGTCGTTACTTTCTCTCTTCGTTGTTGTGTTTTCTCTCGGCGGAGCAGTCGGTGGGAAGTACGACCCTTTGGTTACCGTGACAGATGATAACTGGAGAATTATGCTGCAAGGGGAGTGGATGGTAGAATTGTGAGTAAGCAACGAAGACACCTAAATCATACAGTTACACATTCTTCGCGTAGAAGAATAGTTCTACTTCTACGTTCTAGGCCAAATTTTTGCCGATTGCGATTGCGGAAGGCTAATACTAGTAATAGCGGCTCAGTAGTTGAATCTACTTCTGTTCTTTAGGTGCAAACAGTTGAACAGCCTTTTCCCATTTAGTAGACAATTCTTATTTTTTGTACGATGTGACCACACATGAAAACACAGACCTGTTGTTTTGTATTATCGTCCCAGCGTGTTCACGATTAGCCATTACAGATTAGAGACTGTGTTGAGGATGAACCGCGTCATATAATTGAAGAAGAAGAGCGATGTTTTGTAGTTTCCAGACTACAGGCCTGTGTCATATCACTTCATTATTGAGGAGCGCGGTAGTCAAGTGTCAGTGGGTAAATGTCCGATGTCTAATCGGAAGGTCCTGGGATCAATCCACCTGGAAATCTCCACCTGTTGAATACAAGGAAATTTTATTAGTTTCTGTGGTCAACATGCGTGCAGACATGCAAGTGCATAAACTCCTTTGGTGTGTATAAACATGCAGAAATATATGTGCACGTGTAAGATCCAGTAAGTCATATAGATATATAGGTGACTTACGTAAACACAAAAACACCTAGCATGATAGGCCTGTATGATGCAGACTCTCAAATAGCATAGTGGGGCATGGTCAGCTCAACTAACAGCCACAACTGACACACACACTTTGACACCACTTGCATACATGTATACATGTACAACATGGATCTCCAGACAGTTCAACCAGGATTTTGCTTATCATTATGTCGGTATGCGCTTATACCGAGGGCCATAGTATAATTAGTCCTACTCCTAACCGTAACATTTTTTATTTTTTGGTAACATGGGCCTAACCCCAAACTCTCACCGTTCGGATGAGTTTTCAGTGTGAATGGATCACCAAGCCAAAGAATGAGTTACAGATATGGTCAGGATTAAGCTGGTCCTTGAACAGCCTCGCAGTCATTTGTGCCACACGATTACAGTCAAATGCGATCTACATGCATGCTTTAGATCATTTTTTAACATAACAGTGGAGAGCAAGTTCAGTATTCGGTTTGACACTTGCGTAGACTACTAGATTGCTCACTGCTGCCCATTGCATAATTCCAGCGGTAGGCTGATACAGTACCAGTAGGAAATAAAGACTTGGTAAAACATAGTCTAGGTAGGGCCTCAGGACCTGGCCAGCTTAGGGGTCTATGTGTAGGCTTAAGGGTTGTGCCATGATCACCATACACATGGCACCTGTGACATTAGTGCATATGGAATTCGTTCTGAGCGCGGAGACGTCATCTTGAGAAACTGAAACTGAAACTGCCCATTGCATATCCATTACCTGTATGATCAGTTCATATGCCAACTTTCTGATGTCTTTATTCTTATTTATTGATATTTCTTGAGTCCTAGAATAATATATGTCTTGTAATAAATCTTAAGTTTTGTTCTTTCACTTGTTTGACTTTGAGCCAGTCATCTTGGTCAACCATATTTTCTTTGTAAGTGGTATCATGTATAATTGCAACCAATCTGAGGCCAGAAATGAATGAAGACACAGTGGTGCAGCATTTCAATTGCATGAATCATTTGAATGTTGAAACCTAGCTTTGACAACAATGTAAAATGCATAATGGAAGATTTCCTTTAAAGAAATGTTGATTTTATGTAGATTGTTCACCAGTTTTAGTGTTAACTCTTTTCCCGCCATGGTTGCAATCAAGCGACCTCCTGTGCGACCGCCATGGTCGCATTTGTGCGACTTGGAGGGGTCATGCTAAACGATAATTTTTCACGCGGGTACAAAGCTTCTGTCAGCTCCACTGGTGACGTGAATGCAGGCGACTGTGCTTTTTTTAAAGTTTACCCAGTAACCTAGTTTTTCAGCAATAAGGCCGAAGTGTGGCTTTGTTAACTGTCGGAATTTATGTCACGTTTTCTCCAAAATGGCTGCAAATCGACACGCATTGTCTACCACTCCAAGTAGAATAAGCAGACAGCTGACTTTGTGTGTAGATTTTCCATTGCTTTTCCTCATTTATTATAATGATATCTGGCACACAACTCACGAAATAAGGTCAGTAGTACATCTAATAAACCATATTAAAAAAAAGTTTTTCTTTATAATAAGATTATTTGTAGAATAATTAATCAAGCACATAAAGTAAACAGAAACAAGCATTCATATATATAAATACAACTGCCCTTTACACAGCAAAAAAAAAAGTAAGTGAAAATCTTTAATAGTCTTTGAGATTTATCTATTATAAGCTCTTTTAAAAATGTATACTGCGCTGCAAAATTGGCTGCCCAAAATATACTTGGCACTGAGGAATGCCGTTTCTGGGGAAACTTGGCGGTGAAAGAGATAAGCTTAGATTAGCGTTAGTGTTGCCCAAAGTAGTGAAGTCTGGCCTTGTATTCATGTATGAAATCTGCAGGAGTGAGAGAGTCCTGAACTATACGCACACACACATAGTATACACACTCAAGAACAAAATCTGTGTGTGTGTGTGTGTGTGTGTGTGTGTGTGTGTGTGTGTGTGTGTGTGTGTGTGTGTGTGTAATTTTGATTGCGGAGTGGACAGTTTTGTGGAGTGGATAAGGACAGAAAGTGTGGGAGATATATACTACACGTCATTATTGAAGGGCCAGGAACGTTTTTGAGTCAATTTTTGAAAGGAGAAATAACCTATTTTCTCTTACTCTTTTCTCCAATTCGTTGCCGTAACTGAATGGATAAGAGCTCAGACAACATTGCAGTTTCCTTTTGGCACGTGTTTGGGGATTTGCCGATTTGCAATGGGCGGCCCAAGGAAGACAATTTCCACACGAAATTGTCGAATCTTCAGCAGGGTCTCTCTGACGACGCAGGCAAGGTAGCGACAAAATTCGCTTTGCACGTGCAAGGCAAGCCCTTTTTGAACACTACTCCAGCCAAAGTTGCCCGCAGACGAGGATAAAAAGGACCCGTTCTTGGTTCGTTTTAACCATGCTTGCAAGACGACGGATGACGGATGAGCAGCGGGTGAGAGCCCTCGCTCTGCTTGATGAAGGCCTAGCGCAGCGGGAAGTTGCTAGACGACTTGAAGTGTCGCATTCCACAATCCAGAGACTGCTGGAGCGCTTCAATGAGACTGGAGCAGTCCAGGAAAGGCGTCACACGGGTCGACCCAGAGTAACGACAAGACAGCAAGACCGCTACCTTGCCCTCTCCGTCCTGAGGGAAAGGGCATCCACTGCGGTGACCTTGAGGGGTCAGCTGAGGGACGCAACAGGTGCTAACATCAGCTGCAGCACGGTGAGAAGACGGCTACATGAGGCAAACTTGAGGTCACGGAGACCGGCCGTCCGACCCGTGCTGTCACCGGTCAACAGAGTGCGCCGCATGACCTGGGCCAGGGAGCACGTGACCTGGACAAGGCAACAGTGGGCCCGGGTCTTGTTTTCGGATGAGTCCAGGTTCACCCTGACCTTTAACGATGGCCGGGCTCGGGTGTGGCGACGTCAAGGGGAGAGGTTCGCTGACGCCACTGTCCAAGAGCATAACCGGTACGGCGGCGGGTCGGTGATGGTGTGGGGTGGCATGAGCCGTGGTACCCGGACCCCCCTGCTCCCCATTGACGGCATCCTGAACGGGGTCCGGTACCGGGACGAGGTTCTGGCGGCCGTGGCACTGCCTGCGCTTGTGGACCTTGGTCAAGGCGCCATCTTCCAGGACGACAATGCACCTGCGCATCGAGCACGCCTTGTGACCGACTTCCTGGAGCAGCATGAAGTCGTCCGTATGGCCTGGCCAGCGTGCTCACCTGACCTGAACCCAATTGAACACCTCTGGGATGTGCTCGGGAGGCGCATCAGGGACAACCACCCCCCACCGGGCACCCTGGCCAGGCTGGTCGACATCCTGCAGATCGAGTGGGCGGCCATCCCTCAGGACACACTCCGTACCCTTGTGGGGTCGATGCATCGGCGCTGTGAAGCATGCATCCAGGCTCGGGGCGGACACACGCGATATTGAAAACAGATTGGCCAAATCTGACACTTTCTGTTTTTTGAAAAGGGGGGATGTTCCTTTAAATGCATGTGCTGTTCACTAATGGGTCATTGTGCTAATTTCTTTTTCCAAAACAGGTGTGGAAATGATGAAATAAAACATAGAATCAATTCTAAACATTGTCAATTATTTCAACTTAAAATTAGAGAGGAAGGAAGAAGTGGCCCTTAAATTATGATTAGGAGTATACTTACAGCAACAAAAGATAGATTTGTGTGGAGGGCCATGATCACCGACACCATGCGTCAAAGTACATGATGATGATGATGAATGAGACCTGTTATTGTAACTAGTGTATTGGTCTTTATGTGTTTTAATGAATATTGATAATGAATTGATTATTGTTTGCATGTGTATTATTCACAGCATGGCCCCATGGTGTCCAGCTTGCCGGTCTTTTCAGTCCACATGGCAGGGTCTTGCTGAGTGGAGCCGTGACCTTGAAATCAGTGTTGGTGTTGTGGATGTCACGGAGAATCCAGGTACCAGTACTACAGTCATTTCACTACACTCTGTAAAAAAAAAACATACACACAAGAATTCCTTAATTAGTTAATGACCATTTGTTGCATGCACGTATGCAGTTCTAACTAAATCAAATGATCCCTGTACCACTGTCACAGTCTCTTCAGTATAAACAGTATAAATAGTATCCCACCTTTCAGAAATTTTTGCTGGAAATTAACTCTTCTCTTTTTTTCCATTTTGTGTGCGTGCGTGCGTGCGTGTGTGCGTGCGTGCGTGCGTGCGTGCGTGTGTGTGTGTGTGTGTGTGTGTGTGTGTGTGTGTGTGTGTGTGTGTGTGTGTGTGTGTGTGTGTGTGTGTGTGTGTGTGTTGGTTTCCTTTTGTTTTTCTGCTATAGTATCTGTTTACCTTTGCTGTAATTATCCTAGAACCTGCAATTTTTGTTTTCTCTCTTTACTTTTGCCTTTTCCCCCTCAGCTCTTTCTATCACTTTTTCCTGTTTCTGTCTTCCTGGTCTCATTACCTTTACTATTATGTTTTTAAGAGACTCAGACACTGAGACATACATTTTTTTGTTACATCACTCTAACATTCACTACCCATTGAAGTTAAAGAGTATGCAGGCTGCACAGTACTGACTGCAACAGTGTCTTCTCATTGTTGGCCAGAACATCATACATTGTGATATATATAATTTATACGTACATATATAATATATACAACATCTAACATGACATTATTTGAAGTAGCATGCACAGAAAGAAGGAAATAATTAGTGAGAAAAGGAAATAGGCAGTGTTGCTTAGTGGGTGTGGGTGTGTTCTTGTGCACTGAAACTGCCCTGCTACACATTCTCAACAATCTCCTCCTTGCAACTGATACTGGCAAAGTCTCTCTCCTCACACTCCTTGATCTGTCTGCAGCCTTCGATACCATTGACCATGGTATTCTCCTTTCTAGACTTCATCATACTTTTGGCATCTCTGACATTGCTCTCTCCTGGTTCACTTCATATCTATCAAACAGAAAACAAACTGTTCTCATTAATGGCACTTACTCTCAACCTGCATACCTGACCTGTGGTGTTCCACAAGGATCTGTCCTTGGCCCTGTTCTTTTCACTCTTTACACCTCCCCCTGTCTACCATCATCAACTCCCACTCTATAAAACACCACTTCTATGCTGATGACACCCAACTTCTAGACAGTGACACACCAGACAATATACAGCGCCTCTTGACTCGCACCACTGAGTGTTACTCAGACATTAAGAACTGGATGACGTTCAACAAACTTCAGCTTAATGATGACAAGACAGAAGCTATCCTCATTGGCACCCGTCAGAAACTTTCTCAGCTGCCTCCTCTTTCTCTCCCATTATGTAACACATCAGTCCCAATTTCTGATTCAGCTAAAAACCTTGGTGTCTGCATTGACTCTACCCTCTCCATGAACAACTTTGTTTCTCAAACTGCCAGATCTTGCTACTATCACCTCCATCGTATAAGCCTGATCAGGAAGTATCTCTCTGTCGAAACAACTGCAAAACTCGTTCTCTCCTTCATAATGTCTCGCATTGACTATTGCAATTCACTCCTGTCTGGTCTTCCTGCCTCCACCATTCATATCCTGCAGCGCATTCAAAACAATGCTGCACGCCTTGTACTGAAAAAGAAAAAAGCTGACCACATATCTCCTCTCCTGGCACAACTTCACTGGCTCCCTGTATCAAAGCGCATACAGTACAAACTAGACACCATGTGCTACAAAAGCCTCAATAACGCAGCCCCCGATTACCTGTCAAGCCTACTTGAGATCTATGTTCCCTCATGTATCCTCTGCTCTGCCTCCAATCCTCTGACTTTTCGCTTTCTACGCACTAAGCTCAATACCTATGGTCCACGAGCCTTCTCTGTTTCTGGTCCACTTTCCTGGAACAAACTTCCTCTCTCAGTCCGTCAGCAACCTACTTTTGTCTCCTTCAAGACCACTCTCAAAACTCACGTTTTCTCCTCTGCATAAAATCCTGACCTCACTCAATCCCCTCTGCAGCCTGTCTCCACTCAGAGGGGAATCACATTGTAATATATAATTGTATATAATATGCTCTCTATAATTTTCCATTGCTTTTATTCTTTCTCCCCATTTATAGCCGTGTGCGTGTGCGTGCGTGCGTGTGTGTCTGTTTTAGTGCTTAGATTTGATTTTATCAAGATTTTGCGCTATATAAAATATTGTATATTATATTATTATTATATTAGCAATGCCGTGCGAACCGAAACGCGACGTCAAATTTGTGGTACCAAAAACTGGGCAAAAACGGGGTCTGGCCGCAAAACTGGGGGGTCTTCAGTTCAATCAAGTATTACTGCCTCTTTAAGCGGTGTTTCATCCTTATTTTTTTTCTTATATGAATCAGAAATGAATAAAGATTTGAATGATTGCCATTTTATGTACTTACAGCGAAAATGGAATTAGTTATTTGATGAGAAAGTCGAAAATCCGCGTTTCGGGCGTAATCGCGGATATGGTATGCGTTTAGAATCGAAGTTTGTTTGGGGTGCTTCACTATTTCGGTCGGTACGGCTATATTTGTGAACCAATCACATTGTAATTTTGCAACCAATGAGAATCAATGTAACAAAATGATATATCCCGACGAGAGCTATGTGTGCCAGTTTCGAACCGAGATCGACGCTTCCAAAGTTTTGCTTTTTTTCATCGGAAAAGTTTGCAGGCAAGTCGCCATTTTTGGAACTTCTCGTCGGCGGGATTCGATTTTGCATACTTTTTTCTATGTGCATGTGTAATATGAAATCAATTTGATGTAAAATACGGCCGTACGCCAACTTTTTACATGAGGATCTGTTCCAGATCAGTAGCAAAACAACGTCGGAATGTGCCGACGCCATAGGCCTACTACTGGCGTAACAGAACGCTGTGCAAGTTTCAGCTCGGCAAGTTTTACGTTGTCGGACAAAGACTAGATCTAGGCTAGCAATCAACAGACCAAGTTCTGTTTTATCTGTGACATTGTATTTTTGAAGAAAAGGACAACTGCGTTTGAACTCGATTCGGAGTTGTCAGCCGAAGCTAGATCTAGGTTCGTCAACCATTTCCTCCCCGAGATCATGCTATTAGCATGTCGTAGTGTAGATCTGCTCACCCCACGACGGGCGAGCTTACTACTAAAAATACTAGATCTATGTGCTCGACGTGCTTCGCCGGGCCGTGGAAAATGGGTTTGCCCAAACAGAGGGGTGCGCATACCCGCCTCCCCAACTCTCTCTCTCTCTCTCTCTCTCTCTCTCTCTCTCTCTCTCTCTCTCTCTCTCTCAAATAAATGAATGAATGAATAAGTCTAAATATTTTTTTTTTTTCAAATCAACAAACAATTCTGTGCAAGTTATTTTACTTTCCTTGACATGAATCTCTCTCTCTCTCTCTCTCTCTCTCTCTCTCTCTCTCTCTCTCTCTCTCAGAGAACAAGAAATGAATAAATAAGTAAATAGGCCACAATACATTCATATCCAAGTTGTTAACAGGCATGATCCTTCCTCTCTCTCTCTCTCCATCTCTCTCTCTCTGACAACACACAAACTCTCTCTCTCTCTGACAACACGCACACACACTAACACACACAGAGATTTAGAATGTCACAAAACAAAATCTGTTCATTGTTATAATATTCTTCATTTAGGTTTTGAAACTGAATAGAAGGCTATGAGTTGTATTATTTGTAAAGTAGGCCATCCATTAGCTTATGTTGTTGTTTCAATTTGTAGTCAATATCTGAAAAGGATAAGCCCATTGTCATTAATTTGTTTTAAAGGGAAGATTGCATCTTATTTAATTGTAGCCTGTTGTTATTGATTTGTATTAAAGGGCAAGAGTACACCGGAAGTACTTAGCAGGATTGCTCTGCTTTGGTGGATTTTTACAAGTAATATGCTAAAAATCAAAGTCGCGAGTTTGGGCTTAATGTTAAAGTAATGTTAATGTGAAGACTATGCATTATGGTTTCCTTTCCTTTCCAATCTCTCAATGAATAGTATATATTATGCAGAAATTCATATATTTCTCTATTGTAGGAGTTAAGTGACCTGTTCCTGAATGGTGAGTGGTCCCATATCCTTCCTGAAGTTTTCTTTGGACTCTTGGCTGTGCTAAGTGTTCGGGGACTTGACTCATCCACAGACAGTTTAGTCTATTTTTTAAAGACTGATGTATAAAATAAAAATCAAATGTAGCGTACATAAATCTTGTCTGTTATGTTTTTCTCTGTGTGTGTATATATGTGTATGTGTGTGTGCATGTGTATGTGTGTGTGTTTAGTTTTTAGTAGAATTTTGATCGGATGATATTTTTGGACAGACTGCAGCATAAAAGCATGCAGTAATTTTTAATATTTCAATTATTTAAGTGATTCCAGAAGTCATTGATTCTCAGATGTCCTTTTATATGTACAGAAACTGATGAAATATTAAAAGTTATTCATAAGACTACTGAAGTAGCGAGTCGTGACTTTTTTGGTTTAATTTGCAGTAATAAGACACTTGAACGATGAGCAAAATGATTTTATATCTATCTCTTGAAATGATTGTTTTGTTTCTAGCTTCATTTTTGTCTGTTATTAATACAATATGGGCAATTATTAATGAAACACTGATAAAACATCCAAAATATCACATGTTTCCTGTAATAAGACAAAAATGGCTCGTCACAGAGTTCCAATAATGGTTTTATTCAATTCGGCACGCCAAAATACATCAACAACCAAAATTTCATGACTTTTGATCTGGTCTGTCTCTCACAATTACAAAATAAATGTCATTTCCAGCAAAATCAGCATACCATGCCATTTGATGGGTTTGTTCTGTGACACTTGTCCTTCTTTGTCCCACTAAAACGTGGTACCAAAATTTAAGAAATTTTTGACGCTTCAAATTGGAATATCTCATGAACTATTAGTCCGATTTGAAAAATTTAAACTGCTTTTTACTCAGAATAACAATATCTTCAAAACCATATAAATTTTTTAACTCAAAACCCAATTTCAATTTTTCATGCGGCATTGCTAATTATATTATATCTGTGTGAATGTGTGTGTGTGTGTCTGAGAAAGTGGAGTGTGATGTGTGTGTGTGTGTGTGGATGACTGTGTGTGTACCCTGTGTGTGTGTGTGTGTGTGCGTGCGTGCATGCATTGCATGTGTTTGTGTGTGTGTTTTCAGTGGCTGTATACTATAAACTATAGATTAAGTTAGCTTAAATGTTAAAATTTCCAATGCTTTATTCACAGGTCTCAGTGGACGTTTCCTGGTCACATCCTTGCCTACAGTACTACAGTATGTCATGCACACACATGCACGTATTCACGCATGCACACACTCATGCACATATGCATACATGGATGTATAAATGCACGTGTGCCTGTACGCATACATACACACACACACACACACATGCACTCGCACACTCTCTCTTTTTCTCACACACATACACACAGACACAGAGACACAGAGACACACACACTCACTCACTCACACAAAACTCTCTCTCTTTTCTCTAACTCTCATCTGGGTTATTGAATATTTTCTTCCTACTATCATGTGTGGGAAAGAAAAAAATCATCATTGTATCGTTTATGAGTGTGTGTGTGTGTGTATGTGTGTGTGTTTGCATGCGTGTGCGTGCATGTGTGTGCACTCATGCGTGCGTGTGTGTGTGTGTGTAGCGCAAAGTGCAATAGTTTGATGTCCAGGAACTCTGGCAAGGTTTTTGATCATTTGAGGAAGTCTGCAAGCTTGTCAGTATGTGAGTTAATCTTTGTTCAGTGCCAGTGCACAGTTGGCCTCATTTTGTTTTCTTTTGATGTTATTTGTATTTTTTTTTACGTATTCATTTTTTTGGGGGGTGGGGAGGTGTTGGTATTTGTTCTTAGTATGGTTTGCTCAAGTTAGCAATATTCTTGTTATTCTAGTTTCTTCACGTTAGCCGATTGAGTAAGTATTCAGTCAGTTTTATCTTTGAGTGATGCAGATTTTTACTGTGTGTCTGTCAAGTGTTTTACTTTTCTTGCCCATAGCTTGACTTTTTTTTTACTTTTAGTGTGAAGGATGGGGAGTTCAGGACGTACACTGGCCCGCGCAGAGAAAGCGACCTCCTCAGCTTTGTAGATGACAAGAGATGGCAGGACATCAAACCAGTCTCTCCCTGGATCCATCCAAATTCTCTTCAGTGAGTTTAGTTTGCTTCCTTTGATTTGCTTTTCTTTGTTTGTTTGCTAATTTTGTTTCTTGATTTGTGGGTTGGACTTTCATTAACTCACTTGGTACGGAGAGTTTTTCCCCTTGCGTTTCCCCTGGTACGGCCCATTTTGAAGGGTTAGGAAAAAAATCACAAAAAATACAAAACATAAAGGAACAAAATGAAACTTTCAGATCTGAATATTTACATGTTGGGTTAGTTCATGCCAAAATATTGAAGTTCTCCCTTGAATTTTTCTTCTTCATGTGCCACGTTGAAAATACCCCAAATTTTGTGGTCAGGATCACCGTACAGTCACTCACTTTGATCAGCTCCATGAACACACAGTCAAAGGTGAGAAGGTCTTTGTATGCACAAAACAACATGAATAAAATAGACTTTGCTCAGGGTAAAAAAAAAAAGAAAAGATTATTAGTGATATATGAATAAATGTTACAAATTGTTACACAGGGGAGTTATAGGGGCGTGGCACTCAAATGAGACATGCAGGCCACAAGAGCCAGAGAAGGACGCAAAGTGGGAGAAAAACTAAAATCTTCATGCCAGTCATGCTTTCATAAAGTGAATGAAACCTCCATCAGGCATGTGACTCGCTGTACTTGGCCTGCTGACTGCTCGCCTCTCGTGACGTGTACGCCCACCTCCCTTTCCCACTTCACTGTCGTCTGAAACTGGGTCACTGTCAGTACCTTCTTGCTGGCAGCTTCCATCACTTGATACACTTTCACCATTATCTTCAGCATACTCCTCGATGTCTAATCCTTCAGTCTGAAGCACTTCAATCACTTTAGCAGCAGTAAAACGCTGCAGACGCGATCTACTTTGTTCGACGCCATTTTCGACACGAATGCAGATTAGCAAGTCATTCGGGGTGCCGAAGACAATCGCTTCCCGACGAGTGTAGTGTTACGGAATCTCACGAAGTAACTTTCCACTTGACCCTTGACATGTTTGCAGTGACCACTGTGGCTATGGTAGGCATGCAGGCTCAAAAGGGGAGCGTCGAAAAATTTTTAATTATCGAAACCACTATAGCGTTCCGTCGTACGCAACCGTGCCTTTCATCACGACCGCTATAGCGTTCCGTCGTACCGAGTTAGTTAATCACAGAAAGTATACTGGTTGGTTTTATGACTGCACCAGAAAACAGCATCTTCAGCTTTGTGTCAGTTGTAAAATGACATTGTGAATTGCATGGGAAAAACAAAAAAGTTAAATAAAAAAGCCTTGAAATTTTTAAAGTGAGACATTTAATTTTTATGGAGACTTATATATGTATGTGTGTGTGTGTGTGTGTGTGTGTGTGTGTGTGTGTGTGTGTGTGTGTGTGTGTGTGTGTGTGTGTGTGTGTGTGTGTGTGTGTGTTTGTGTGTGCGTGTGTGTGTGTGTGTGTGTGTGTGTGTGTGTGTGTGTGTGTGTGTGTGTGTGTGTGAAGACAGAATGTCAGCAATGATTTTTACCAGATGGATTTTTACCAGATTTGATTTGTAGTTTTTATCAGTGAGTAGTTGCAGATAGATGAGTGTGGACAGAAATAGTCCGATGTTTTTGACTGGGATTTTAAACAAATTTCGTCTGTACATTGTTTTTAATACATTGCTTTTTGTTGCTGTATTTTTCATAAAGCAGAAACATTTATGTAAATGAGACAAAATAATTTAACCGTTTGACTCCCACACCATTTCCACCAGCTGTGCTTAGCCCTTTGATTCCCTCACCCTATCCACCAGCTACCCGCAAAAGGAAGCTGGTGGATAGGTTGGGGGAATCAAAGGGTTAAGTTGTTGATTTGGTAGCAAGGTTGCCAATACAGGATGCTGGTGAATAAGGTGCAGGATTCAAAGGGTTAACATTATAAAACAAACAATGAATAAAAAAGAAACTACCAATTATCTGATTGATTCCCAAATACGTTTCAAACTTTTGAGCTTGTTGTAGGTTTCAATATGTATGTATAATACTTTATGGATCACACAAATCCAGCATTTGAGAGAAAATGTTTTTATTCTAGTTTTGAAAAATTCAGAAGGCATAAAAATACCATCTGATTTTATCATATTCTTTACAAAAACTGTTCTTATTCACCCAGTTGTCATAGAAATAGACTCTGTTGTCTTGTATATTTTTGTTGTAAAATGTGGCTTTGCAAGAAATTCCGGAGGTTTTTTTTTGTTTTGTTTTATTTTATTTTTGAATTGTCTGTAAGTTTCTAGAACATATTTTCCAGAACAGTCTTGCCTTGGAGAGATGCTGTATTGGAAGATTGCAACCACTGTTTTCTAACAAGACAGCTTTGTCATATATTAAAGCTGTGAAAATGGCTTTTTATGCATGGTCTGAGTTTTACAGTCTTCATATATACAGATCTGTTTTAAAGCACTCATATATTTCTTTAAATCAAGTATTCAGAGAACTTCATGTTCAACTTATTAAATGCTAGGTTTTCTACTAATTCTATCGCTGTTTTTGTCCACATAAATGCAAATACTGATTTTTGCAGCATATCTGATCAGTATGTCTGGTAGGTTTGGAAACAGTATCCATGGATGATGATTTTAGGAAACCAAAGTTCAAAAATATTAAACTTATGAGGAATCCATTCTGTGTGCAGATGTGGCATGTGCACAGTTGATGATTTCTATTTGCTGTCAAGTCATACTGCATTATTTTTTCTTGTGTGCAGGAGAAGCCATGATTTTCTTCCATATCTTTTCATTCTGCTGATTGTTTCTACAAAAAATCCCCTGTAGCCATTTAAGTTCAGTGTCATCAGCATACAGAGAAATTTTGTGTCCAGTCTCTTGTGTTGTTATTCTTTTAATGTTTTTGTTTTGCCTGATCATTATATTACCATGATTTCCATATACAGAATAAAAAAACTAACATGACACTGGATAACCCTGTCTGCTACCTCTTTGAGTAGGAAACAGGTTACCTGGCCATTAACTGAAACTGCTGATTTTATTGTTTTATAAAATATCCTAATCCTCTGACAAAACTCAGACCCAAACATGGAAGCATGGAGTCCTGTAAACATGAACTCCCGATCTACAAATGCCTTTTCAAAAACTAGGTACAGTAGGATCTCAGGAAGATTTAGTCCATACATGTAGTTTACTTCCTGCA
Source organism: Monoplex corrugatus (assembly GCA_030674185.1). NCBI lineage: Eukaryota > Metazoa > Mollusca > Gastropoda > Littorinimorpha > Ranellidae > Monoplex > Monoplex corrugatus. The sequence goes on from CM060308.1 coordinate 89,794,198, forward strand.
TGTTTTCTGAGCTTAGAAATGTAAAACATATCTTTTACTGGAGACAGCACTGCTGATAAATCTTTTTTTGTGGTGTTTGTCCCATCTTGTGTATTGTTTTTGTTACTCCAGTGCAACTCATTTGGCCCTCAACATACCTCCAAACCTACTGAAACTGAAATCACCGTGAAAGCAGAGAATGAATGGCTGCAGATCTGTGACGTTTTGTCACAATGTTACAGTTAAGAGAATGGTGATGATAATACTGGCACTGTGCAGTTTCCAGTTTTGGAACAAGATGGTGTGACAGGGCTTCCTCGTTGTGTACCTTGACAATATATTCTGGTGTCAGCCAGGCCTGAGAGATGTACATCTTTGTGCACAGCAAGTTTGTCTGGGGGAAAGGAGTAAAAGATGTCAGGTTAAGGGCAAGTTAACAAGCGGTAACATAATCCATATGATGGGTGTATGGACGGTAGTGATTTTATTAAGATAATAAAATTTGTTTTGTGTTCATCTAAATGAGTTCAAAAAGACCTTTAAATTGATACCAAACACATGTTGCTTTACCACATTACTTGGTTGTAAAAGGGTACAACAGTAGTTTGAAAACATGTTTATTTTTTGCAAAATGCATTCATTACATGGGGGAAAATGAGGTTTTGTCCTAATTATATAAACTGAGATGAGATTGTGTTGGTACATAAAAGCTATTCCCCGAAAGGTCAAGACAAGGGCATTTACTTTCATTCTGTCGAGTCATGTTATGTTTGAATGGTACAGCATAGAAGGGAGTCATTTACTGATGCTCTTCTGGTGTTAAACTGGCCATGAGGACTGCTGATAGCTGTCTTGTGCCTGTGAACACACACATTAAGCCTTTCAATTTGTTCAGACAATACAGGGCAGGAAATTTGATGAAGGATAACTGGTAAACTTCTTTGTAGAGTTTTTACATTCAGTTATGCTTCTTATTTTGGATTTTACAGATTTCAGCCAGTGAACACAATGTGATGGTAACAATATTGGAGTTCAGTCTTTCACTTTCTCTTCTAATAATGTCTGAACGTGTTATTATTCTACATCTTTACATTTGTTCAGAGTAAATATCAGGTTTCATATATATGTAGTCTGAATCACAGTGTTTGATGACTTTTCCAAAAGTCACCACAAAAATATTTCTTTTTAATTTTGTTATTGCTGAGTCCTTGAAACAACAGCCAGCAAACACACATGCACATACGGATAAGCATGCACACGCACGTGCACATACGCACACACACGCACATGTGCTTGTGCGCACACACACACACATTCTCACACACACACACACATAAACAAACAAATGTGTAGAGGGGAAGATTCGTGTGTGTGTGTGTGTGTGTGTGTGTGTGTGTGTGTGTGTGTGTGTGTGTGTGTGTGTGTGTGTGTGTGTAGTGTGTGTGTGTGTGTGTGTGTGTGTGTGTGTGTGTGTGTGTGTGTGTGTGGTGAATTGAGGAAAAGAAGACACAGCCCCTCCCCTTTCCCCCAAATTCTCAAACCTTACTTGCTGTATACATTTATTAACCACACAGAGCATTGAAGCACTAAAATGTTGCCTTATTATTTTCAGCTCACAGTAAGAACAGATGGTTCTCCATTGAGCAAAATCAGTACTGTATAACAATAGGGTGTGACAGTGAGAATGATGCTGTTTTGAAAACACTGAAGTAGCACTGTGTTTGCACACTGATAGTAAAGAGTTAAAGAAGAGCTAGTGTGGAACGGTCTAGAATGTGGGCTGTTCTGGCACCACCTGGGAAGAGAGAGATCAAGTTGGAGAGAAAGGAAATGGGCTTGCTGCACAATTGTGTACAGATGTCTGTGGTGTTGGCCAAGAAATTTAAGTGGCACCTTTCATAACACATCCTTAAAGTGGATGATACTTGGCAGTGTAGTCCTAATTTTCCCAACCATCCCATAGCACACTCAACTCTTGTTAGGGGCATGTGAAGTCTAAAGAATCTTTCAATAATTTTTTTGGACAGATGGGATTTGAACCCTGACAACCTACTCAGTAGTCTGTTGTGCTAACACTGATGCTTATTTGTACTGATTTATTCTGTGACTGATACAGGATGGGTGCAGTTGGATTCTTCTTCCGAGTGGCCATGGTTATCAGGGTATGTAGCACATTTATTGCTTTTGCGAGAGTGAAATAAACGAATTAATAAACAAAATGAAAAATTGTTGTACTTATAAATTACTGCTTTGTCACAATGGATTTATGATGTGAAATTCAGGCTGCTGTCTCCAGGGAGAGAACATGCCACACCATCCAAATCTTGCATCCTAGGCAGGCACTTTTAAACATTAGGTCATCATTTCTATAATAATAACAGTATGAGGAAGAGCTACTGCTTATTATGTTTTCAGTTTACATAGTCAGGCTACATGTGGTGATGATTGTGGCTGTTTTTCTTTTTCCTTCCAATGCCTGCCAGCTGTCATGGACTTAACTATCCTGTCGTTTCACCTGATAGAATTGACATCACTGCAATATGTGTTCAGCTGTGTGGTCTTGGCTGCTGGGGTAGGCTGGTTAAGGCATCAGTTTGAAGTGGCAGTTTGCACGTATGCTGAACTGGTTGTAGGTGGTATGAAACCTTATCAAAACCAATTTTGCTGTGCCGGCAGGAGATAGTCATAAGAAGTAGCCAGAAACTCTGAGGAGAACTTTACAGCAGAAGATCTACAGAGAAGAAACCCCCTTAACCACTAGACCGCCCCATCACGGCAATTCCCGTGAAGTTCCGCCTACCCCGAATATGGCCCCGTCACGGGATATTCCGTGTGCGTCATAGTAAGACTTTTGTAAGCTCTATTTTAAGACCAGGGGTTCCCAATTCACACCAATCACAAAGTCTAGAGTGTCCCCTATAAATATTCATAAGTAGAAGGATCCAATGAGATTAGAAGTGGTCAGTCTGGGCTGTTTCCGAAACCACCCCCTGCCATTTGCGAACCGACTGTTCATAATGGCGGACGACGAACCTCAACCTGGCCCAAGTGGCTTGAAACGTAAGCGAACTGCGAAGGATTACAGCGAATTTGTAACCACTGATGTGGAGAAGGTGCTAGAGTTGATCGAGGATGATGAGTTTACTGGCTACGACGAAACAGCAATGTCAGATGACTCGCTGGACGAAGAAGACATCGAATCAACTGTCCAGAGGAGCGGGGGTGATGTCGATGTCGACATTGCCAGAATAGTACAGCAAGAGGCGAACACAGGAGAGAGAGCGGAGCTGGACGCGGAGTACGAAGGTACAAGTGACCCAGATTTTGTAGTGGGTGAAGGCCAGTCCACCAGCAATAGTTCTGACGGGGAGGGGGAAAGTGAAACTGGACACCTTGTACAAGCGTCGACTGCTACAGCGAGTACAAGCAGTGGCACAGTGGAGCAGCGTGCTCGGCGCCGAGCCAGTTCACGTCATCCTCGGAGGAGAGGCGTTGGCAGAAGTACAGGTATGACACATTGTTATTGTCTTATGCAAGTGTACTGACACACGGAATTTTATCACGGAGCAGTGACTGCTAAAGAGAAGACTGTGCTGAGTGGGCGTGTTGGGGGCGTGGCAGTGATTGTGTTTGTGCCATCACTGTACTTGTGTGTGTGTGTGTGAGTTGTGTTGTGTGTGTGTGTGTTGTGTGTGTGTGTGTGTGTAGTTGTGTGTGTGTGTATGTATCTGTGTGTGTCTGTGTGTGTGTGTGTTTGAAATAAGACTGAGTGAGAACTAGTGTTGCAGTGGTGCATATGTCAGTGTAGTTTGTGTGTGTGTGTGTGTGTGTGTGTGTGTGTGTGTGTGTGTGTGTGTGTGTGTGTGTGTGTGTGTTTTGTTTCCATCCACTAGGATACATGTGAATCTGATTTTTTTTCTATATCCACAGGTGGTACCAGAGGCCGTGGGACCAGAGGCAGGGGACAGGGTGCTACGCAGCGGAGAGGGAGAGGTGCTGTGTTGGACCAGCCCCTTGTGCCACCCAACAACACCCAGCCAGATATTCCAGAATTCACAGGGGAGCCTGGCCTGAAGATTCAGCCTGATGGGGACAGGCCTCTGGATTACTACAAGCTGTTCCTGAACAATGAGATTGTAGACAAACTGGTCCTTGAAACAAATAGGTACGCGGATCAGGTGATTTCAGTTTCCCGTCCCCAGAAAAGGTTTGCGCGTCTAGCTGACTGGAAAGCAACAGACCGGGCTGAGATGTTCAAGTTTTTTGGCCTTTTGTTGTTGACAGGCATTGTCAGCAAGCCAACAATAGAGACCTACTGGTCAACACTGCCAATTCTCTACACCCCAGTGTTTTCCCAGCTGATGTCACGCAACCAGTTTCAGGCTTTGTTGCGATTTTGGCATTGCAACGACAACAGCCAGGAACCATCCCGCAATGCCCCAGACAGAGACAGGCTGTACAAGATCAGGCCCCTTGTCACACACCTGCAGGAGAAATTTCGTTCAGTATACATACCAGACAAGTTTGTTGCCATTGACGAGTCCCTGCTGCTCTGGAAAGGAAAACTCCTTTTCAAGCAGTACATCCCGTTGAAGCGGGCCAGATTTGGCATAAAATTGTTCAATGTGTGCGAGGACAGTGGGTACACATTTGAATTTCACATCTACACTGGAAAAGAAGATCCTGCTTTCCAGATACAACAGTACCTACCACCTGATGCTGCCCATCTCTCCACCACAGAGAAGATTGTAGTCTTCATGACTAGGAATCTCCTGAGCAAGGGCTACCGTTTATTTATGGACAACTGGTACACAGGATCAGCCTTGTACCAGTACATGAAAAACAAAAACACCGTTTGCTGTGGTACCATGCGGGAGAACAGGGCACCAGTTGAGATGAGGCAGCTTCAAGTCAGCCAGCAGGAGCCAGTGAAATCGCTGCGGTCTGGGAGTCTGCTTTTCATGAAGTGGCAGTCCAGCAAAGTTGTGTACATGCTGACTACCATGCATGATGAAAGCATGCAAGAGGTGGTGAGAAAGTCGGGGCAAAAAGTCAACAAGCCCAGCTGTGTGGTGTCTTACAATGCCAAGATGGGGGCTGTGGACAGGGCTGACCAGATGTTGCAGCCTTACGACGCCAGCCGCAAGACCACCAGGTGGTACAAGAAGGTGATGACCCACCTCCTCCAGGTCTCCCTCTTGAATGCCTACCTGGTGTTCAAGAAACACACAGACAGCAGGCTTGATTTCCTGACATTCCAGCTTCAGGTGATCAGTGACCTGCTGTATGGCGACAACCCACCACCTCGGGCAGCTCTTCCCCGCAGTGAAGACGTCGCTCGGCTGACGGAGAGGCACTTCCCCACTACCCTAGAGAAGACTGCTGGAAAGCGTTCCTCTGGCAGGAGGTGCAAGGTCTGCAGCAAGAGGGGAGTTAGAAAGGAAACTAGCTTTGTGTGTGCACAGTGTCCTTCTAACCCATCGCTCTGCATACAGCCTTGTTTCGAGGTGTGCCACACCAAGAAAAACTATTAGTTGCTGTGATACACTGTATATAGACCTATGTAGACTCTGTGTGTGTATGTATTTTTGATCTGTGTGTGTGTGTTGTGTGATGTGCTATTGTGAAATTTGTGAAAAAAGGGAAGGAAAAAACCCAGTGACATGGAAAATTCTTTCGAGTCCCAAAGTGTGTGTAGATATGGACATGTATCTGATGATTGTAAAAACTTCTTTTTGGACATAAGGTAAGGAAATACATTTTTCATTACAATTCTTTTGCTTTTTGACAATAATTCAGGTTTATTTTTCACTGTTTTTCACTTTTCTAAAAGAATATTTATATGATATGTCTAAAATAGTATAAAAAAGAATATATCCTGTTTCATTGGACATAAACTTTCAGCTGTCCTGTTGAATGGATGTGTAATTGTGATCAGTGTATAGAGGATTCAATTACCTTTCAGAAAAGTATAGGTTTTATGGACTTTGATTGAGTAGTTTTTGTGTCAGAATTTTTTTTTAATTATTACCCTCCGTGATATAAAATGGCCTGGCAAATAGGGTTTTCGGAGCTAAAAAAGGGCATAGCAGCGAAAGGGTTAAGCAAGTGTTTTGGCCTAAACAATGACGATAATAATGTTTGAGAATGATGACAATGTTGATGATGATGAAGGTATTATAAATAATATATCACTGGGAACTGGTCAAACATTTGTTTTGAAGGAATGAAATAAGCAAAAGAACTGATTAAAACTCAAATTAACATAAGAAAAGAGATAAACAAACTGGCAGAAAAACAGACCAACCAACTTTGGTAGGTCATGGCAGAGTAGCAAGTGTAAATTACAGATGAATATATTTGAGGACTTGGAAATTTGATGAAAGTAATATTGTTAAGGAAACGAGGAAATGTAATGCGATGAGAATAAGATATTAAAAGAAATATGCTGGTCGGAAGACATGGGTGCAGTAACTAGTTAGGATGTTACAGTTCATTCAGAAGGTCTGGGTTTGACCCTGTCTGGGTAGCGCGTGATGGATAACTTAAGGTGTGAAGGTTTGATTTTTTTCCAGTCTCAAGGTAACATTAACATATACATTATATGTGCCACTCTACTAGTGCCTGAGCCTTCTTTCGTGTATATACACATGTGGAACATGCTAAAAAAAATCTGTAAGCAATGTATGTGTTTGGTGGCTTATGGAAACACCAAAAATTACACGACATGCACACACACTTGTAGACCGTGCAGCAACATTACTAGTGCCTGAGTCTTCTTTGTGTGCATACATATGTAAAACACCAGACATGCATGCTAAAGACCTTGTAAACTTTGTGTATTTGGTGGCTTATGGAAACACAAAAATTGCACAGCATGCATATACGCTTGCAGACTGTGCTGCAGCAGAATTTACGCTGTGTGAGTTTAACAATAATGCATACACACATTAAAACAACAACAACAACAACAACAACAACAACAACAACAACAACAGCAAAGACACAGAAAAAGACTGCATAGAGTGCATACCTGGGGGAAAAAAGCAAAAGTAAAATAGAAAGATCAGTTGAGGGAAAGAAAGAGAGGGGGGAGAGAGAGAGAGAGAGAGAGAGAGAGAGAGAGACTTCAGACTTCAGATAGTTTATTCATATTAGGCCTTGGCCCCTTATGAAGGGGTATGTGAACAATACAATACCTTCTAAATAATGCACAAAAAGGTTTGAATTATACATATCAATAACTCATCTTATGACACAGCATTTTCTCTAAATTTCATAGCTTTATATAAGAACACAGAAAATTTGCGGACAACTTCTATATTTGTTGATGACAACAAAAAGCACAGTTTAAACAGACAAGGCTGTCTATAATACTTAGGCTGAATAAACTTTTCCCTAAAATCTGTAAGTGCTTTACAACAAAAGACAAAGTGTACTTCGTTTTCTTTAGATTCTTTGCATAATGTACATAATAAATCATTATCATTTAATACTTTTTTCTATATCGATGTACAGCCAAATCAGATACACCAAACTAAATCTTGTTGTAATATACTTCACGTCGTTCTAAATTTAGCTGCAAATACAGTTTTATTTCAGATACACTACTAAATGTTATGTATAAATTAAATCTTTCTCTGTTGTTAATATGATAATTCCAGTCCTGCCATCTACAGTCTATCAAGTGTTGACGAAAAATACGAATAAAGCCATTCACACTACCGACTCCCTGATATAAACCACACATATCCAAATCCATATTTGTACAAACACAAACGTACATTCGATACCCAGTTTTTCTTACCATTGGCATCTAGATCATACAGCATTTTATATGCTTTCCATGGTATCCTAAATTTATCCATATGTAATAATCTGAGCCAATATCGGATACAATTAACAGCAGAATTCACATATACAGGGTAACGATTGGTTTCGCCATACACAAAATCATTAGGCGTTCTCCTATCTACTCCCAAAACCTTTTTAAGGGCAAACAAATGAACTGATTCACAATGAACAACAGCTTTCTCTAGCCCCCAAATTTCGGAGCCATATTGCATAATTGGTTGGATCTGGGAATCAAAAAGCTTAACAAACAGTTTCTTCATAATCCATAACAATGCATTTTTAGCTCTACTGGCAAGATCCTTACAAGCAACAACATAACTCAATCGCGTAGTGAAAAAATTCCCAAATACTTGTAAATATTTACAACAGGCATTACAGCACCATCATACACCCATCGTTCTCTTGCACCTAAATATCCACCTTTTCTAAATACAATAATATTATTTTTACTCATATTAACTTTTAGCTGGAGCGAAGACACAGATGTTGTAAGCTAAGAGAGAGAGAGAGAGAGAGAGAGAGAGAGAGAGAGAGAGAGAGAGAGAGAGAGAGAGAGAGAGAGAGAGAGAGAAGAGGTTTACTGATTTTTAAAATTTTTTTTACCAAAATGTCTTCCTGAAGAGGATCAAAAAGTGCTTATTCTGTAACAGGGTAGCTTTTTCCTTCCTTTGTTTTTCTCCCATTTATACGGAGTTATGATTTGCTTCAGCTGAAGAATAAGAAGTGTAGAGAGGAAGGAAGGGGAATGGACAGAGAGAGAGAGAGGTGTGGATGGGGGGGGGGGGGGAGGGAGTGAGAAGAGAGAGCAAGCAATATGGTATAGTAATAATGAATGAAATATTCTTTAGATCAAAAGAGAACTTGGAGGTGTATTTCAGAGCATTTAGTCCAAAATGTAAATGCTTTTAAAATATTTTTCATAAAAGTGAATCAGATTTGTTTCTATGAAACAAAAGACCAGTTTGAATTAAGTAAGTGAAGCTGAACTAAATACATGGCAAATTTGAGTGAAAAAAAGACATAAAATGAAGTACAATGAAATACAACAATTAAGCTAAAGTTCAGCTAAACTAGACTGCTAGTGTGAACTTTAATGAAATTGGAAATGAAATTATGGAATGGAATGAAACAAAACAAAACGAAATGAAATAGAATCTAATTCAAATTAAAATTGAAATAAGTCAGGGCATGAGTGTCTTAGTAACTTAGAGTACTGCTACAACTCACTTACTTACTGCCTAATAACCTCTTCACTGCTAATGCTTTTGACTGTAGTGTTTCAGGGCCTCAAGTTTTCCTATTTTTCATTGTCAGGTGTTTTGGGGTCTTCCATTCTTGTATCTCCTCTATGGTGTTCAGTGTAGGGTAATCTGGGTGACGTTATCCCGTGCTCTTTAGACGATGTGCCCATTCCGTCACTGTCATGTTTGTATGATGATGGTGGCCATACTCTGTTGATAATATTAGGTTGTAGAACCAGTCGCCGTGGTGTAGTGGTTAATGCAACGGACTGCTGACTGGAAGGTTGTAGGTTCGAATCCCCGTCAGGCCCTTCAAACCTATATCATTGTGGGATTTCTTGGCTCTAACCGGCTCTTACCCAGAGTTGGGCATGCTATGGGCTCATTGGGAAGACTGGGACCACACAGTTGAGTCTCATCCCACTTCATGGATGTGTCATTGAGGGTGTTGCTCAAACATTCTGACCACCACCGCAGGTGTCTGTATCTCTTGGCCCTGGTTGATGCCAGGATAATGATAGTAAGCGTAGAGTACAACCCTGTCACGCAGTCTCAATCTTAGATGGAACTCCATAGCATCATGATTATCATCCTCATCAACATCATCATCATCGCATTATAAAAAAAAAAAAAAAGCTGTGCCAGCTTCTGTGGCCATTAAGGTGACGTAGAAAATGGGATGGAAAAAAAAGCAGAGCACAAAGGTAACCTCCCTGTGTGTGATGATCCTAAAAAAAAATTTAAAAAAAGTACTGGGCAGTAGAACAACAAACATTTATTGTTTTCTTGTTGAAAAGTCACATTATTCAATTTGATGTTTTGCTGTGTTTATTGTAAGGGTTTCTACAACATGATGACTTCTGAGTACGGCATCCCAGAGTGGGGTTGTTACGTCATTTTTGCCGTTCTCACCATCCTTGTGGGTCTTCTTCTGGGTTTGGTAAGATTTATCTTCTACTGAGATGAACTTGACATAGTGTAAATGTTTCTGCATATGTGTCTATGTATGTACAGTACTGCATCCAGGATGTATGGGTAATAGGACAAAATGTTCTGGATTAGGAAAACAGCAGTAGGATATATCCGTAATGTCCAGACCCAACAAAGGAATAGGACTACTAACTCAGTTTGTTGTGAACAAAACATGAAAACTTATCTAACAAGCGTTGCCAACATGAGGGAGGGGAGAAAGTGTGTGTGTGTGTGTGTGTGTGTGTGAAAAGAATATGAGGGGCCATTTGTGCTTGTGTTTGTATGTGGCAGGTTTGGGGGCATGCCATGTTGCATATGAGGGAGAAGGCTATTATCGTTGTTTTTTTTTAGCATGTATATCAGTTTATGTGTTATGTTTGAATGTACTTTGTGTGTGCTGTGTCATAAGTTGTAATACTTCACTGATTGCAATAATACTTCACTGATTGCTATGTCATAAGTTGTAATACTTCACTGATTGCTGTGTCATAAGTTGTAATACTTCACCATTGCTGTGTCATAAGTTGTAATACTTCACTGATTGCAATAATACTTCACTAATTGCTATGTCATAAGTTGTAATACTTCACCATTGCTGTATCATAAATTGTAATACTTCACTGACTGCTATGTCATAAGTTGTAATACTTCACTGATTGCTATGTCATAAGTTGTAATACTTCACTGATTGCTGTGTCATAAGTTGTAATACTTCACTGACTGCTATGTCATAAGTTGTAATACTTCACTGATTGCTATGTCATAAGTTGTAATACTTCACCATTGCTGTATCATAAATTGTAATACTTCACTGACTGCTTTGTCATAAGTTGTAATACTTCACTGATTGCTATGTCATAAGTTGTAATACTTCACTGACTGCTATGTCATAAGTTGTAATACTTCACTGACTGCTATGTCATAAGTTGTAATACTTCACTGATTGCTGTGTCATAAGTTGTAATACTTCACCATTGCTGTATCATAAGTTGTAATACTTCACCATTGCTGTATCATAAGTTGTAATACTTCACTGACTGCTGTGTCATAAGTTGTAATACTTCACTGACTGCTATGTCATTCCATTTGCACTAATGTCACAGATGCCATGTGATGGACAGGATGGAAACTGGTCGTGGCTTAAGCCATAAGCCTGCGGATAAGCCCTATATGTTTGCAAGGTTATGAGGTCCAACGTAGCATATAGGTTTTATATATTATATTTGTGTCATTCTGACAATGGAGCAAACTAGGTTAAACCATAAGCCTGCACATAAGTCCTGTGTGTTGGCAGGCTCTTGAGGTCCTGCCTAACATGGATTTTATATATTATGTTCATATCAGTCTGTCATTGGAGCAATCTAAGCTATATTTTATATGAAATGTATATCTCAGTCTGTAATGCTAACACTTACACAGCTCCTCAACAGTCCACACCTTTGACCCAGATTTGGTAAAGGTCCATCCATGAAGAGTGGAGAAGCTCATGTTCACACATTTTTGTAATACATATGCACGCACAGACATAGACAAATACCTCTATTTCGACGACATGAACTAATCTCCCTTTTTTTGTTTTTTGGTGCTTTTTTTTCAAATAGAAGATAAAAGAAAAAGAGAAACTGGAAATGGTTGAAAATGATATCCAGCCTCCTAATATAACCTGACATCACCAATGTCTTATACAATCACATCACAGAAATTAACCCCAACCAGTTTGACACATAACCTCCATCTGCAAACCAACATGTATCGTCTCCATCACCCCAACTCCTCCAATCCATCATAATACATACATACATAAACACACACACACACACACACACACACACACATTCACTCACTCACTCATTCGCTCAAAATTGACACTACACAGAAACAAACAAGCATGAAAAAACAAAACAAAACAAAAAAAACAAAAACAAAAAACAAACAAACATCAAAAACAATTTTTTTATCTGACCACCACATTCCTCTTCACCATCCCTGCAATTATGTTTCCATTTCTTTTAGTTTCTTTCAAATCTGATTTAGAAAAAGCCCCAACATTGCAACTCATGGCATTTCTACTGCACTGATGTACTTTGATATCCATCCCACTGTCTTAGCAGAATACTAATATTAATATCCGACTACCACATTTCTCTTCACTGGCCCTCCAATTATCTTTTCCATTTCATTTAGTTTCTTTTTTATCTGATTTAGAAAAAGCTCAAACACTGAAGCATTACTAATGTACTGCTGTACTTTGACTTTCATTCCACTGTCATAGCAGAATACTAGTATTCAGTCAGCAGTTAGTCACATTATTTGTATAAGTGTTTTGGTTCCATGCTATCTTCCAGATGTTCGTGATGTGCTGTGACTGGATGTTCCCACCAAAGTCCATTCCAGTGATCACCAGACCAAGCCCCAGCAGTGCAGAGGAGGAGGACAAGGTGTGTGTTATGTATCATGATATAATACCTGTTGGTGCACCAATACTAAATGGCCTCAAATTGATAGTGTTTGATGTACAAGCAAACAAGAAAATAAACCAGCCCACCAGCCAAAATCTTTGAAAAAAAATTGACAAACAGAGGCTGAACTCAGCTTGGAACATTCCACTGGCTAAAGGATTTAAAATGGAGATCAAAAACTAGTGGAGGTTAATGAAAAACATCGATTGTGCAAGAGTGATACAAAAATACAGAACTAGTAAATGCATATTGATGGGTATACATATTTGCGTGCATGTGTGTGTTGTGTGTGTGTGTGTGTGTGTGTGTTGGTAGTGTGTTGTTGTGTGTGTGTGTGTGTGTGTAGATGTGAGTGTATAATATTGTGTGTGTGGTGTGTGTGGGTGGGGGAATTATGTTATTGTGTGTGTGTGATGGTTATGTGTGATGTGTAAAGTTTTTTTTATTTCATCAGTGTTTTTTCATATCTGTGTACGTATGTTGTTCTGTTTGTTTGGTTGACATTATGCAGGCATTATGTTTTGACAGTCTGCTTACATGTCTTTGGAGGGTTGCCTGACATATAGATGTAGGCAGTCATGCATCTTTTTTGGAAGGGAAGGTGGTGCAATGTTAGTTCTGTTTTTCCATAAATCACCAGAGTCTGACCTGGTCAACAGAATCTTTATATTTGATGTTCTATGTGCGCATGCAGATGAAGAGGATTCAAGCACTAGCAGGTCTGCACTATGCTAATTTAGGAGATTGGAAAACTGCACCTTATACACACCAATGGCTGCCCAGGCAGGATCAGACTTAGACCTTCAGATTGAAAGTCCAATGTCTTGACCAACTTTACTGTCTTGCCTATCCTTACCATTAAAATTGTCGGAAGATGAAGTGTTAAATGCCTTATTGCTCTTGTGTTAACTTTCAGAGGGCAAATCCCATTCTTCTTCCTCAGTACTGGATTATCCCTAACTCTGAACCATCGATATACATAGATTGATAGATGTTAACACAAATACAGTAACATGGACTGATCATTAAGTGATCTCATGGCCTGTTTCATTCTCTGCATTAGTTCCTACTCATATGTCAGATTAATGCCTTTAGCTTTAAATTTAAATTGAAGCAGTTGAATGATAGCAAATTGGTTGCCACGATTGGAACAGGGTCAAATTTCCATTTACAGATCAATCAACTGGGCAGCAAGTCAGACTGAAAGGCATGGTCTTTAAAGAAAGGACTGTTTGTAAGGCACATATTGGAAAAAAAACACGTTGAGAATTCATAAACTCAGCATAGTACAAAGACAGTGCAAATGGAAATGTGTAAATTACTTACAGTGGGAACAATTAACATGTACTGTACAGATGTTGACTACTAGTACCAGATTCATGCATAATCTTCACAGGGCAGTTCAGCTGATCAATTGTTTGGCTTTTTTTTAATATGTTGACTTTCATAGATATTTGGTATGGATAGCACTTATGGTAGAAATCATTGTACAGCATGTCTTGAAAATAGAAGCAGGCATTTTGTCTCATACAGGCTCTAAAAAGGTTGCATGTTTGCATAATTTACTTGTGGGTATTATCACTGTATGTTTCTGTTAATGTAGCGTTGCTTGCGTACATATTTGGTCATTGTTTTCATGCTGACTGGCATGCCATTTCTAATGAACCTTTTGTTCATGTCTCATAGGATGATGAGTCAGATGTGATTGAGGACCACACACAGGACCAAGATGCAGTACCACAGGGAGAGGCAGGAGATGGCACCGTACGACGACGACAGACAGGCAACAAAGAAGCTGCAGAAGAAACAGCAGACACATGATCATTGTAACTCTGGTTATGATTGTTTGTTTGAAGTGTGTGCTCAATTGCAGTTTTCAGAATTGTATGAACTTTGCTGTCTACTTTCTTCATTCCAGAACTGTTTGTGAGCATGACTTTGGCATTCAAGTTGAGTGGATTAATTTTCAGATATTCTGTTGTCTGTGAGTTTTATTTAAATGATCAGCTGAAAACATCATATGTTTATACATTTGTCAGATTGATATGCTAGATTTTGCTGTTGGTCACTTACTTTGTTAAGGGTTACATGTTTGACTGATGTTTTTTCATTGAAAGTTCCATTCATGCTCATACCTCCTTCATTAATTAACTTTTGTTCGTTTTTAATTCGTTGTTTTTCTGAAGAGGTAAACATTGTGTTAACACTGAATGTTTGAAAGCACACAATCTCTTTATGATGTTGTGTGTGTGTGTGTGTGTGTGTGTGATGTGTGTGTGTGTGTGTGTGTGTGTGTGTTGTGGTTTTAAATAAAGTGTTTACTTCCAGTGTTTTAGACAATGGTGTAGTCACCTAGTCACCAAATGGTGTCTGTCAAATTGAAGGATGAAAACAGTCATAAGCATCGAGTAGGTAAAATAACAGACACTGGAATGGCACACACAGAGAATATCCCTGTTATTAGACTAACAGTGCCACAGAATAACAACCTTTCAGCACATCAGTTCCAGCTCCCTGGCACTTCTACATTATGATCATTGGAAGTTTTCATTCAATTCCTGTTGTTGCAAACAATGTAATTGTGGTGCTTGTGGCTTTGTCCACACATAACGATTGAGTATTTGTTGATTCTTGCCATAAAGGACTGATATCTTGACATTAAAAATATATGAGAAAGGATATTGATGTAAGAAGATAAATGTGACTGTAGTAATGGTCTGTTTGTTGAAAATATTTGCCAATGAATGAGATAAAATAGAAGGCTTATTCTATAGCATTCTTAGATCAGTTTATTGATATTTTTGTTAGGGTAGGTAGTCAGTATGCTGGAACTTGCTGTTATATTTGTAGTGTAATGCTTTAAAATAACGAGAATATTAAACTTTTTAACAAGAAATGTATTGTTTTTTTTTATGCGACTTTTTCAGTATTTGAAATGTGAAATTCACTCCCTCCCACTCCTAGTCTATTGCATCTTTGTCCCCCACTTCCCCTGCTTATATAGGCCTACATTTGCAGACAAGCACATTTTTACTTCATCTGTAATTACTTCATATCTTATAGATTATAACCCTGTTTGGGTTGTCACTACAAAGTTGGGAATTAGTCTCAGTTGTGCACACATGCACACACACCCTTGCTTGCACCCGACCCACTCCCACCCTCATCCCCAACAGACACCCAGACAGACAGACAGACAGGCAGGCAGGCAGACAGAGGCACGCGCGCACACACACAATGAACTATGGCAAAGACGATATGGATGAGTGACTGGATTTGTGTCCTGGCTCCAGCAGACATGTCGAAGTTCAGCTAAAAATGGAGTCTCTCTCTTAACTCACTCGCTACATACGATTATGCCCCTTGCCATTCCCCTGATATGCACCATTCGTATAGGTCATGAGAAAAATTCTCACATAAACATATGAAAACAGAGAGTTTTGAAATTTGGCTGGTCATATATTAAAAGATTGGTGTACAAAATGCTGAAATTTCAACTGTCTAACCCTCATGGTTGCTGAGTAATGGTACAAGTAAAATTAGACATTTTCAGGTGAAAAATGTCTTACAAAATACATAGTCAGGTCAATACGTCAGTCCCTACAGTCACATTTTGAATGAAATTTCATAAAATCCAACTTGCACGCACTCCATCTTCACTGAAGGAAGAGATCATGTTGAACAGCGCAGAGTTGTTGAGTATTGTTCAGCCATTTGCTTTTCCGTCATCTGCTTCGCTGCGGAGATAATGGGTCGTGAACTTTGCACTGTCCACTCACCAGCTGTGTAGTACAGTGACCTCATGGCCTGAAACAAGGCTAGGAATGACCGAAGAATTTATTTCTGGCTAATAGTTTCAGTTAATGGAAATACTGAAAGCCCCGCGAATTTTCAAGTCAGATTTCTCCAACGCTCGTAGACAAGCGTTGTTGAGACATGATCGGGAAATCCTAACACTCGTAGCGAGAGAGTTTTAAGGGATTGAGAAGGTAAAGTAGCAAGGGAGAGTAGATGGATGCCACCTTCATAATGCTGGCCCCAAGAGAAGTTGAGGATTTTGATTTTCAGTGCTGTTACCAAGTTACGGGAAGTCTTTACTTTGCACCATATAACAAGCATGATACAAGACACATACGCATCAAAGATAAGGTCTCTTAGGTTGGTTTAGTTAAGCCGATACTCAAAAGTTTAAGAGCTAAATATTTGTGACGTGGTAAGTATTTGTGAATAGGATGTTTAGTATACTTCAAAGATAAATCCTTTCTTTTTTTTTTTTTTTTTTTTTACTGTTTTATGTTACTGTGTAAGTTGTGCAGTGATGTGAGTTTGTGTGCATGTGTTTAGGAGAGGGAGAGAAAAAAGTGTGTGTGGTGCGCAGAAGAATTTGTTCCTAGACAGAGTTTACAAGCACCATGTCATGAGTAAAAATGATATTTCGTGATGCTTTAGCCCAGTGGTTCGACAGCTGATGCCATACTAAGATTCCTGCTGCTATCATATTAATATTTTTTTAAAACATTTTTGAGAGAGAGAAAGAATGAAAATGTTTTTCTTACTTTTCTAATTGACAATAATGAACAGGCACATAGGCTTTTTGATTCCAGTGAACATTGTACAACATACCCTCAATTAATTATCATTTCTGTATCTTGCCACATGGCATTGATGATTATGGTCATCCTTATAAATCTGTCTTTTGTTGCTGTAAGTATATCTCCTACAATTTCTGTCCCCATCTACTCTGCAAAACTGTCTAATATTTTCTCCCTGGGTCTGCCTGGTGCTCTTTTCCCTTCTAGCTTTCCAGTTGTGACTAGGTGCTCAAATTTCTCTGGCCTCATAAAATGTCCTATAAAAATTGCTTGTCTTTTCCTGA
Organism: Monoplex corrugatus; assembly: GCA_030674185.1. Classification (NCBI taxonomy): domain Eukaryota; kingdom Metazoa; phylum Mollusca; class Gastropoda; order Littorinimorpha; family Ranellidae; genus Monoplex; species Monoplex corrugatus. The sequence continues at coordinate 89,811,579 of CM060308.1, forward strand.
TCTTCATTAATTAATGTTCTTTTTGTGTTTGCTGCTTTCAAGACTATCTTGTTTGTTTTCCTTGCTATCTGTAGAACCCTTAACATTCTTCTTAGAAACCATATTTCAGCTGTCTTGATCTTGTTCTGACTTTGTATGTTGATTGTCCAGGCTTCACATCCCTACAACAGTATTAATTCTATATAACACTGAAGAGTTCTCTTCCTGATGTTAATTAATTGGTAGGCATTTGTTGGTAAGGTCACTTTCCATTTTCTTGAATGCTAAATGGAAAGCGTTTTTACCAACAAATGCCTATCAATTAACATCGGGAAGAGAATTCTTCAGTGTTATATAGAACCAATACGGTTGTATGGATGCAAAGCGTGGACAGTCAACATGCAAAGTCAGAACAAGATTGAGGCAGCTGAAGTATGGTTTCTAAGAGGAATGGTATGGGCTCCATGGACAGAAGAAAAAAAAATTGAGACAGTCATGAAATAGGCAAACACAAAAAGAACATCATGATGAAGATTAGGAAAAGACAAGCAACATTTATAGGACATTTTATGAGGCAAGAAAAATTTGAGCACCTAGTCACAACAGGAATATTGGTGGGAAAAAGAGCACCAAGTAGAGTGGGTGGGAGATGCACTGCACAATTAAAGATAGATTTGTATGGAGGGCCATGATTGCCAACGCCATGCAGCAGGGCACATGATGATGATGAATGCTGTTTTAGCCAGTTCTGCTGGATATATCTAATGTGCATCTGCCGTCTGATGAGACGAGTGCTCTAAGATACTTAAACTTATCAAGTTGTCTCAGTGTTGTGCCATTTGCTGTTATTTTACTTATTACCATGACTTCAGTCTTCTTACTATTTATTTAGCTCAAGCCTTTTATTTTTGCTTTTTTGTGTGTGTTATATAACAAGTTTGTGTTGTTCTTTTTTTTATTTTGTGCAATTAGAACAGTGTCATCTGCACAACAAAGATTGCTTATCATTTTTCCTCCAACCTTTACTCCAGGGCATTCTTCTTTGTTTCTCATGATGGTTTCACTTAAGGTGAAAACAGATCTGGTGAAAGAACACATCACTGCCTAACCCCTCTTTTGATATTTTGGAAAGAACTTATATCATTTTCTGTTCTCATTGCTGCTGCTGTTCTATTCCCGATACGTATTTTGTATTATTCTTAGATCTTTTCCATCAATATTGGGCTTTTCCAGTTGGCTGGTCAATTCTTCATGTTTTATCTGATCAAAAGCCTGGGTCTCATCATCATCATCATCATCATCATGTTGAGCTTGCTTGGCTATCCATGACACGTTTCTTCCATCCTTCTCTGTCAGACATTGCAGTAGGTAGTTTATCATACTGACAACCCGTATCATCGATCAGTTGGTCAATGAAGGTCTTCTGGTCTTTGTTTGCCATGGCTGGGTCTCCATAGTAGAACATCCCCCACCAGTTCTTCTTTGCAGTGCCAGCAGTGTCCCACGAAGCGCAGTCTTTGTTGACGTATTGATTTACTGATTGGTGGGATCTTACCATATAACTCTTTGTTAGTTGGATGTTCTCTCCAGGATTTGTTCAGGACTGCATGCAGCATTCATGTGTATGCTCCATCAGTCTTCCTCTCCAATGTCATTGTCAGGGTCCAAGAGATTGAGCCATATGTAAGAACGGACTCTACTGCTGCTCGGAAGAAGTTCCTTTTCAGGTTGTCTAGTAGATTGGATTTCCAGATTTTGTCCAGTTGATTTAGTGCGCCCTAGGCATTTCTGAGTCTGGTGTTGATGTCTTGTTCTGTGGAGTCAATGTAGCTGCCAAGGTATTTAAAGTCTTGAACTTGTTTGATATAGCTGCCAAGGTATTTAAAGTCTTGAACTTTTCGATCGTATCTCCATTGAGACTTCTCATACCTTCTGATGCGTCTTGGTTCAGACAGATGAACTCTGTTTTGTTCGCACTGAGGTGGAGCCCAATCTCCATTGCTGTTCTTTCGACATTGTGAAGGAGTGATGTTGCATCCTTTAGGAGGTCTTCGAGAACAGCCAGGTCATCAGTGTAATCTGCATCTGTTATCTTTACCGCAGGGTAGCATCTGCTCTTCTGTTCTGTGAGGGTAAAGCCGAGTTTTTTGTTCTTATCCACTGCTTTCCTCAGCACATAATCGAGACAGATGATGAAAATGTAGGGGGCAAATGTATCTACTTGAAGGACTCCAGCAGTGATGTTGAAAAAGTCTGTCTCCGTCAGGGGAGCGAACCATACAGCGGGTATTCTGATACAGCATCATGGTAGCATCTACTGTTTCCTTGGGTAGTCCATTTGCAGTTAGAATCTCCTTCATCTTTCCTCTGTGGATCGAATCAAAAGCTTTGGAAAAGTCGATAAATAGGAGAACAGCTGGGAGGTTTTTGGTTTTTATGCCTTCCAATATATGTCTGATGGTGAGTATTTGTCCTGATGTCGACCTGTTTTGGCGAAACCCGTTTTGGTTTTTCCTCAGAACTGGATATATCTTCGGCCTTATCCGGCCCTATCCTTGGTCTAATCAAAAAAACATAAGTATAAATCCGTATTCAACTCGATTGCTCTTTCTGTGAGAGTTCTTAAGATGTATTTGTACATTAATAGTTCTTTTTCCTTTAGCAAATGCACATAGTTCTGCCATTTCTGTTTTGATTCTATTCCTTGTCCTCCTCATGATTATTCTTAATAGAATATTTGTCATATGAGCTCATCAAGATGATTGTACATTGAGGTTTGCATTCTGTAGTCCCTGCTTTCTATGGAAAATCAATGAAAATGGATTTAGACATATTTTAGGGATTTTCTGGTGTCATAAATTTACTTTAGGAGGACCATTACTTTTTCAGTACCAAATTCTTCTTGAGCCTCAATCATTTCTGTAGTAACATTGTCTGGTCCAGAGGCTTTTTCCTGTTTCATCTTTTTCAGTGCTGTTATAAGTTCATCTTTTATAATTAGTGATCCTTAACATTCTTTCTTATGATGTGTTCCTCCTTTCTGTCATCGTCAGAAAGGTCTTTGATATACTCTCCCCATCTATCTGATAGACTCTCCCCATCTGTCTAATATTTTGTCTGTTTCCATAATAATTGTACTATCTTTAGATTTTAAGTAAGCAGTTGAAGTGCATGTCTTTTTCCTGGGGGCAATTTCTTCAGTGTGTCTGTACATAAACTTAGGGTCTGTTTTGTGTCAGTTTTCTGTTTCTTTTCACTTAGTTTCTAACCAAGTTTCTTTAGCTTAATTGCACTTATTCCTGATTTCCTTATCCATCTTTTTGTATTCTTCCTTTTTTCCCTTTACCTTCCTCCGTTCATCCATCGAGTCTAAAATTTCTTTGGTCATCCAGTTTTTCTTTGCTTTTCTTTCAGCTCTAGGGATTTCTTCACAAGCTTCATTTATCGAGGTTTTCAAATTTGTCTATTGTTCCTCACTGTCCCCAACATCCTCCAGAACATTGAATTTGTTTTGAACATGTACACTAATTATAATTATATTGTTAATTAGTTATACATTGTGTGTCACTGAATATGCACGTGTGTGTGTGTGCATGTGTGTGTTTGTGTGCGTGTGTGTGTGTGTGTGTGCATATGCGTCTAGTCCACCAAGTTGTGAATGGTACTTGTATTTTGAAGGTTCCTTGCAATGGAGTACTGCTGACTGGAATTAAGATATTTCTGTCTTTGAAATCACAGGCGCTTTCACTTTTAGTTTTTTGTTTTCTGTTCAGTCCTCATTCCCTCTCTCTCTGTCTGTCTGTCGGTCGCTTGCTGACTCTGTTGTCTTCATACTGGTTTTCTGTCAGTCCAGTTTCCAGTTTCTGCTGTCCAGTTCATTTGCCTCCCTTACCATCAGTTTGTCTCTAATTAATATTGTCACCTGTTTCCAATCTTTTTCCCCGTCCGACAAGTCTGCTTTTTTTGTCCCAGAGCCTGAGATTTAGAATTTCATGTCAATTAAGTGTTGAAAGGCTAGAAAAGTATATCATGTCTATCGCTGCAGTAACAAAGAAAGGCACATATACTATTGAGAAAGAATAATGAGGGCAGGTATGCCATTCAAAAGGAAAGAAGATGTCAGATATGTATTTCTGACTGGAAACCCTCATTACATATCCATTTCCAATTCTCTATCAGTCTTTCATGTTTGTGATGTTTTAACTCATTTTTTGAATACTTTGTGTAATGAATACACATAGAAGAGATACCAGAAGCGTCTCTCGGGTTTATATCATAAGAAGGCAGGTTGTTATTTATGTGTGGTTGTTTTTTGGTTGAGGACAGATATGAATTTGACTGGAGAATATGTTTTTAGATTAAAGAAAGAAAACTAGAAACAAATAAAGAAATGTATTTGACAGGTCTGCAGTGAGTATAACTAAAATCTTTAGTCACTGAAAGCTTTTTTGATAGAGTGTATAGCCCAATGGTTAGAGTAACTATCCAGACTTGAGAAACCCAGGTTCAAATCACAAAATTCTGTAGCAAAATCCACTTTCGTAGGTGAACATAAAAAAAAGAAAGGATGATGCTGCACTGTGGTGATGCACTGTCTCTGATAAAGCAATCCGCATTTTACTTGATAAATCTATTTTGACAACAAAAGAAATAAACGCATAATTAGAGAATATGTAGAGTAGTAACTGATTCTGACATTTGATGAAAAAAAAATAACAGGTATTTAGAATCTGTTCCAGTCGCTCCTGGTTAGTTTTCCTCTGCATGTATGAAGTCTTCTTTTATGCCAGATGTTTTGGTGTGGGGGTGGTTCATCTTCCATTCTTAGGTTGATGGGCCTAGGAGTGGCACCCATTGCAGACTAAACAATTGAGTTTCATGACCAGAAGTTAACTACGAGTGACTGCAAGAGATTTTGAGCAAGTATTTTCTGTTCATCAGTGAAAATATATGTAAGTAACTGCTGAAAGTTAACCCTAACCAAGCCAGAAATGAGTTTGTGTGTGCAAAATTATGGTAAGATGGAATCAGAAAGACACAGAAATGATGGACTTGTCTGTGTGTACTACTAGTCACGCGAGAATCTGTTAAGTGGGTGTGACATGAGGGACATCATTTTACAATAACTATGAACTTGGTGAGTTTGAGGGACATCATTTTACAATAACTATGTACTTGGTGAGTTTGAGTTTATGGTTAAGTTGAAATGACAATATGAAGATTTTAATGATAACAGAGTTCATAAATCAGGCAGACATGTCTGAATGGGTGTTGTATGAACTTCTGAATATTTGTTAATGTTATAATGCATGAGACAAAGCTATGACATCAGTAGCATTTAATTTTTTCGTGGTTGTCAGCAAACTTATTTATTTGTAACTATTACTAGTATTAGACACATGGGGAATCTCTGTAAAGTGGCTCTGACAGTGTTGTGAGTTGTATGTGACAGAGTTGTATACAACAGAGGGTTTAGTGATTGTATGGACAGAGTTGTATACAACAGAGGGTTTAGTGAGTTGTCTGCAACAGGGGGTGTCGGTGAGTTGTATGCAACAGAAGATGTAGGCATGCTTTGGACTATGTACATATGTATTTTTCAACTACCTGTGTTTCAGTGTCTTTCAGTTTCTGCTGATGCCAGTTAAGAAGGTATTGACTAGTTAATGACAAGAGTATCCCGATGCTTTTAAACAAAAACATCCATTTTAGTTGGCTGAATGTGCATGGGTCTATCAGGAAATCACTTCAGAAGGCAATGCTTTCTTTGTGACAGTTAGACTGGAATGTCACATCTCTTGTTAAACCACACAAATAGAGAATACCTAATATCTAGGTAATTGAAAGAATCTATTGCTTAACACTCCACAGAGAGAAATCTTCTTTGTGTATC
>CM060308.1:89822450-89834950 GCA_030674185.1 Monoplex corrugatus
ATTTTTACATCTGCTTTCCCTTCTGACTATGAGCACCTGATTTGGCATGCGGTCCGTTACCCCCTAACTATCCTGACTGTAATTCAGATATTAGAGGCAGAAAAGGCTTACTACTGAGGAAGGGGTCATTCAATCTTCACTTCAAAATAATTTGTCATTCCATAGCACTGATTCCTATATCAAATCTTCCATTGACTTTATTTAGATATTAATTGTCATCATCATCATCGTGATGTGTCTTGTCACATGGCGTTGGCGATCATGGCTCTCCTTACGAACCTATCTTTTGACGCTGCAAGTGTATCTCCTATCCTCTGTGTCCCCACCCTCTCTGCAAAACTGTACACTATTTTCTGCCTTGGTCTACCTGGTGCTCCTTTTCCCTCTAGCTTGTTCCGAGGTTCTCAAATCTCTCTGGCCTCATAAAATGTCCTATTAGTGTTGCCTGTCTTTTTCTGATCTTCTTCGTTAAAATTGTTGTTTGTTTCTTTTAAGAATGTCTCGTTTGTTTTCTTTGCTGTCCGTGGAACTTAACATTCTTCTTAAAAAAAACCCACATTTCAAATTCCTCAATCTCGTTCTGAGTTTGCCTTTTGAATGTTCCGGCTTTGCATCCGTTCAATGGTACTGGTTCTATATAACACTGAAAAACTCTCTTCCTCATGTCAACTGACATACATCTGTTGGTAAGGATGCTTTTCATTTTCTGGAATGCTGTTCTAGCTTGGGCAATTCTGCTGAATATTTCTAATGTCTATCTGCCGTCTGATGAGGTGACTGTTCCAAGATATTTGAACTTAACAACTTGTCTCAGTGTTGTGTCATTTGTTGTTATTTTATATGAAGCGATATCTTTTAAGTGGTTACAATGACTTCAGTCTTCTACTATTTAGGTCTTGCCGTTTGCTTTTACTTTCTATTTTTATTACATTTACAAGATTTCGCAGGCCTTTTTCATTTTCTGCAATCAGAAGGGTGTCATCTGCATAACAAAGATTTTCCATCCAATCTTTATCCTAGGTCATTTTTCTACGTTTCTGATGATGGTTTCGCTGTTAAGTGAAAAAGAAATCTAGTGACAGAAGAGGTCCCTGTATAACCCCTCTTTTGATATTTTTAAAAGAACTTTTTTTGAATTCTCATTACTGCTGTTTGTTTCCATTACATATTTCTCATTAATCTTTTCAATCAACACTGAGCTTTTTCAGTTAGTTGATCATTTCTCCGTGTTTCACCCGATCAAAAGCCTTTGTATAATCAACAAAACATAAATATAGATCCTTCTCCTGCTATTTCTGGTGTGATTCTATTCCTTGTCTTCATCATGATCATTCTTAATAGGATCTTTGTCGCATAATTCATAAAGCTGATTGTACGATGGAGTTCATTCTGTAGCCCCTGCTTTCTTTGGAACTGCAATGAAAATTGACAGTGACATACATGTAAGGATTTTTCTCGTGTCATGAATTTCGTTAACGAGGACTGTTACTTTTTCAATAGCAATTCATCTAAAGCCTCACTCATTTCATTAGTGATATTGTCTGGTCCTGGGGCTTTTCCTTGTTCATCTTTTACTTTAACGTCATCTTTCATTATTGGTGGTCCTTCAGAGTTCTTTCTAATGATGTGTTCCTCTCTTCTGTCATCGTCAATAAGGTCTTTGATGTACTCTCACTATTTTCCTAATATTTTGTGTTCTTCCATAATAATTTTACTATTTTTTTTATTTTAAGCAACCAGTTGATGTGCGTGTCTTTTTCCTGTGAGCAATTTCTTCAATATTTCTGTATACTAAACTTAGGGACTGTTTTGCGTCGGTTTTCTATTTCTTTGCACTTTGTTTCTTGTGCTGTCTCCTGGATTTATCCATGTCCATTTTCTTTTGTTAGGTTGCTCAGACCAAGTGTTTCCTATCATGAAGTCATTTATTTGATGCCTCTCAACAAGTATCTGTTCCCTTTTATTTCGCGTATCAAGGCCATGTGGTCCAGCTATGTTGAATACTTTTCCTGTCCCACTTTAGCATTGTATTTGTAACGTCCTATGATATATACTGAGCAATGGCTATCTCTAATTCTGCTGAGAAGTTGTCAATTTCTTTCACAGTACTTGCGGATGTTGGTGCATATTCTTGGACGATGTTGATATCAAATGCTTGCCCTCCAGTTTAACTAGTAAAACACGGTCTGACATGGCCCAATATCCTTTATAGACTTTGACTTGTTATTGTCCATTATGATGCCTACCCCTCTTTCATGTGTGTCTCCTCCAGAATGTATCATTTTATGCTTGCCCGATGCTATCATGCCTGCTTCCTTTCATCTCAACTCTCATAGTCTTAAATATTTTGATGTTCAATCTTTCCATTTCAATCTGGACATTTTCTGGTTTTCCCTTTTAGAGCACTGTTCTAACAATCCATGTTGCAATTCTTATATCTTTTAATCTAATAGGAGTATCTTGATAACGGTCTGGTGTTACCTGCTTAACATGACTTCCCCTACCGAACGAAGATGTTTCAGTGGAGCCCCTATTCAAGTCGATCATTTTTCTTCCCCCCCCCCCCCATATCTTGGGTCATAACATTTTTGGGAAGCTACGTTGGTGGTTTCCCATTGCCTTCCATCGGTTTTTGTACGAACCCTCCACTAGCCTTTGTCGCTTCCAAGAAACCCTCTCAAGGCAGTGGGGGTTGTAGGAATGTTTTTATGGCACCTCCGTTCGCCAAGACGATCTTTTCTCTGGGCGTATGAGGCATTTAACCCTTTTATCCATGCACCCTGTCCACCAGCATCTTGCGTCGTCAACCATGCAAACAAAACAAAATCGTTAACCCCTTGATTCCTTAACCCTATCCACCAGCTTCCTGTAGGAAGCTGGTGGATAGGATGAGGGAGTCAAAGGGGTAAGATTTTGCAGTTCATAGATTGGGTGCGGGAGTCAAAGGGTTAATGACACATCTGTGCTACCAGACGTACGCCTCGCTCTTCACGATCGCCACCATTTGGTTCGCGACTGCTAACCAGCTAACCTCCATATCCGGAGGTCCTTCCTCTGTCCGCTACCTCAGGACGTGCTGAATTGGGTATGGTAACCCGGATTATAAGTACAGTGACATATTAATATGTGTGGAATCCAAATCTGCATCACAGGCCTGGAAAACACACACACACACACACACACACACACACACACACACACACCACACACACACACAAGACACACACACACACACACACACGAGACACACACACACACAAGAGACACACACACAGACACACACACACACACACACACACACACACACACACACACACACACACACACACACACACACACACGAGACACACACACGAGCACACACGAGATACACACACACACACACACACACACACACACACACACACACACACACACACACACACACACACACACAAGATCATTAGACTGGCTTGACCGTCCTTTTTTCCAGCTACAAATTCCCGGTATCTTTATTCGTAGGGTGGCGCTTCAAATGAATTTGATCTGTACTCATACATTCACGTAAACCGAGGTCAGTGCGACTTGTCGGGAAATTGCGAGTCAGTCATAGCAATGTGCCACGTCTTGTTGGTGAGTGTTTTGAGGGGTTTCTTGGTTGTCAGTCTTTATTCTATGGATTTGGTTGTTGTTCTTTGGTTCTTAGACTCTTGTCTTTTTCTCTCTCTCTGATAAATGTATCGTTTACCGATGTTGATTTGTGTGTGTGTGTGTGTGTGTGTGTGTGTGTGTGTGTGTGTGTGTGTGTGTGTGTGTGTGTGTGTGTGTGTGTGTGTGTGTGTGAGAGAGAGAGAGAGAGAGAGAGAGAGAGAGAGAGAAAGAGTGAGTGAGTGAGTGAGTGTGTGTGTGTGTGTGTGTGTGTGTGTGTGTGTGTGTGTGTGTGTGTGTGTGTGTGTGTGTGTGTGTGTGTTGCGTGTGGTGTGTATGAAAGTGCGCACTTACTTGTGTGTGTGTTCGTCCGTGAGAGAGAGAGAGAGAGAGAGAGAGAGAGAGAGAGAGAGAGAGAGAGAGAGAGAGAGAGAGAGAGAGAGAGAGAGAGAGAGAGAGTGTGTGTGTGAATATGTATGTTTTACTGCTAATCTGCAGGAATTTACCGTTTTTCTTTCTTGTTTTCTTGTTTAAATTTCTTTGGTTTGAGAGAGATTTCTTCCTATCCATCCGAGTGTGTTTATTTTTATTTCATTTTAATATTTATTATTTTGCAAATCAATTCATGACGCATGTACCGTGAGTGTGTGTGTGTGTGTGTGTGTGTGTGTGTGTGTGTGTGTGTGTGGGGTGTGTGTGTGTGTGTGTGTGTGTGCACAGGCGCGTGCGTGCATGCTTTCGTGTGTGCATGCATGCGAACAGAAATCCATATATGCATGTCCGTGCGGGTGTGCGAGTGAGGTGACGATTCTGTAAGAAAGTACCAACATGTAATGAGAACAGCTTATAAACTACCGGCCAGTTTCCGATATGTCTTTCATCTCAAAGGTAGTTTTAAGAATCATCCTGTCTCTGATTCCTGGCCAGTTCAGTTCCAATGAACTTGGTGATCAACACCAATCTGCTTACAGAGTGATCGCCTTGTCTCATCAACGGCTTTTGATCAAAAGACCATGACAGCTTTCTACCTTGGCTCGAATTATACAGGACCTCTAAAACTGTGCTTTCATGGTTTAAATCTCTCTCGGGTGGGCGTTCTAAAAAGAAAAGAAAAATTAATGGTCCCTATTCCCCTGAAACATCTTTTAATTATGGCGTCCCATACGGCTCACTTCTGGGACCTGTACTGTTTGTCCTCAAAACCAAACGACTTCTCAGTGTGGATTTCCACAAAGGAACACACGACAGACTGGATCAGTTTGGAAGCTGGTCTATCAGTAGGCCGAACAATTTCCCCAGTGCTCTTTATATTGGCAGTGAAGACATGTTGAAGGTAACAATAAGCAGTTCAGGTCCAGTAGACCTCAGAAAGAATACCAAATGCCCCCTCTAAAAGCCTTAATGGATAACACAACAGTTTCTTTTCAAAGGACGATGGAACGCACAAAATACACAAGCAGTTAGACAGTTGCCTCATTCAGGATGAATTTCAAACCAAAGAAATCATGAAATCTCTCACTGAGGAATGGAAAAGTAGCTGAGACAGTGGCGTTTACTGTAGCCAACGAAGCCATTCCAACAGTGAGAGCAGAACCAGTCAAGTTCCTTGGAAGGTGATACGATGACTCCATGAAAGATACAAAAAGAGAAAACGAAATCAAGCAAATGGCAGAACTTCTGCAAGTAACAGATTAGTGTGGCTTCCTTGGCGAATACAAAGTCTGGTGCCTGCAGTTCATGCTGATTTCAAAGTTCCTCTGGTGTCTACTGATACACGGTATCAGAACTAGCACAGTGGGAATCAGTGGAGGCCAAAATCAACAAAAACACAAGTAAATTACTTGGTGTTTCACCTGGTGTCACTGACATTGCACTCTTCTGTCCACAGCTAGAATGGAGGAAGCTCGAATGTACGAGTCTGAAAAGTATGAGATTAGCTACCACCTTTTTGATAAAATCTTGCTTCCAAACAAAGTCCTCACCATAGAGATTGGAGTGTTGGGATTGGTAGACATGGCTGCTAACGACCTCATGAAACAACTCTCGATTATTGAGGAGAAGAAAAACGTCCTAAAGGCAACGGCAGAAGCAACAGAAAAGAGTTCACCTGGATATGATCGAGGCAGAACCAAAGTGAACTCAATAAGGCTGAAAATTTCCCTATATATAGCAAGTTTACTACAGCTAAGTGGTTAAGACACCCGACATATAAGTGACTTGGCCTTAAGGCACCCGACCATACTGAAGGTGCGGGTTTGAACCGAGGGGACATCAGAAGGGCATTCAGGAGTCATGATCTGGATACGGCCCAGCCCCCTCAGAGTGTAAAGGTTTTCGGGCCAAAACACTTGTTTTAGGAGGGGGCTCCTCTCTCTGAGAACCTTATGCTGTCCAGCACTTTCCAGAGTTTCCTGCTAAAACTAAATCAGTACCTAGTGTCACTGCCTCTTATTCTCTGTACATGAAAGCTTTGCAGATGATACTCAATTCTATCATTGTGGTAATTTGATAGATGTTAATCAGACAATTTTTATCACCCTTAAGTTTATTTTTATTGTCAGAAAATAAACTTAAGCTTAATGATGATACGACAGAAGCAATAGCCATCAATCCACCGAAGAACCAAGTGTCCTCTCCCATCTGCCATGTCTATCAATGGAACCGACATTTTATTCTCCCCACATATACTTTACCGTGGTATCACAATGAGCAGGTGTTTCTCTTTAACTAGCACATTTCCAACATTTTGCAAAGTGACTTATCTAGAACTTAAAAAATCAGTGCTGTTCATCATCACCTTTCCACTGATGTCACTAAAGTACTATTCATTCGTTTGTCTCGACTATTGCACTGCCGGTTCCGCGTGTCTTCCAAAGTGTTTTCTCCACAGGCCCCAGAAAGTTGAAAATAACGCTGTTCGGCTCGTTTTCAAATGTTCCAAATATTAACATATCTTTTCAAATCATTCCACTGGTTTTCTGTTAAATCAAGAATCAATTGTAAACTCTCCTTATTATGCTAGAACAGACCCTCAGTACCTCTGACATTTCAACATCTATAAACCTTGCAGAAAAGTTCGTTATTCTTCTGATCCCCATGCTTTGTTTTCCATTTTTCAAAAGAAATCATTTGGTCAACTAGGTTTGATTACCAAGGTCCAACCGAATGGAGCAAATTCTCAGATCACGAGAGATTCAGCTTCAATCATATCATTAAATTTCATTAAATCTGCTCAGAAGTGTTGCACTACAGTCTCTCAATAGACAACACAGTGAATACTGAGTTAATATTCCTTTTTGTCTACCACCGTATTTTTTTTATAGCATGCCTCAAAACGGCGTGGTGGTAGAACTTCATTTCCTTTACAATTTCAATACATTAAGAACAAATATGAAAGGCTAACTGCTCCCAGCGCTATTCGCCAAAGAGCAACTCCCCATCGCTATTCGCCAAAGAGTAACAGAACAGAGAGAATCGCGTTGTGTTGTGGAGTCCTGTCTCTGTCACTCTCTGCCTGGCTCCTCCTCTCTTGCCCTCCATCTTCAGCTGCCTTTATGCTAGCTCCGAGGCAGGCTATAAAAATGAAACGTGACCACTGGGCATTTCCAGTGAAGGCTGTTAAAATGAATTCAAAATTATCAGAATATCTGATGACCCTTATCGGCTGATAGTAAACCCCCCCCCCCCCCAGCTTTACTTAGACCCGAAACGTGACCACTGGGCATTTCCAGTGAAGGCTGTTAAAATGAATTCATTCACTTAGACCCAGTAATCCCCCAGCTTATCCCTGAAATGTGACTACTGGGCATTTCCAGTGAAGGCTGTTAAAATGAATTCAATTACTTAGATCCAGTAATCCCCCAGCTTATCATTCGTCTAAGGGTCACATCACATACTAACATCAAAGAGGTGGCTGCCTACTATTGATGTGTAACAGAAGACTCATTCATTTCAACTGTAGTGTGTAAGAGAGAGAGAGAGAGAGAGAGAGAGAGAGAGAGAGAGAGAGAGAGAGAGAGTGTGTGTGTGTGTGTGTGTGTGTGTGTTCATGTGTAGGTGTGCGTGAGCGTCTGTGGGTGTTTTGTGTGTGTGTGTATTTGTGCGTTTGTGATTGTGTATATTTATTTGTGTATGTTTAAATTAGTGAGCGTTTTTTTTACCAATCAAAACTTAACAAGTTTGAGAGTGCCCTAGCTCAGCATCTTGTGTGTGCGTGTGTGTGAGACAGGGAGGATGGCAGCTTGGATCAGAGGTCACATGCCCCACTCCCCTTCTGTCTTCTCTCTCCCAGCTTGCATGTGCTTTCTGCCCAGGAGATTTGGTTGTTGCTGATGATTGTTTTGGTGAACGATGAAAGTGCGCATCTTGGTTTGATTCTTGAATCATGATTTGGCACCTTATAGGTATCATTATTGTTATTATTATATAAGTGGACATTTGATTAAAGTTTATTTGTATTGCTTCTGTACCATTGTATCGTTACATTTCGTCTATTTTCATCGGAGCCATAGGGATTTGCATTATTTGCTTTACGTGTGTCTGCTTTCGTCTCTCATGCTTTCATCTTCTTTACCTCCTTCTTCTTAACATTATTATTTATCTGTGATCAAGGTCTGCGTCTGTTTCAGTCGTGTTAATCAAGAACAGTTTGCCAGCACTACGCCTCCTTCAGTCAAGAATCAACAGAGAAGTTCGCCAGCACAGTCGAGTCTGTCGGTATTACATCTGTCCAGCTCAGCACACTAGAAGACTTTGACAACAGTACATCTGTCCACCTGCAGTCATCAGGAAGGATGCTACCACACACATCCAGTCAGGAAAATACTCTGTCCGTTCAGGGTCAGGAGGAAAGTGTGTGTGATCGAAGTGTGGAAGAAAGTCTGTCTGATCAAGATGAAGAAGAAAGTTTGCCTGGAGAAGATCAGGTAGAAAATCTGTCCCATGAAGGTCAGGAAGAATGTCCATCCACTCTTCAGTCAACTCAAGGTCAGCAAGAATCAATAGAAGGTGAAGGTCAGTGTCAGGAAAAAAGTCTGTCTGATCAAGTTCAAGATGAAAATACATTTGATCAAAGTCACAAAGAGCTCCTGTTTGATCAGGGTCACGAAGAACCCCTGTTTGATCAGGGTCACGAAGAACTTATGTTTGAACCATGTCCCAGAGATCGTCTGTTTTCCGAAGATGTAGAAAGTCTGTCTGATCAAAGTCAGAAGGAAAGTCTGTCTGATCAAAGTCAGGCAGAAAGGATATCTGATCAAAATCAAGCAGAAAGACTATCTGATCAAGATGACGAAGACACACTGTCTGATCAAGGTCAAGAAGAAAGTCTACCTTATCAAAGTCAGGAAGAAAGTCTGTCTGATCAAGGCCATGAAGAAAGCCCGTTTAACGATGATGATGAAGAAAGTCTGTCTGATCAAAGTCAAGAAGAAAGACTATCTTATCAAGGTCACGAAGAAAGCCTGTCTGATGAAGATGAAGAAAACACACTGTCTGATCAAAGTCAAGAAGAAAGTATATCTCATCAAAGTCAGGAAGAAAGCCTGTCTGATGAAGATGAAGAAAGTCTGTTTGAGCAAAGTCAAGATCAGGAAGAAAGTCAAAATCAAGAAGGAAATCCGTCAAATCAAATTCAGGAAGAAAGTCTGTGTGAGCAAAGTCAGGAGGAAAGTCTGTCTGATCAAGGTAAAGGAGTTTATCCATTTGATCAATATGATGAAGAAAGCCTGTCCGATCAATATGATGAAGAAAGCCTGTCTGGTCAATATGATGAAGACAGCCTGTCTGATCAATATGACGAAGAAAGCCTGTCTGATCAAGATGACGAAGAAAGCATGTCTGATCAAGATGACGAAGAAAGCATGTCTGATCAAGATGACGAAGAAAGCCTTTTTGGTCAAGATTACGAAGAAAGCCTGTCTGACCAAAGTCAGGAAGAAAATCTGTCTAATCAAGATGAAGAAGAAAGTCTGTCTAATCAAGATGAAGAAGAAAGTCTGTCTAATCAAGATGAAGAAAATCCGTCTGATCAAGACGAAGAAGAAAATCTGTCTGATCAAGATAAAGACGAAAATCTGCCTGATCAAGATGAAGAAGAAAATCTGTCCGATCAAAGTCAGGAGGAAAGTCTGTCTAATCACAATCAAGAAGAAAGTTTGCCTGATCACAATCAAGAAGAATGTCTGTCTGGTCACAATCAAGAAGAAAATCTGTCTAATCACAACCAAGCACAAAGTCTACCTGATCACACTCAAGAAGAACGTCTGCCTGATCACAATCAAGAGGAAAGTCTGCCTGATCACAATCAAGAAGAAAATCTGCCTGAGCATGATCAAGAAGAAAATCTGCTTGAGCACGATCAAGAAGAAAGTTTGCCTGATCACAATCAAGATGCAAGTCTATCTAATCAAGGTCAGGAAACAAATCTGTCTGATCAAAGTCAGGAAAAAAGTCTGTCTGATAAAGATAAAGAAGAAAGTCAGTCTGGCCAAGATCAGGTGGAAAGTCTGTCTCATGAAGTTCAGGTGGAATGTGCGTTTACTCTTGAGCCAACTCATGACCAGAAGGAAACTCTGTCAGTTCAACGTCAGGAAGAAAATCCGACAGCAACAAAACTGTCCCATCCGAAAAAAAGTCCAACTGTAACAGAATTATCCGATCTTGGGGAAAGTATAATAGAAGGTCAAGGTCAAGATCGGGGAAAACGTTTGTCTGATCAAGTTCAGGAGGAGACTTTGTCTGATCAAAATGAAAACGAAAGTATATTTAATCAAAGTCAGGAAAGTCTGTCCTGTGAAGGTCAGGAGCAATGTCGATCCAATATCGAGTCAACTCAAGGCCAGCAAAAAAATCCAACATTGACTGGTCTGTCCAGTCAGCAAAGAAGTCAAACAGTAACAGAATTATCTGATTTTGAGAATCATTGGATAGAAGGTCAAGGTCAAGGTCACGAAGATAATCTACCAGATGAAAGTCGGGAAGAAAATCCATCTGATCAAAATCGGGAAGTATGTATGTCTGGTCAAACTCAGAAAGATAATCTGTCTGATCAAAGTCAGGAAAGTCTGTCCTATGAAGGTCAGGAAGAATGCCTGTCCAATCTTGTTTCAACTCAGCAAGAAAGTTTGACAGTAACAGAACTGCCCCGTTATCAGAAAAGTGAGCCTGTAACAGAATTATCTGATCTTGAACAACAAAATTTGATAGCAGGTCAAGGTCAGGAAGAAAATCTGTCAGACAAAAGTCAGAAAGAAAATCCATCTGATCAAAATCAGGGAGAAAATCTGTCTGATCAAGTTCAGGAAAGTCCGTTAGGTGAAGATCATATTGAAAGGCTGTCCTGTGAAGGTCAGGAGCAAAATCGGTCCAATTTTGTGTCAGCTTATGACCAGAAGGAAACTTTTTCAACTCAAGATCAGCACAAAAATTCAGGGGGAACAGAACTGCCCAGCCAGCATGAAAGTCAAACAACAACAGAATTATCTGATCTTGGGGAACACTGGATAAAACGTCAAGGTCAGGAAGAAAATCTGCCAGACGAAAGTCGGGATGAAAATCCATCTGAACAAAATCAGGAAGCAAGTATGTCTGGTCAGAGAAGAAATCTATCTGAACAAAGTCAGATAGAAAGTGGATCTGATCAAGGTCAGGACGAAATTGGGTTTGATCAAGGTCAGGAAGAAAGTGAGTCAACTCAAGGTGAGGAAGAAAGTCAGCCTGATCAAGGTCAGGAAGAAAGTCAGCCTGATCAAGGTCAGGAAGAAAGTCAGCCTGATCAAGGTCTGGGAGAAAGTCAGCCTGATCAAGGTCAGGTAGAAAGTCAGCCTGATCAAGGTCAGGTAGAAAGTCAGCCTGATCAAGATCAGGAAGAAAGTGAGTCAACTCAAGGTCAGAAAGAAAGGCAGCCTGATCAAGGTCAGGTAGAAAGTCAGCCTGATCAAGATCAGGAAGAAAAGTGAGTCAACTCAAGGTCAGGAAGAAAGGGAGTCAAATCAAGGTCAGGTAGAAAGTCAGCCTGATCAAGGTCAGGTAGAAAGTCAGCCTGATCAAGAGCAGGAAGAAAGTGAGTCAACTCAAGGTCAGGAAGAAAGTGGGTTTGACCAAGGTCAGGAAGAAAGTCAGCATGATCAAGATCAGAAAGGTCAGTCTGATCAAGGTCAGGAAGAAAGTCAGCCTGATCAAGGTCAGGAAGAAAGTCAGCCTGATCAAGGTCTGGGAGAAAGTCAGCTGATCAAGGTCAGGAAGAAAGTCAGCCTGGTCAAGATCAAGAAGAAAGTGAGTCAACTCAAGGTCAGGAAGAAAGTCAGCCTGATCAAGGTCAAGAAGAAAGTCAGTCAGATCAATGTCAGGAAGAAAGTCAGCCTGATCAAGGTCAGGAAGAAAGTCAGTCTGATCAAGGTCAGGAAGAAAGTGAGTCAACTCAAGGTCAGGAAGAAAGTCAGTCTGATCAAGGTCAGGAAGAAAGTCAGTCTGATCAAGGTCAGGAAGAAAGTGAGTCAACTCAAGGTCAGGCAGAAAGTCAGCCTGATCAAAGTCAGGAAGAAAGTCAGCCTGATCAAGGTCACGAAGAAAGTCAGCCTGATCAAGGTCACGAAGAAAGTGAGTCAATTCTAGGTCAGGAAGAAAGTCAGCCTGATCAAGGTCGGGAAGAAAGTCAGCCTAATCAAGGTCAGGAAGAAAGTGAGTCAACTCAAGGTCAGGAAGAAAGTCAGACTGATCAAGATCAGGAAGAAAGTGAGTCAACTCAAGGTCGGGAAGAAAGTCAGCCTGATCAAGGTCTGGGAGAAAGTCAGCCTTATCAAGGTCAGGTAGAAAGTCAGCCTGATCAAGATCAGGAAGAAAGTGAGTCAACTCAAGGTCAGGAAGAAAGTCAG
>CM060308.1:89844950-89882450 GCA_030674185.1 Monoplex corrugatus
CTTGGTCATTGCAGCTGTGGTCTGGGCAATCCTGGAAAGTACTTCGGGCTTTGATCCTTCATCTGATACTATAGCTCCCAGATATTTAAATCTATGGACGGTCTCAAGTTTCTTGTTGTCTATGGTAATGTCAGTGCTGATGCCATTGGTATTATTTGTCATCAACTGGGTTTTCTCTGCACTGATCTGCATGCCATATGTTGTGGAGGCCTCATCAATATGTTTTATCAAGCTGACTAGCTTTTGCTCTTGCCGAGCTAGTCCGTCAATGTCGTCAGCAAAACGCAAGTTTGTGATTGTTCTACCTCCGATGCTGACTGTTCCCTTGTGGTCTTCAAGTGCGTCAGCCATTATTCTCTCTATGATGTTAAAGAGAGTGGGGGAGAGCAGGCATCCTTGGCGTAGTGCAAGGTTAGATAACCTCAAATTCTGTTGCCTTCAAACATTTCTTACGCCCATGCCAAAGTTTTTTAGTGTCTCTGCCACGAATCGTCGGTTAACTTCACTCCGTAAAAATCAAGCGTTTTTTTCCCCAATTAGCGTTACCATCGCTTCACTTCACAATTCATTAAAAAAAACAAAAAAAAACAACAACAACAAACAAACAAACAAACGTCAGAAGACTGGCAACGTTTGTAGCACGGATGTTTTCTATCTTTTTTACCTGAAATAACACGATATCCTTCTGCTTTCTGTATTTAGATTTTTCAGTTTTTGTGTTTTTCTTGTTTGTTTTGTTTTGTTTGAGCGGCCTCAGGATAGAAAAAGATAAATCAACTAACATTTACAGAGATGTGTGTGTGTGTGTGTGTGTGTGTGTGTGTGTGTGTGTGTGGTGTGGTGGTGCGTGTGTGTGTGTGTGTGTGTGTGGTGTGTGTGTGTGTGTGTGTGTGTGTGTGTGTGGGTGTGTGAGAAAGAGAGAAGAGAGAGAGAGAGACAGAGAGATTTTTGTCGGGTATGCGTGTGTGTGTGTGTGTGTGTGTGGTGTGTGTGTGTGGGGTGTGTGTGTGTGTGTGTGTGTGTGTGTGTGTGTGTGTGTGTGTGGTGTGTGTGTGTGTGATGCGCTGTGCTCTGTGTGTGTGTGCCTGCGCGCATGTATGCACGCGAGTGTGCGCATGTATGTGTGCGTGTGTGTGAGTGTGTGCGTGTGAGCGCGTGTGTGTATGTGGGCGAGTATGTGTGTGTGTGCTCGCGCGTGCATGTGTGTGTGTGTGTGTATGTGTGATTGTGTCTAACTGCTTGAGTGACTGACATTTGGATCGACTTGACTTTTTTAATGCCAGCTCTACACACAAGTGTTAATGAAGATCATTACTTTTTTTCACGCTGCAACAGATTGTGATCAATGCGTGGGACCTGGCGAATAATGACGCACACAGTGAAAATCCCAGCACAGAGTGTGACGTTCATATTCAGTGATAGTGGACAACGTTCCCAGAAACATGACTGCCACAGTCCTCAAACAGATCATGACAGATTTATTTGGCCACGTCGTCAGTGTGCGCCTGAATCGAGATATTTATGAATATCCAACAGGTGAGTTGACTCTATTGTCATTTTTTGTTGTTGCATGTTTCATTATCATCATCACGTGCCTTGCCGTAATGCGTTGGCGATCATGGACCTTCATACGAATCTCTCTTTTGTCGCTGCAGATATATCGGTACCATTTCTGTCTTCATCAGTCCGCAGATCCGTTCAATAGTTTCTCCCTGGGTATCTACCTGTTGCTCTTTTTCCTTCAAGCTTTCCTGTTGTGATTAGGTGCTCAAAATTCTCTTGTGTTATAAAATGTCCTAAAAATGTTCTTTTCGTTTATGTTATAAACATATATCTAATTCCTTAACTGGTGTGCTCTTTGAGGAGTGGATGGGGGGAAATGGGGAAGGGAAACAGGCAGATGGAATGCATCATCAGACAAGATCCTCCAGTTCTGGTCCCTAAGACGCGGCAGCAAGCAAGTCAGATTTAACTCTTTGACTCTCGCACCCTGTCCATCAGCATCCTGCATTGCCAACCATGCTAACAAAGCGAAAACTTAACCCTTTGACTCCCTCACCCTATCCACCAGCTTCCTGCAGGAAGTTGGTTGATAGGGTGAGGGAGTCAAAAGATTAAGTTTTTGCAGTAGGTATACAGGGTGCCAGACTTAAAGGTTAATGAGGTTGGCGTTCTCTCTCTCTCTCTCTCTCTCTCTCCTCTCTCTTCTCTCTCTCTATGGCTCAGAAATATGGGGATTTTCGAGCAATCATAAAATGGAAAAGGTACATACATTTGCCATCAAACGCTTCCTTTCGGTACCATTGCATTCATCTAATAAAATGTTATATGGAGAAACTGGCTGTTATCCTTTGTTTTTGAAAACTCAAATGAAGTGTATTATTACTGGTTGAAATTAACCCAGCTTCCAATGTCAAGATTGTGCAAGCAGGCATATGAGATGTTACTGAATCAATTAGATTCGGGTAAACAAAACTGGGCATATTTCGTTAAGAAAATGTTAACCACACATGGATTTGGTATTGTGTGGATGTGCCAGGGAGTTGGTTATGAACAAGGATTTATTTCAGAATTTAGGGATAGACTAGATAGTATTGATTCGTACAAACAAAACTGGTACGCTCAAATGGAAGAATCTGAGAAATATGATTGGTTCCTTTCCTTTAAAAGTATATTTCAAACCGAAATAATATATACAGGCCGTAACAAATAAATGGCACAGAAGCAATCTTGCTCGTTTTAGACTAAGAGCCCTAAGGCTAAATGCAACAACAAGATGGTTTTACTCAAATTCATTGGCACACTCTATTTGTCCCATGTGTGATGCAGAGGCAGAAGATGAAATGCATTTTTTGTTTGTTTGCATGTCGTATGAAAGTATACGACAAAAATGCATAATCTTTGATGAGGACATTTCGAGTCAAAGGGTCATTACCAGAATACTCATGACTGAAGATGAAAAATATCAAAAACCCCTCACTAAATTTATCGCCTTGCTTGGGAAAGTCAGAGAAAGAAAACAACACAACAATAAATTAATGTAAGTTTATCTCCAGTGAAGATATCACTTTATTCTGTTCTTATGTTTGTTTACCGGAGTTGGGTCTTCCTTACTTATATGTCGAGTGGTCAACTGTTTCTTCAACTTTTTGTTAACCTTTTTTCCTTCAATTTTTTCTTCATCATTAAGAAAAAAAAAGTTTAAATGGATGTAATGTCAGCTATGACTATATTTATAATCTTTATTTCGCGAAAACGTCGCCGTACAATTTAATAACTTTGTTTTATGCTCCTTGCCACAAGGACAAAAATGTCAATGGCAATAAACCATTTTCAGTTTCAGGTTTCAGTCTCTCTCTCTCTCTCTCTCATTTTCAAATCTACTTAGCTCCTCCTCTGTCGATCTCGGCTCGGCCTCCTGCCAAGGCACCCTGAAGAACAGTTTTGAACAGTGTGTCGAGGAAGATAACCTAATCTAGTTAAGAAGGTGCTAGGCGAGGTGCGCACATTCCAGTGTGTTGTTGCACAGTCTGCGTCTTCAGTGGGCGTGCATGCTGGATATTGTTACGTTTCCGCAAGCCTCTGGACAGTGACGTGACTTACAAGATCTTTCACATATACATTGGATATTCTGCATGCGAATACACAGGAAGGGAGTTCAGGCACTAGCAAGTCTGCACACATGTTGACTGAGGAGATCTGTGACTGAGAGAGAGAGAGAGAGAGAGAGAGAGAGAGTGTGTGTGTGTGTGTGTGTGTGTGCATGCATGTGCGTGCGTGCGTGCGTGTGTGTGTATGTGTGTGTGTGGTGTGTGTGTGTGTGTGTGTGTGTGTGTGTGTGTGTGTGGTGTGTGCGTGTGTGCATGCGTGCGCTGCTGAAATTGGATGGGTAAGAGGAATGGATGACTGAAAGCTAAAGCCGTGTTTAGTTGTAACCTGTTTTGTCTGAACTGTTTTTTTTGTAATTGCAGCTCTACGGACTCGCATTGCTTTTTTATGTGCAACTTCTAATGTGCTTCTCGAGCATTCATTTATTCATACATAATACACGTATATGTATGTGTCAACAGGTTCTGCGTATGTTACATTCAAATGGCGTTTTAGTCACAGTGACGCTGTGGAAACCGGTATCATCAAGATTACAACACCCCATTCTTATTTTGACACAATGGTCAGGCTTTTTCTTTTCTTCATCAGAGAGAGAGAGAGAGGGGAGGAGAGAGAGAGAGAGAGAGAGAGAGAGAGAGAGAGAGAGAGAGAGAGAGAGTGGTGTGTGATGTGTGTGTGTTTGAGAGAGAGAGAGAGAGAGAGGGGGATGGAGAGAGAGAGAGAGAGGAGGAGAGAGAGAGAGAGAGAGAGAGAGAGAGAAGAGAGAGAGAACTTCTACAGCGGTGGGCTTTCATTTAATGTCTAATCACTAAAGTGATTTTTCGGCAATAAAGAAGTGTGTGCGCGCGCGTGCGCGCCTGTGTGTGTATTTATAAATGATTGTTACCCTGAAGTTTTCTTATCTTCTTCGTACTTTTCTCCCTCCAATCTTTATTTCTTCATATATGGCAATGGCAAAAAAACGATTAAGAAAAGACTCCACCGAGGCGGAAAAAAGTATGATAAACGGCAGCAACTTTAAGTAGAAGGCCTACACTACTCGTGCAATAATTTAATAACAAATTTAGTCTCTACAAGTTTTTTTTAAAGATAACTGATACGTACGTTGATTTTCATGTCAGCTATTAAAAATGAATTATGTGGTAATGATGATAATAGATTGCCCCAATCCATCCGAAGGATGAGTAGGCCTAGTTATACTGGTCCTCAGCATCTCTTGTCAGTCTTGATGTAGGACAGGAGGCCAATCCTGGAGACACATGGTCTTCAGCAGGCGCTGAAGGGAAGGAATCTTGTTGCCTTGGGTTTTTGCCTCCGCCAGCCTCTCTTCTGTTGAGTAGTAGCTGTTCAGCAATTCTGATTGTGGGCTACGTGTACGTTTGTCATCAGCATGCTCTGTTGTAGGCAGTGTCTTTCCAGTTGGTGGTCTTGATGCAGCAGCGGATGAGTTGGCGTTCAGCGTACCTATGTATCACCTTAGTGGTCTTCACCTCTCGATGCAAGAACATCTTTAGGGTGAAACTGTCTTCCATACAATGTGCTCTATCCAACGAAGCAGTCATTCAGTGAGTAGACACTCAATGCTTCAAAAACCGTACTTCTTCAGAACGTGAAGGCTGGACACGCGATCTTACCACACCAAGTTGCATCTCTGTCACAGATATCTTTAGTTGAATCATTCCAGCTGCTGAATGTGTCGTCGGTAGTGTGTTCAGATTCCGCAGCAGTACAGCAGGGCTCAGGACTACTGCTGTGTACACATCGATCTTTGTGAAAAGGCTGATGCCACGGTCTTGCCCCAACCTCTTGGCCTTCTAAAGGCAAGGCTAGCTCGGAGAAATACAAAATCACTCTGCACCAAAAGGTCCCTTATTGCTCACTGTACTGCCAAAGTCACAAAGTTGTCTACAGTCTTTATTTCATGGTTGTTAATAACAATAGATGGCGATGAAGCGCTAAAAGCTTTAGATGGTTTGGCTGAAACATAGCCTTTGCTTTTTCTGAGACTAATTGTACGGCCGATGTGTTTGCAAGCAAAAGCAATTTCGTCAGTGATGCACTGAATACCCTTATGCGAGTGTGCGACCAGTGCAGAGTCATCTGTGAAATGAAATTCGTGTAGGACAGCTTTGAGCACTTTGGTCTCGGGTTGGAGTCTCTGCAGGTTGAAGAGTTTTCTATCTGAGCGGAACCTGATGTACATTTCCTGTCAAGGTGTCCGAATGTACCAATCAGCATTGTCGCAAAGAAGATGAAGGAGAATGTTGGTGGTAGAACACATCCCTGTTTCAGTCCGTTCTGCACTGAGAAGGGTTTAGATGCCTTCCCAACCTCTTGCACCTAGGCTAGCGTGCCATCATGAAAGGAAGCAGTCAGCAAAACAAACTTTTCAGAGCAAGCAAACTTTCATAGTATCTCCACACGGTAGCAAACTTTCATAGTATCTCCACACAGTAGCAAACTTTCATAGTATCTCCACACGGTAGCAAACTTTCATAGTATCTCCACACGGTAGCAAACTTTCATATACTCCACACGTAGCAAACTTTCATAGTACCCTCCACACGGTAGCAAACTTTCATATATCTCCACACGGTAGCAAACTTTCATATATCTCCACACAGTAGCAAACTTTCATATATCTCCACACGGTAGCAAACTTTCATATACCTCCACACGGTAGCAAACTTTCATATACCTCCACACGGTAGCTAAACTTTCATATATCTCCACACGGTAGCAAACTTTCATATATCTCCACACGTAGCAAACTTTCATAGTATCTCCACACAGTAGCAAACTTTCATAGTATCTCCACACGTAGCAAACTTTCATAGTATCTCCACACGGGTAGCAAACTTTCATAGTATCTCCACACAGTAGCAAACTTTCATAGTATCTCCACACAGTAGCAAACTTTCATAGTATCTCCACACAGTAGCAAACTTTCATAGTATCTCCACACGTAGCAAACTTTCATAGTATCCCCACACGTAGCAAACTTTCATATACCTCCACACAGTAGCAAACTTTCATATCTCCACACGTATATCATATCCCACACAGTAGCAAACTTTCATAGTATCCCACATGTACGGTGCGAACGCGATGTATTCGTGCCTTTGCCTCTTCTCATGATATGCCCTGCTAGTTGGGCTTCTTCGTGATGATTCCACACAGTTGTCAAGTAATTCCCCGCAATTCACAGGAGGGTTATTTTGTGACGATTATTGTATATTGTTCAGAAGTGTTCGGCCCAGCATCATAAGATGTCGGCTTTCTCTGTCAGTAGTATGGGCGTCTTTGAGGTATGGATGAGCGTTGATCTGGAAGCCAGAGGTCATTATGAACTGGCTTTAATGTTGTTGGCATCAGTTGCTGCCTGGAGTTCCACAGAGTTCATCTCCGGCCTTGTGTTTATAGAACATGCTCCTAGTTTTGCGGTTCTCTGCTTCATCTTCCCGCATGTCTTGATGCTGAGGTTTTCTTTGCGAGTAGTGTGGAGTTTGTCACTAAGCTTTCTGATGTTTTCATTATACATGTATTCATATAACCAGTTCCAGTGATAACATTCTACAAAACCCAGGGAACCAGCCACAGTGCTGTAGACTGCTTTTTTGAAGGGTTTCTGTTCTACTTCTACATTTTCTTTCTTTCAAGTTCTTTGCTAAATATTTTTACCTGAATCATCTTTTGGAAGATGTAAGGGCCTTAATAGAGATATGCGATTTCAGTTTGTGCAGAGGTTTGTCCCTGGCTGCTTTGGTTTTACAAGCAAGCAGGATATTCATCTTGCTACATAGTAGTAGTCGGTGATCAGACCAAGAATTAGATCCTTCTTGTGCAGCGTGTGATATGCACGCCTCTTGTTTGTTTCACGATGACGTAATGCAGCATGTGCCACTGCTTGTAGCGTCAGTGCATCGACGTGTTTTTGAGCTTGTCCTTCTGCTGGAAGATGATGACAATGAATGTGACTGTGAGCTCATGCCGAGTACACAATCGCAGCACCATCGGTCATTAAAATTTACCTTGTTTTCCGAGCTTGTTTGTATGCTTGGCCAGTATAGGGAATTTTCAAAAGTGTGGACTGGGTTTGCAATCCTCTCCCCACCGTCTGGGCTTGCAATCCTCTCCCCACTGTGTGGGCTTGCAATCCTCTTCCCACTGTGTGGGCTTGCAATCCTCTCCCTATTGTGTGGGCTTGCAATCCTCTCCCCACTGTCTGGGCTTGCAATCCTCTCCCCACTGTCTGGGCTTGCAATCTCCCCCCCCCCCCCCCACTGTCTGGGCTTGCAGTCCTCTCCCCACTGTCTGGGCTTGCAATCCTCTCCCTCTGTCGGCTTGCAACCTCTCCACTCTCTCGCGTACTGACGCTCGTATTTCCACAGATGCAATGGCTGCCATCTGTAGAACAACCTCAGCCTTGTTGTTAGGAGTTTATATTTATGTTAAAGGTAACTATGCTGCTGTCATTATAACCTTTCAGATTGATAATAATAAGCCCTCTCCATCTCCTGCAAAGAGATAGTGGAATGTGTGCACTTGCTAATCATGAGAATAGTCTGTGCACATTCTGCAAAATAATGACGATAATTATTCTGTGTTTCCAGATCACCATTATTCCTTATCACCAGGGCATCATTCTGTTTCGAGGCAAGTGATTTTCCTTATACCATAAACAAGCAAACGATATTTTCTTGTTTTTGCTTTATTGCTTTGTTTGTTTCTTTCTTTTTGTTTTTCTGTCTGCCCATCTAACTTTGTCAAATGGAAATTCATCTAGAAAAAACAAAACAAAACAAAATAAACAAACAAAAAACCCCTGAAATTTACTGACAGCGATGAATAGGATTTTTGAAATATATATATATATATATATATACATATACAAAATACCTTCATTAAGATGTAGTGGTGTACAGTACTTCTTGTCAGCGTTGGAAAATCTTTTAAACGAAAAACTGAAAAATTCGTAGCATCTGTCTGAAAGAAGAACTTGCTCTATTCGGTAATGCACATGCCCATGGCATTACGTCAGACATAATTGTTGACATTATCGTTTTATCTTCCAGTTATTTTCTGTATAAAAGTAACCATGAACAACAGAGCCCATTGTTAAAACATCTAATGCAGCCTGATTTTAGACGAAAAAAAAACAACAAACAAACAAACAACATGTATCATACGTTTAGATGAACTATGACACGTTCCTCACAAATCGATCTTCTAACTAGTATATGCTACTCACTGATAGTATCGACATCAAATTGTAAGTTTAACTTAATTTGATTTCCGCAGGCTTTTGAAACTGGTCACTTAAATGTTGGTTTGCTTGCTTTGTATGTAATTATTATTTATCTCTTCTTATTCTAACACAATGTGTAATAGTAAACACTAGTTTGTTTGAGAAAAATACAGCACAAATAACAAAAGTATGCTTATCTCATCGGTTTGAAAGTCCTGCCAAAAATAAAATGATCTGTCTCCAGTTGGTTAGAATTTGTCGTACCTTTGCTTGCGTATGTGTATATGTCATAAACATAATGTCATGAACATAATAAAACTGCAAGATCATTTTATTTTCATTACCGATGTTTCAACAGAGGTATGCTTCATGTAATATTGATGTGTATATGTCCATTTATCTGCAAAACAGAACAAAAACAAAACAACAACAACAACAAAAACCACCTGTATTTGCCGTGTTGTCATAGTTGCTTTTACCATACACGCTTGATCCATTCCTCTGTCTTCCCGCGCAGCCTGCCAATTCACTAAACTGCTTTTTATCTGTGCATGTTGTGTTAACAGGGAAACAATTGTGGCTTTGTTCCAACATGATGGCTAATTCACCATCATCATGTGCCATGCTGTATGGCGTTGGCGATCATGGCCTTCTTCTGCAATCTTTTATCTCTGCAAACATATCTCCTACTCTTTCTGTCCCCATACACTCTGCAAAACTAATATTTTCTCCCTTGGTCTACCTGGTGCTCTTTTTCCCTCTAGCTTTCCTGTTGTGACTAGGTACTCAATTTTTTGTTAATATTCCTATAAATGTTGTCTTTTCTGAATCTTCATTAATGTTCTTTTCTGTATTTGCTTCTTTCAAGACTGTCTAGTTTGTTTACTTTGCTGTCCATGGAACTCTTAACATTCTTCTTAGAGACCACATTAATTTTCAGCTGCCTCTATCTTGTTCTGACTTTTCTTGTAGACTGTCCAGGCTTTCGCATCCCGTACAATAGTAATGGTATTATGTAACAGCGAAAAACTCTGTTCCTGATGTTAATTGATAGGTATTTATTGGTAATAACGCTTTTTGTTTTGTTGAATGTTAATTGTCTCCTATAACACGGGGGTAAAACACTTTCTGAAATGGGCAGTGATTTTTTCTTTGTTGTTGTTGTTTGTTGCTTGCTTTTGTCTTCTCTTTTTTTGTTTTGTTTATTTTTTTGATTATATTGTGTCACATGTGAATGTTGTAGGTGACTGGCAGTGTCTTACAGTTTATGCAGGTTAAACGAAAATGATCCTTTATTTGAAGAACGTAGAAAACACAACAGGAACTGGGTAAATACTTCACACATCCAATGCACCACTCCTAGTTTGCAGAATTATTCTTCTTCAGCCCTCAGATCTACACACAGCAACTCCTCGATTCTACAGCAACTTTTCTATCTATGACAGCAGGCTTACACTTCGACTCTTCCGATCGCTCTCTCTCTCAACACCCAGTGACGCTTTTTTATAACATCATGGAAAGTTCCACAATAATCTCGGCTTTTCCCTAGATTTTCAGCCAATCATAACCGCGTTCTCGAACCTTCCCTTTCTAGAATATTCTGTAGTTCTGGCCAATCATTGTACAGATTAAATTTGTTCACGATTTCCAGAACATTCTAGAAAGATCTAAGGTATGCTACGAATTTTTGTTGTTGTCATTTCCAGATTGTTCCAAAGGATTCTACGTATTTCCATACAACGAAATAGAACTTAAACATATATTTTCAGCGTTAGCATAAACCAAACAAATATTGTCGATTATTATTTAATGAATTGCAAACTAATCTTCAAGAGCAAACAGCAGAGAGCAGCTGAATCGACAGACACATTTTGACGTCACGCTTCTCTTATCGGCATTCGCACTTTCACACTGTCTCTTTTTTTTCAAATGTAACATATTGCTCTCTTCAGTCTATAAACCTAGTGAAGTAAAATGACGGAGATGGGGTGGGAGCGACATGGAACCGTTTTTTATCCCACAAGTACGTCTAAGCGTGTGTTAGTTAAGCAGGCATTAAGTTTGTTTTTTTTTCTCATCTGTTTTTTCCCAAAACCAGTATGATCGATTCTGGCTGAACTGCCGCATATCAATGTATCTTCCAAGTACAATGTGTAAAACATTCACATGACCGATATTTAGCGTGTTTTTCTTGGAACCCACAACTTTACCAATCCGAAAGGGATCATCCATGGCTTGACTTCCCTCGTCGTTCTGGGACTTCGTCTGGGGCAACTCGTTGTCGAAACTGCTGATTCACTTTTACTGTAGGGGATGTCTTTCATGAGATAGCATATATCGTTTAGGAACCCAAAAATCATGAATAGCATAATGTGTCTGTCTAAATGATCATTTGTGACCTTGTTTTTCAGCATGAGCGATGTGTTGTTTAAGTAAAGCAACAGTCATATTCTCAGTCTGTGTTCTCTTGTAATGTTCAGTATGTATATCTCGTATTCAAAGACCGTCTTTGCTTCATGCATGTAGGCCTACATCTTCACAAAACACAGCCATAAAATCGAAATTACAACAACAGCAAGGTAACCTTAAACAATAAAACCGGCCAAGAAGATTGATTATTTACCCATAGGCTTAGTAGTAGGCCTACGTTTAAAATTTGCTTTTTGCTTTAATGGGCAAATGCCCACTAAACTCGCACATTAGCACTGATTCACGCACATGTCCATATATCATGCCTAATACGCAGACATTCGTGTCAATAATGATAATTGATATGCACTCTTGAAGAATAGGGAGGAGCATACGCTTTATACGGATACGGAACCAGCCGAGTGCGATTAAAGGAGATGTCTACATGGTTGCTTATTTCCTCTTGGTTTCAGTGTCCTTACGCACAACTCGTGTTAATAACACTTGTACAAAGAAAAGAGATGTTAACGTGATTGATTCTTTTCTTCACTTGGTTTCAGAGCCTACATACATTCCATGCAAGAATGACGCCAAAGAACAACTGATGAAACTGATTTCATATTATGCGGGTAACTACGTCAAAGAACAACCGATAAAACTGACATACAGCCGCAAAATCAGTGTGGTGGACATCCCTCAAGACGTAGAGCCGTGTAAGTGTCTAGAATATACGAGTCTTGGGCCTTTCAATACTAAGACTCGGGCCATGATGGACATAATATATGTATTGTCTTTCAAGTTAATGCACACTTGCTTAAGGCAAACGGCCACATCTGCATTGTGTTTTAAGGTTCTGTGCGCTTGCACATAAATGCGCACGTCTCCCCCCCCCCCCTCTCTCTCTCTTTTATATATATATACATAAAAAAAATAAAAAATATATGTATATACATATATATACATATCTGTATATTTATATGCATACATATATATGTATATATAATATTACATATCTGTATGTATATCTGTTTGTGTGTGTGTGTGTTGGGATGTGAGTGTGTGTATGCGTCTATGTGCGTGCACGCATGCTGGTGTGTATGTGCGTGTGTGCTAGGAGACAGATAGATTTCAGACTTCATATGTTTATCACTCAAAGATGGTAGCATTAGGTCCCTTTGGACCTAGCCAGTCCTTGCTACTCTACACACAATAATTATATGCATATTAAAAAAGGCGACGTGAAACGAGTTTCTGAAATGAAATGTGATACTGATAGACTATTGAAGTATATATATATATATATATATATATATTATATATATATATATAATATATATATATATATATATATATGTGTGTGTGTGTGTGTGTGTGTTTATGTATGCATGTATCTGTCTGTCTGTCTGTCTGTCTATCTATATGTAATTGTATATATGTATATATATTAATATTAGATAAGGAGAGTACATAAAAGACCTTTTTGAAAACGACAGAAACGAAGAACACATAAGAAAGAACGTTGAAGGACCACCCATAATGAAAGATGAAGTTAGAGCAGCATTGAAAAAGATGAAACCAAGAAAAGCCCCAGGACCAGCCAATATTACTGCAGAGATTATTGAAGCCCTGGAGGATTTTGATATGGAAAAAATAACAGTCCTCCTAAATGAAATTTATGACACTGGAAAAATCCCCAAAGATATGTCAAAATCAATTTTCACTGCTGTTCCAAAGAAAACAGGGGCTATAGAATGCGAACTCTCTCGTACATTCAGTTTGATGAGTCATGTAACAAAATCATATTAAGAGTATCATGATGAGGACAAGGAACAGAATCAAAAGAGAAATAGCAGAAGAACAGTGTGGATTTGTGGAAGGGAAAGGAACTATTAATGCCATATACATCCTATGAACTATCGCAAAGAGGTCAATCGAGTTGAATAAGGATCTATATTTATGCTTTGTTCATTATACCAAGGCTTTCGATCGGGTAAGACATGAAGACTTGATCAACCAACTAGAAAGACTCAATATTGATGGAAAAGATCTACGAATAACTCAGAAATATGTATTGGGAACAAACAGCTGCAATGAGAATAGAAAACGATATAAGCTCTTTCCAAAATATCAAAAAGAGACAGGCAAGGTTGTGTTTTGTCACCAGATCTGTTTTTACTTTACAGCGAAAACATGAGAGACCTAGAAGAATGCCCTAGATTATAACATGTTGCAGGAAAAATGATAAACAACATTCGTTATGCAGATGACACCGTGCTAATTGCAGAAAATGAAAGGGACCTACAAAACCTTGTGAATATACCAGAAATAGAAAGCAAAAACAAAGGGTTGGAGCTAAACAGCAAGAAAACTGAAGTCATGGTAATCAGCGAGAAACATGAAATCCCCTCAAGCAAAATAACAGCAAACGGCACAACCTTGAGATAGGTTGATAAGTTTAAGTATCTGGGAACAATCATCTCACCAGACGGCCGATGCACATCGGAGATGGCCAGCAGAATCGGCCGCGCCAAAACAGCATTCAAGAAGATGAAAAGCATTCTTACCAACAAATGCCTGTTAGTTAACATCAGGAAGAGAGTTCTTGCATGTTATATAGAACCGATAATGTTATACGGTTGTGGGGCGTGGACAGTCAGCAGGCGAGGCCAGAACAAGATTGAGGCAGCTGAGATGTGGTTTCTAAGAAGAATGTTGAGAGTTCCATAGACTGCAAAGAAAACAGGCGAGACGGTCTTGATGGAGGCGGACACAGGAAGATCATTCGTAGGGAAGATTGGGAAAAGAAGGCAACATTTATAGGCCATTTTATGAGGAAGGAGGAATTAGAGCACCTGGTCACAACAGGAAAGCTAGAGGGAAAGAGAGCACCAGGTAGACCCAGGGAGAAAATATTGGACGGATTGCAGAGTGGCTGAAGACAGAGAGGGTGGAAGATGTGCTTGAGGCAACAAGGGATAGATACATAACGAGGGCCATGATTGCCAACGCCATGCGGCAGGGCACTTGATGATGATGATGATGGTAATGATGATATGTATATATGTCTATATATATATATATATATATATATGCATATGTCTATATATATATATATTATATATATAATTATGTATAACATAGATTATATAGATACATTTATATATATATGTATTTATATATATATATATATATATATGTATATATACATATAATATCAGTATTCCAAAAGAAGAGAGAGAGAGAGAGACAGACAGACAGACAGACAGACAGACAGACAGACAGACAGACAGACGGACAGACTGACAGGAATAACGGATTTTTACTGTATTTTCAGGCGAATTTCTCGACATTTTCGAAGAATGTAAACCTTTCACGTTTGAGTGGCACGAAGTCACGGAAGAAGGTGAGCATGATGCATTCTAGCTTCTGTTACTGTAACTCTAAATACATCCATACAATATTAAACTTATGAACTGCGCTGTGTTATTCATCCTCCAGGGTTACCGAAATGATCTCTTGTTTGTGATAATGATGCCAGGCATCACAATGTACTACTGCTGGCTTTGTTTGCACAGACAGATCTAATTTTCTTCTTCTTCTTCTGGCTGGTTCGTTTGTTGAATAAATAGTGCAACAAAAAGAGAGAGGGGGGAGGGAGACAGAGAGGGAGGGAGGGAGAGAAAGCGGGAGAGAGGGAGAGGGAGAAGGGGAAAGAGAGAGAGGGAAAGAAAGAAGGAGAGGGGAGAGAGAGAGAGGAGAGAGAGAGAGAGAGAGAGAGAGAGAGAGAGAGAGAGAGAGATGGAAAATATGTCATTACTCAAGAGAAAAGTAGCATTTCGTCTCAACTGATCGTCTTATAGCAAGTTCTTGCTACTGTACATGTATGTGTACGTGACCATATAAAAGCCACATCGAAATGTATTCGTTAAAGCTTGAGAAACAAAAGGGAAAAAGCAAGAACGCAAGCACTGAAAATACCGCCACCACCGACAGCAATAAGAACAGCAAACAGTAAGAACAAGGACGAAGCTGGTAAGGATAGAAATCACAGCGTGTTTTAAATTGTTTCACGTAAATGTATCTAAAGAAGCAGGTTTGCATGTAAAGTTACAAGTGGGTATGTGTCTCTGTAGAGATAGGCTAATAAATGTAAAAATGATGATTTATCGGAAATTTGTATTGTAAGGAAGGGTAGAGAGAGAGAGGAGGGATGGAGAGAGGGACACACACACACACACACACACACACACACACACACACACACACACACACACACACACACACACACACACTCACTCACTCACTCACTCACTCACTCACTCACTCACTCACTCACTCACTCACACTCACACACACATACATATACACGCACGGACACACACCGTTTTTTATGATCATGAGAGATTTCCTGACGTTCCCCTGACCACGAATGGAAAATGAACTAGCAGCCTCGATCATAAAGTGTTGTTTACGATGAAAAAAAAAACCCCACCAACAACCTCCTTTTCCTTGTCTATTGTACTGCAGTGCAGACTTTCTGTGTAACCTATGGTTCGATCTAGCCAATAAAATAGGCTAAACTTCGTCGTTTTCCGCAAAATCTACATAAAGCGAAACTTTACACATGTTCTAATCCATGGTTCTTACACAATGTGGAGTCACATAATTGTCAATGTGTCCATTGATATTGGTTGCTTGGCAATCAGTTTTGCTTTCAGTTTTCTCAAAACGACTTCAACGCATTTGGAGCATTCTATTTGCGCTGATTACGCTCCTTCAGTACCTAAGGACTGTAGGATTATGTCGTTGGATAGATGTCTCCAGGACCTGGATAGATGTCTCCAGAGCCTGGATAGATGTCTCCAGAGTCTGGATAGATGTCTCCAAGACCTGGATAGACGTCTCCAGAGCCTGGATAGATGTCTCCAGGACCTGGATAGATGTCTCCAGGACCTGGATAGATGTCTCCAGAGCCTGGATAGATGTCTCTAAGACCTGGACAGATGTCTACAGAGCCTGGAGAGATGTCTCCAGGACCTGGATACATGTTTCCAAGGTTTGGATAGATGTCTCCAAGGCTTGGATAGATGTCTCCAGGACCTGGATAGATGTCTCCAGGGCCTGGATAGATGTCTCCAGGACCTGGATAGATGTCTCCAGGTCTATCCAGGACCTGGATAGATGTCTCCAGGGCCTGGATAGATGTCTCCAGGGCCTGGATAGATGTCTCCAGTTTCTGGAGAGATGTCTCCAGGACCTGGACAGATGTCTCCAAGGACTGGATAGATGTCTCCAGGGTCTGATACAGATGTCTCCAGGTCTGGATAGATATCTCCAGGTCTGGATAGGTGTCTCCAGGGTGTGAACAGATGTCTCCAGGATCTGGCTAGATGTCTCCAGGATCTGAATAGATGTCTCCAGGTCTGGATAGATGTCCCCGGAGTCCCCAAGCCTTGGCATTGTCATTGTCAGGTAATAAAACCTGCCGATACCGTAGGTTCTCCCTTTCCAC
This sequence comes from Monoplex corrugatus, assembly GCA_030674185.1. Taxonomy (NCBI): domain Eukaryota; kingdom Metazoa; phylum Mollusca; class Gastropoda; order Littorinimorpha; family Ranellidae; genus Monoplex; species Monoplex corrugatus. The sequence continues at coordinate 89,861,729 of CM060308.1, forward strand.
GACTCCGATGGGACTAAGAGTGAAGCTTTCCTAGAGCCACTGACGGGAGATAATTGGATTCACTCCCACAGCAAAATTTTCCAAGTGAAATGTGGGTTTGCTTTCCCATGAAAAATACGCCACCATAATATGCCCCCCCCCCCCCCCACCCTTACAACCCATTTTGTTTTGTTTTCTCTTGAATTCGTGAATTTTTGATTACTCGTGAACATGGATTTTTCTACAGCTTTTTATTTAATTAAATTGATTCGCAGCGACAAAGATTACAAAATGACACATTTGATATATTTGTTCTATGATGCAGAATACATTCACTTTGGTCTCAAAATCTGACGATCACCACACATCTTTGTCATTATCTATAACATATGTGAAATCCTGTCAAGTGAGGCTTCTAGAATGTATCATAACACACATACCCCTCGCCCCCCTTCGAAACGGCTCCTTCACTACTACTCCATTATTGTTGTTTGATAGTCCCATAAGGGACCCGGTAGTATCTGGAAGAAACTGACGATGCACAGTACAATGTTTTCAGTGTCTGCTACACAAGGCAATGCGGCAGCACTGAATCATTTGCTGTTGTAAAACGCAAAACTGTTCCAACAATGGCTCATCTCTTTTGTGTGTGCCATGCCAGCCTCGTCACCCTGGGCAGTTTTTACGTTCACTAGATACACCATGAGAAGCGTACAAAAATGTCCACGGGCAGACCTCACATTCACAATTACCTAGTTATTGGAAGAAAACTACTATAAGTGTCCTGGCGTATCTGGCATCTAAACGCTGCCTTTATGTGGTACTTGAAAACTTAAAACTTTTTATCATTTGAGGATAGCAACATTAGGATTAACTGGATCTGTCTTACAACTTGTCTTTGTTTTCAAAAATATACATTGACAAACAGATGTAAAAGCGGAATCCATTAATTGAAATTGAGTACCTCAAAATTTACGACAAAAAGATTTTTAAAAAAAAAGAAAAAGAAAAAAAGAAATAAAGAAAAGAAATAAAAGCAAACACATATATAACAGTGACAACACAACTACAGACACCGATAACACTGGGGAAGAAGGTGGGGAGAAAATGAGTAGTAAACGGTGACCAAATGGACTGTAAGCTAAGCACAAGTGATCTTGTCAGAAGTAAATTACGTGTGGGAAGTTACAGCATAGGAGAAACAAAGTTGAGGCACACTCACTCATTTACGCATACACACACGCGCGTGCGCGCGCGCGCACACACACACACACACACACACACATACACACACACACAAACAACACACACACACACACTCAGAAGTCTTCACACCCGCAGGAACACGCACTAGCACGCACAGCTTAGATAAAAACCTCACACTCTTCCCACACTATTTTTTTTTAGATATAAAAACATCACTGCCATCAGAAAAATTCAAATAAATAAACAACAGATGAAAGAAATTATAAAAAAAAAATAAAAAAAAAATAAAAAAAGAACGTTCGTATCACGTATTGTTTATATCTGATTTCGTACTGTCGTTGTTTCAGGTGGATGTGGCGATAAACTCCAAGGACATGTCGTCCTGCCTGAAAAGGATCTTTACCGATTCCTGATGGAATGTGAGACAGTTCGGTCGGAAGGAAAACCCACTCTGTTTTATCGTCACTTAAACTCCAAACAGAAAGTAAGTTCTTGATACTGATAAGACAACTGACAGTAAGTTCCATGATGGACAAACGCTAACAGGAACAGTATTGAAAAATTCTAGAACGATAATGAAGTAAAATTACCTCTGTGTGTGTGTGTGTGTGTGTGTGTGTGTGTGTGTGTGTGTGTGTGTGTGTGTGTGTGTGTGTGTGTGTGTGTGTGTGGTGTGTGTGTGTGTGTGCGCGCGCGCGCGCGCGCGCGCGTGTGAGTGTGTGCGTGTGCATCTCTCTCTCTCTCTCTCTCTTTCACACACCTCTCTCTCTCTCTCTCTCTGTGCATCCTTCCAGCTTCTTTTCTTCCTTTTTTTCTTCTCAGTCCCATCTTTTTTACTTCTTCTTAACTTTGGGGACAAAGCAAACACCGCTACTCATCTCAATTAAACTTATCATAAAGTAAATTTTTAAAAATCGCCCCTCACCCCTCCCCCGCCCAAACAACCAAATAATCAAACAAGAAACAAGCAGACAAGCAAACAAACACCGCTCGTGCAAATGTGTAATACTCACTGAATCCTCGTGAGCTTGGAGGACAGCACTAACAAAAATGATTTTATCATCATTATTATTATTAACTGACCTTGTGCTTCTCTTAAGAAAAGTTCAGATTTATCAACAAATGCACAAAATATTCTTATGTCATGCCAGTAGATGTGTTTATAAGAGTCCATCCGCGTCTGCTCTTATCATTTAAAGTATAGAGTACCTTGTGGTTGTGTTTCTCTTCCGTATCTGTTCATGGCCAAATAAAAGCTAGATTAACTTCTTTTCGCAGGTGATACCACAATTCTTACAAACCACGCTGACGTAACGAAAGTGTTCTAGTTTTGGTTGATCTTGTTGAACAGACAGAAATCGTGTATGTGTGTGTGTGTGTGTGTGTGTGTGTGTGTGTGTGTGTGTGTGTGTGTGTGTGTGTGTGTGTGTGTGCGCGCGCGCGTGTGCGTGTGTGCGTGTGCGCGCATGCGTGCGTGTGTGTGAGCATTTGTGTGTGTGTGTTTGTGTGTGAGAGAGGGAGGGAAGAGAGAGAGGGAGGGAAAGAGAGGGAGAGAGAGGGAGAGAGAGGGAGGGAGAGAGAGAGAGAGAGAGAGAGAGAGAGAGAGAGAGAGAGGTCATCCTGCCTGAACGTGGCACTGACGTGGTACTTTTAATGTAAGAGACTACAAATAAGGTGTAATGATGTCCAATGCCAATGCTCTAATTTTCAGATATGAACACGCCAAACATCGACGGTGTGGACTACAGAGTTTGAGATCACGAGCGTCAGCCAGACCACGAGCGTCAGCCTGGCACAGACAGTGCTGATCAATACACTGAAAAGCCACTAAAAAGCCGTCCTATCCAACAACACGTAGTAAACAGAGCCAATACCCAACACATTGCCTTGTCAAGGACGGAGCACTGTCACACGAAAATTGACAAGAAAATGAAAACAAAAACAAAAACAAAAACAAAAAACTTGTAGTTACAGCTGAACTCACACAGAAACGCGGAAGCAGAGAAGGAAGACGAACGTTTTGATGTTCTGTTCTTTTGAAAGACATGTGGGGAAAAACGGCCCTTTTCCACTTATTGAAAAAAAAAAGGTTGCCCCATAATCTTAAGTCGTTGGGGAATAAGTTGGGAGAGACCTTACCTCTTCTCCAGCCCACCCGTTATCAGGTTGATACCCGTCTTCTCTCCCTCACTGCTATACCTTTCCTACGCCTGAAGGTAGACTGGTATCTGTTCACAGGTGACTGGTTGGATGGCCATATGCACCACGCTCTTTTTTTTATCCTCGGACCATTGTCAAACGATGCAAACCTATGCTGGTAGATTAAAAGGCCGGAGCATTAATGGTGTGCGAAACACTCCTTGCATTACCTAGACGCTACTGCCCAGAACAGATTTCACCGGGCCCCACCTTCTAACACGAGTTCCTCACAAAGTGCACTGCTGGGAAAAATCATTGACGAAAATTATCTAACGTGACGATATATCTGTGTGTGTGTGTTGTATGGGCACATTTTTTTTCTTTCCCCCTTCTCTCACTCTCCCTTCCACCTCAGTGTAAAAATCATAGCTGACATTGTTGGCTTGTTTGATTTGTATGACTGTTGCTTTTACAATATAAATATGCCACTGCGCCAGATCATAACAGTACATGAATGCTTGTATGTGACAGATCCAGATTATTCCCTGGAACGAGCAAGACAATAAATACCTTGCCAATAAGTGTCAGCAATGCTGGTCAGCGGAAAAGAACTCTGTGTATGTGTCAAATTTTGAGCACACTGCAAGGCCTGTGACTGCAGGCGTTATTGCCAGAGCAATGGAAAAATTCGGCTTCGTTGAAAGCGTCTCGCTCTTCACGGACGAATATCACTATCCACGAGGTGAGTGAAAACGATTTCCTCATGAGACGAAGCCTGTGCAGCTGAAGACCCAAAATGAATCCTTTTAGGCTAGGTCCGTTTGGGTTAAGGTTCTTTTTGACAAAAATACGTTTAGATATATTATCCGAAAGCATCATAACCATGATTTGTCAGGAGTTCTTTTAGGTTTAGGTTCAGGTTCAGGTTCATACTGCCTATAGCCCAACCGACTTCTAGAGCCATATCAGGGCTAATACCACGTTGAAAATAACACCCAAGTAAAAAGACAAAGGTTAAAAGCCAAGCCCACGATTATTCATTCAAATCCAATATACATTTAACAATTTTTCCCATACGTCAAATCACATCAGATGAAATCTTTTGATACCTTGTGAAATTTGAAAACTGCTTCTAGAGGAACATCTCTGAAGCGGTTCTTCAAGGAATCCGCTGTGTAGTGTTTGTCTCACATTATGCAAGCTCAAGGTGTCTGATGCACAGCAGCTCGTCACGTGGCATATGGTGTTTCTTCAGTTTTTTAAAGATACGAATAAATGCATGTTGTGCGACCTATGACATTGTTTTTCCTACACTTCCCAGGAGCAGATGGGAAGAATCTCTTTGAGGCTGGGGCAGATTTGAAAAAGTGTGTCTGTCTGTCTGATCGTTCCAATCCTCCTGTCAGAGATTTCTCAAGCAAGTTTGTATTTTGGTTTTCAGACCTGTGTAATAAATGAAGGATTTAGGCAACTCTTCCCTTGTGGCATTCTTGGCTAGGCAGTCAGCCTTTCATTGCCTCCAGTACCAACGTGGCGAGGAATCCAGGCAAAGACAATGTGGTAACCTTCACTTGCAAGAAAAGAAAAGAGTTCAAAGAATTCCAGAAGCTCTGGGTGACTAGCGTTTCGGCCAGCAATTACCTACAGAGCGGAAAAGGGAGTATGAAAAGAGAGAAAATCTTTGTTTGGATTTGGACACCATTTTTAGTGCCAAAACCAGAGGAATCAGTCCAGCAGTATAAACGGACATGTTTGAGGCAATATGTTTCTAAATGAACAACTGGGAACAGCTGAACAGAAGGCAGCAACATGCACACCTTCGCCAGACTTGGATCCATCAGTAAATATTTTGTGGGATGACGGAAATTTCTTGAAGGCGTTCTTTTGTAAGGTGTGAAAAGCTCACACATTCAAAGACATATCAAATCTATAATAGTTAAACAAGCTGGTCAAGCCGTTCTAAACAAATCCCTTTTCACAACAAAAATAATAAAACAAAACATTTGTTTCTAACACTTTTCTAATTGCAAAACTACATGCAGCTGAAACATGTAAAAAACCCATAGCTCTTAAAACTATCAGACATACAGATACAGGTACAGTTTGTGATTAAAAAAAGGAAGAAATGGGAAAATGTTGCAGTGCGTGATAAGCGTCGCTGTAAACGAATTTAGACTGATTTTTTCCCTTAATTTATTATAGTAACATTACTATTAATGTCGATGGAAAAGATCTACGAATAATCAGGAATATGTACTGGGAACAAACAGCTGCAATGAGAATAGAAAACAACATAAGCTCTTTTCAAAACATCAAAAGAGGAGTCAGACAGGATTGTGTTTTGTCACCAGATCTGTTTTCACTATACAGCGAAAACATCATGAGAAACCTAGAAGAAGACCCTGGATTAAAGGTTGGAGGGAAAATGATAAACAACATTCGGTACGCAGATGACACCGTGCTAATTGCAGAAAATGAAAGGGACCTACAAAACCTTGTGAATATACTAGAAACAGAAAGCAAAGGTAAGGGGTTGGAACTAAACAGCAGGAAGACTGAAGTCATGGTGATCAGTAAAAAACATGAAATCCCCTCCTGCAAAATAACAGCAAATGGCACAACCTTGACACAGGTTAATAAGTTCAAATACCTGGAACGGTCATTTCATCAGACGGCAGATGCACATCGGAAATAGCTGGCAGAATCGGCCAAGCCAAAACAGCATTCAAGAAGATGACAAGCATTCTTACCAACAAATGCCTATCAATTAACATCAGAAAGAGAGTCCTTGAGTGTTATATAGAACCAATACTGTTGTACGGATGCGAGGCGTGGACAGTCAGCAAGCAAAGCCAGAGCAGGATTGAGGCAGCCGAGATGTGGTTTCTCAGAAGAATGTTGAGAGTACCATGGACAGCAAAGAAAACAAACGAGACAGTCTTGATGGAGGCAGACACAAGTCGATCACTGATAAGAAAGATTAGGAAAAGACAAGCAACATTTATAGGCCATTTTATGAGGAAGGGGGATTTGGAGCACCTGGTCACGGTGGGAAAGCTGGAGGGAAAGAGAGCACCGGGTAGACCCAGGGAGAGAATGCTGGACGGACTTGCAGAGTGGCTGGGGATGAAGAGGGTGGGGGAGATGCTGGGTGCAACGAGAGATAGAGATGGTTGGAAGTCCATGGTCGCCAACGCCATGCGGCAGAGCACATGATGATGATGATGATGATGAATGTTTAACAAGGTAATAAAAATACTATCAACAAATAGTAGTGTTTAACAAGGTAATAAAAGTACTATCAACAAAGCATAACCAGTTTTACAAATGGCTTCCCTGGCACGCTTTCCATGGAAATCCACTCTGATAGGTAACCACAAATTAACATAAAAAGGAGGGGGGATTGGATAGCGCTGAGACATGGTAATATCATTTTCCATGGAAATATCAACTTGCGTCTTGCGTGGAGAACATTTCAATATGATGAATCCGATCCAATTATCAATGTGACAAAAATGTTAATCCAATAATTTGAATTCGATCCAGTTAAAACAGTTTCAGGTAGGCTAGATTTTAACAACGGCAGACACGAAAAAATCCTTCATTCGGTCAATGTTCAAAAATGTCTGGTAAGGTAGATACATTTAATGTCTGTGCAGCTGGTTTCTTTATGATACATACATTGATATATGTTTATGTCCGTGTGTGAGCAGGGTCTGCTTGTGTGTCATTTATGCACCCTGAGAGTCGCGATGATGCTGTAGATGTCGGCTACTGTGCAGCTGGAATAGCGGATTCTGGCATTCAGATACAGGTAAATTTGGTCTACAAATACTGAAAATAGCTACACAGATGGACAAAGAGACATACAGGTAGACAGATGGACGGGCAGCCTGTGAGACAGACTGACTGATAGATAATAATACAGATAATTAATAATAACAATGACAACACCAACAACAATAATAATGATGATGATAATAATAATGATGATGATGATGATGATGATGATGATGATGATGATGATATTACCACCACCACCAATAACAACAACAACAACACTGCAAGCGCTTTCTAACAAGCCATGGTGGCATGCGATATAACACAGATGTCCATGAGGCCATCTGTATCAGACCAGAAGGGCGTTCACCATTGAGGTCTCTTCAGGGTGTAGTAGCACCAAGTCCTGCACCTCGACACAGCAGCCGGCAAGAACTGGAAAAAAATGGTCTCATTCATCGCCAGATGTGGCTTGACCACATAGCTGGCAAACAAGTGAAGAAGATGAAAAAAAAAAAAAAAAGCCAAGGACTTAGCCTTGTGTAACGCTAAACCATACCGTCGGTATATTTTGAACCATGATCATTGACAAAAACATTCTGTCAGAAATGTAAGAACCTGAAATACTATAACAATGTTCTAATCTATACAGAAGACGACTGCGGCCTGTAGTTTCACCTGCAGAAGACAAATCAAGGAGAGTCAAGGCAAGACACACTGCAACTATCCAAAGCAAACAGAATTTCATTTGCTACCTCGTTTAAGGAGTGTCGTCTCAGTGGTATAGGGGTAAACAGACTAAAATAATCAATGCAAACCATTGGCTGTCAGGTACAAACATAACTTCCTGCTATACTATTTTCTCAATGATCTCCAGACAGAAACTTGCAAGTTTGAGTCTAAGTGGTAATTTTTCGGGCTGTTTTCACCAAGATTTTATTTTGAAAAAAAGGGCTTAAAACAGTGTTTTGAACAGTCACGAAGAAGCCTCGTAGCAATACTTCACATACTACATGTCAATGGTGGGAGGATCTCATCCGAGTACTAATTGCATCAAAGACGCGGAGACAGAGGACACGTTATTGATTTGGACTTGAACAAGTATCTTTCTGACTTCATGTTACAGACAACAGGATGTACATTTGTGAAAGATCCATAGAAACAAACTAAAGAAGATCCATAGAAATAAAACTAAAGAGACTATTTATGTAATTTCAAATGTATTAGACGTGTTTTATTCCCAAAACTACTTTTGTTGCAATTTGAGTTGTTTGTCTATTGGAATGGGCTCTCTCTCTCTCTCTGAAGCTGGAAGACATGCTCTTTATCTACAAGTTCCCCTAAGCAAACCATTGATACATATTGAGAGCCATCAGCAGAATTGATGACTACCCTTTCACTTGCGCAAACTGACAGGATCCCTGAATATCATAGCAGGCATAATCGGGTTGCACTTCGCTTGATTTCCTTTCGTTCAAGGGATATTAACAGCATACGAATGTGCTGAAACTAACAGACTGCATGTGCTTATTGATATTTGATACCAATGAGCTGGCCATAGGTACAGTAATGTGGTATACCGATTTTGTAATGTCACGTCGGAAGTCGATATTTGATGTACAGCATTGGACTATCGGAAAATTTTGTAACCTCTACTCCCATCCTCAGTTCCCACCTCTGAACGGGCTCGTCGACCTGTCAATATCTTAAGAAATAATAATGATAGTCCGTGTATTCTATGTAAAATACTGACAATACTAATTAGACAGTATCGCTTTGAAAATGTGCTGGTTGTGTGGTTCAATTGATGAACTCGATATATAACATCTGGAGAACAAATCCTGCAACATAAAAATTGGCCAATTTACCGCCCATCTTAACGCTACAATTATTCTGGTGATGCCAGCTCAAGGTTTCTCAGATACTCTCTATCCCGTTTCTATTTCAATACATTTGCCAGAGCGTACGGTTGGCTTAGTCAGACAAATCTGCGTATTTCTTGTCAAATAATAATGATACAGCTATGAGACTATGCGGTCAGTATGATCTTGACAGTACCAGTTGTTATTCTGTGCACATCCCTTAGGATGAAAATAAATTATTCTGTGTCCGATATGTAAAATAAAGACAATGCAATTTGTAGAATGAGCGATAAGAATGACGAATGAGTAATCTGTCCAACAATGACACTATGATATCGTTGTATTTCAGATCGAGATCAAACCATGGCGACAGTCGGTAGTTGCCTGGTCGACGTGGACAGACTCAGGTAGGCCTGATATAATTACAATATCATTTGTGATCATTAGAAGTTGCGTGTGGAATGTAGTGCGTTGTACACATGCACAAGCACGCACGCACGCTCACACACAGACGTGTGTGTGTGTGTGTGTGCGTGCGTGTGTGTGTATATGTATGAGAGAGAAAGGGAGGAGAAAAAGAGAGAGGGAGAGGGGGGAGAGAGAGAGAGAGAGAGAGAGAGAGAAAGGGAGAGAAAAAGAGAGGAGGGAGAGAGAGAGAGAGAGAGAGAGAGAGAGAGAGAGAGAGAGAATTCGGAACTCAGAATTTTTAATGTACATCGATCTTAGGCCACAAAAGAATAGTCAGTGGGGTGGGGAGAGAAATAGGGCTTTTGTGATTTATACAAATTTTGCAATTCATACAATTACATCGTCGAAAATTGTCCCTTTCAATGTTTTCCTCAGTCGGTGTAACAGTCAACAGATTTCTCTTTTGCTGACCCGATCTAACATTTAATGAAGGAACACACTAATCAGTACTTGACTATCGTCAAGCTTAATCAGTGCATTAAGGCATCAAACGAGTCGTAATTAATATAATTAACACACACACACACACACACACACACACACACACACACACACACAACACACACAAACAAACAAACATACATATACATACACACACACACACACACACACACACACACACACACCACACACACCATATATAATTATATATATATATATATATGTATGTATATCGTTCCATTCTTCCATCTGCTGGTCAAGTATTTAACCTCTCTGCATATTCAATGGTTAGTCAATTAACACAATCATCAATCGATCAACAATTGATGATTTAATCAGCTGGCTTGCGAAATAATCGCTTCACTTTATCCATCGAATCAAATAAATACTTAGTACATGCGTTGTGCCGTGGCGAACGATCAATCAATCAATCAATCAATCAATCAATCATATACCACTCAATCATTCAATTAACCATACAACCACAACAGTAAAATAATCAACCATTTCACCACCAGATAGTCACTTAATAAAATCGCTCTATAAACCAAACCGATTAACCAATCACCAAACAATTTTGATCAGTTTCATATGAATCATTCTCCCGATCAAGTACTTAATCAGCAACCAATCAATGGATCAATCGATCAGTCTATCCATCCATCCATCAATCAATGAATTATACAATCAGTTAACCAATCAAGTCAATGAATAATCAATTTACCAATAGTTATAAATCAAGTAATCGATAAACCATTTAATTTTTCAATAAGCATCTTTACCCCCCACATTCTTGTGCATATTTTATTACAGTCTGAGCACAAGACTTAAAAGCACATAATAAGCACACATCAGTTTATATCACAATGGTACTAATGTTAATGGCTTTACCATTTATTATAACCATACAGCCTTGGATAATTACTGTGAAATGCAGTAATATAGTACTGGTGATAACTTATTTTCGTTAGTTTATCAATTCATGATTTTTTTGCGCCTGTTGATGGCATGAAAAACAAATCTGGGGACATTGTGTCTATGATGAGAATTTTCTGCTTTGAATAGTAGATAAAGTGGTATTCTAGCTGAATCTTTGAGGAATTCTACTGTAATATCTGTGTAAGTGGGGCATTCATATATAAGATGACATGTGTCTTGCAAAATGGGCATGCCTTTTTGTGAATACTCTCACTATAACGATTTGAATTGTTATTCAGCGGTAGTACGTTAAACCTTAATTGTGTGATTGAAACCCTGAAACAATATGTACCATTGTCAGAAATTTTTCTTTTTCAAAATTTATTTTGAATGACCTATAGCACTTACATCTGTCACAATCTCTAACAATACTAGTACATTTTGGATAAACAGATCAACAAATTTTTGTCTGAATATGTTTTGAAACAGTTTTACATCCCCTACTCCCTGTTGCAGCCATATAATGTTGAAACCTGTATCACACAAGATTTTCCTCACCTCTGATGCCCAACAATCCTTTCCATTTGTAATTCCAGAAGCATTTGGTAAGCTTTATGCAGTAATCTTTCGGCACTCATTTGTAGCAGTTTGAACCAATATCTTAAGCTTGCAACAGCAGTGTTTACGAATAATGGATATCTTCCAAAATGTATAGGAAAACCAGCCTGACTCTATGAGATCAAATTATTAGCCTCTAACCAGGTGTACAATCTCATGTTCAGTATTGTTGTGTAACATTTAGATATCTTGCTTAATAAAGATACACCTGTATGATTATTTGTATTTTCAGGATTCCCTTTCTTGTATATGGGAATGATTACAGCTTTGGACCACTTTTTTGGATATATCCCCGAGTCGAAAATTATATTAAACAGTTTGGTTAGAAAAATCAGGACATTTCAGCTGAAACGCTGTCAATTCCGCTTGCTTTACCAGTCTTAACTTTGTCAACTGCTCGTTTAACCTCTTCTTCAGGTATATCTCTATTTACTGTATGCTCCCTTTCCTCGACAGATCTACCTCAATATCACAGTGTTCACCAAAATGTCCCCCATTAGTTTGAAGAATATTCTTAAAATGTTCGAACCAAACATGTATATCAATATCATTCGAGACTTTGTTTTTGTTTCCACAACCCATACTTCATAGCAGTTTCCAAAACTGATGAATGGTTTCTACTTTCTGCTTTCTAAATACTTGTCTCTTTGTCTTTAGTAAACGTCCGTCCTTTTTCCTCGCTTCCACATATGAAATTCTACCTCCTTCTTTCCTAGTTTTCCTAAAATAATCTAGTTTATGCCTAGTTTCTTTTGTTTTTGTTTGCTTGCTGGCAGTCCTTGTCAAACCATTCTGATCTTTCATTCCGGTTAACTTTAAACGTTTTATACATGCAGGCACTGGCATCTTTTAGACATTGCAGAAAGGTATTCAAACCACTATGCACATCACAATATAAAGTATTTGTGGCCAGCATAAGTCTGTCTTGAATATCACTGCTTCTCAACGTTTTGTGGAACTCAGCTTCCAACTCATGTTTCCAAATAAGTTTCTCACAAGCCTCCTTTTTGCGTTGACCTGTTTTACCAAGACCAGCTTCAGCAATATCACTTTCAATTTGAACCATCATAGCGACTGGTAGGTGATCAAAATCCATGGGAGTGTTGTTTGATGCAGAAGGCTCCTTATTCAGCCTAAGGAAAGTCTTGTGGTGTAGCTGAGTCTGTAGCGGCTTCTGCATAAGCGGACATAGCAAATTAACAGAATATTCGGCTAGGCCAGGAAATGTGTCTCATGCTGATGTTCGTCATGGTATGTTAATGTTACTGCTCGTAAACTGTTTTTTGTTTATGTCATGTTCAGAAACCCTGCTTGATCTCTGACCTGTCATATCAAGCAGACCCTGTCAAGCATCATACTCCGAGTCAAGACCAGGTCCCTCAAGTCCAGAAGAGAAGCTTGCATTTCAGCATTGCTCCAGCAACATGGCCGGTCCAGACTCTGACGAACATGATACAATAAACGTGAATAACCTTGGTTAGACCCAATTACGAATTGATCAAGCTTGAAAGGCATCAAACTACTGGTACGATTACGCTCTTAAGAATTTGATTATTTAAGAAAAAAGACTCATATTTTTCTCAAGCTATTTAGTGTGAATATTTTTCAGTTTCAACATCAATTCTGGCAATTACAAAATTAAAATGGTCAACATTCTCGTTTTCTTTGCATAAGAAATATTCTCGTCACGCCAAAGCGGGTTATTTCACAATGTATTGTACAGTCTAAAGACACTTTGGCAAAACAACGAGTATACATGCTTCCGAGAAAACAAAATGGAACACTTAAAATTACTATTTTTTCTTGTTAAGGCTAATATAGATTTGTTTGCTTTCTTCTTCTTTTTCTTCATTTCTCTCTCTCTCTCTCTCTCTCTCTCTCCCTCCCTCCCTCCCTCCTGGGTGATGCGTTACAGGGAAATTTGAGTGTTTCCAATGTTTGTTTGCTGTTGTTGTTGTTTTCCCCAAACCACGTTCATTTCCCTTTTTTCATTCTTAGAAGTGAAACTTTTAGACGTAAAACAAATTCGGGATACATTTTAGGTGAATTCATCAAGACACAAATGTATGTTTTTACAGTGGCAGTTGAGCTCTTTAGGGGTATAAAGGCCTGGCTAGCGTAGAGATAAAGCATTCGTCTTCCAGCGTGACTGTACAGGTTCGAGCCAAGGTCACCCCATAACTGTAAACGGGTATCTGATCTTGTTTTAAATTACACGTACAACTGTTTACCTAACGTTTATACATCTCTGCATATATTTTTAGAGCTAAATTTTCTTGGATTTGAGATCAATACATGTTATTTCTCATATTGTGTTGGTTCAAATGCTATAACGGAGTTCTGGTTGTACCTTCATTGATTTTATTGGTGAAAAGTACTGGAAAGCCTCTTAGTTTGATTATTACCTATTATCATCGTATCTTTGAAACTGTTCATTTTGTGTTTTTGTGCCGTGATTCCTTGCTTCATAGATATTTTTGAAAATGTTTCTTATTTTTCATAGTTACTTTCAGAACGAGAGAAATGTTATGATTTAGATGCTGCTTTTTAACGCCAGTTCTCTTGCAGGTTGTGTAACAATGTCACTAACCTTTAAAAACCTCTATTTCTTGAGAAATAGATCACTGTGGCAGCTCTGCTAACGATTGTTTTTAAGCAACCTAATTAAGATTTCTGTTTTCGTCAAATTTTCAACAAATTTTTCATAACTGTGTTTGTACCACTTTGGTAACAAGTCTCGTTGCATTTACTGTATCAGTACGTTTTTATTCTGTTTCATTTATTACCATCAGCAGCCAATTAAGATAGGTTTGGCAAACGTGTTGGAGATACTCGATTTCTTGAACACAGAATTTTATAGGAACATCAGTTTGTAACTCGTTTGTTTCTTGATTACAAAATTCTGGCACAGATTTAAACAAATGATTTGATACGTCACACAGTCGAATATGTCAACCTGTTTTTAAAATTGACAATAATCTGTCACGATGTCTAATAATGTACGACCAATGACAATACACGCTCCTGCCATTTTAATAACTTCATAACCTTCACATGGCATACCCTAGGTTGTTTGTATCAGAATCAGCAGGATATCTCAATGACAATGCATTAATGCACTGACAGATTTGTGATCAATCATTAAATAGTTATTTTTCTATAACACTTCTGCTAGTATCCACTGTGAAGGAATGCTTGTATGTAATTCAATGACTGACGAAAATAATCGGTTTCAGACACCTCAAGAGTTATTGGAGTTTACTGGAGTTATTTCAAGTGAGAGTCACCGCGCTCGGACAGCTCCATATGCCCTGTACCCAAATCAGCCAGCAGTTATCTGACATATTTTCTGAGCCTGCACAAAACCATATGCGCTGGCAAGGTTCTGAAAAGAGGGAAAGGAGAGAAGTGACCTACCAAACACTAAGCTGACACCACCAGAATGATTTAAACATTAAGATAGGCAGCGACTCAAGATATCAGATCTTGAGTTCGTGGCTCTACCAACAAACCCGACACTTCAAGAGTCATCCAAACTAAAGATAGCATTTCTGTCATAAAGTATCATAGTAGGGTCTCAACCACCTCATTCCCATATAAACAAAAAGGATTATAGGGCAAACTTTACCTACCACTACCTTAAACCACAATACCGATAATGTTCAGCGGAAGATGCATCCAAACAACAGGGTGAAATATATACATCTAAGCAATACCATTTTACCCAGGGAGTGTTTAACAGGTTGAAAGATTTTACTCAAATTATAAGTTACAATGGTTTATTAAACTTTTAGGACTTATTGGAGGAATTTTAATTAAATCTTAAATGTTACAGTTGTTAACCATAGTTGCCGGTTGTTTAAAATAATAATCATAGGGTCGGGTTGGTTTCTTCTCGTACTTTGTATTGATCTTTAATTTAGTTTAGTCTGAACGATTCTAAAGGTAAAGTGTACGAAACACAAAACGTATGTACATACACTTTGACATATTATGTTTTATGATGCTTTTTAACATTTTACATGTATGATCAATAAAATCATTCATTTTGTATACAAATATACGTGTGTGTGTATGTGTGTGTATGCGTGCGTGTGTATGTGTTGCGTGTGTGTGTGCGTGTGTGTATGCGTGTGTAGGCTATGTGTGTGTGTAAATCGGTATAAAAACAGTTGCTGGTGTACATTAGGAAACCAAGTGCTCTTACCTTTACTGTCCAACTTGTGCAGCAGCCTATTTCATTTTGATAAGTTTTGAAGAGCTTCCAGCTATTGCCCATTCTAGTTCACATCAATTAAACTACTACAATACTGTTACTATTGGATGTATAGTATGATCAGCAACGTTTGTCAGTCATGGAAAACTATGGATTTGTGCCTCATCATCTAAAACGTTTATGATGTTTGGGAGTCGTTTAAAGAACCTATCCTTTATTTCATCAGAGTATGTATCATTGCAGACGCAGCTGAAAAGAGTTCCAGCTGGATTTGGTCAAGAAGGAACAAAAATAAGCTTCATAAGGCTTAAAATTCCCTTACACGTTGCCAATGTCCACTAGCTAAGTGATTAAAACATCCGTTGCAAGGTGACACCTGACCAGCTTGGATATGTGGATTCGAATCCTGATGGAGGATAAGTTTCATCTTAAAAAACTGGGGACAGCAGTAGGGCATCCAGGAATCATGACATGGATGCGGCCCGGCCCATCTAGCGTGTCAGGAGATAAGGCTTAACCCTTTGACTCTCACACCCTGCATTGTCAACTACGCTAGCAAAGCAAAATCTTAACCCTCTGACTTCCTCGCCCTATCCACCAGCTTCCTTGACGGGGAGGTTCTCCTCTGAGGACCTTCTGCTTTTCGGCTCTCCCCAGAGTTTTTTGCTAGACTGCATGATGCGTATATCTGGACGTATTAGTGATCGTCCTCTCTACTCTAATCTTGATGGTTCTCTCATAAAGAAGGTGAGTTTCTATTGGATACTTTGCTGCTTATTTCTTCATGTGTGTAGATGAAATCCCTGGTCCAAGTTAAAACGTCTCCATACCAAAAACAAAGTTGGCATTAATTTCTTTTATTCGTCTGTCCTTTCTTCTACAGTCTGATATTCCAAATATCCGCAATTTGCATTGTTTCTGCATGAATATTGTTTTTCGTCCTCTCAGACAGCAGATAATCCAGATGCCAATTTTGCTTGATTTAATTCGTTCTTTTTTAAATTTCAATTTTCCATTCCGATTTCTGTCTTGATCATCTGTCCTTTTCATTTTATAATGCTTTCTTGAGTAATTGTTATCCACTACTGACCTGCTAGGCCTGTCACAACCTCAACAGAATCCTGTCAACCGAAAACAGGTTTGAACACGTAGCTAAAGGTAACGATGAAAAAAAAATTGTCTAATCAGAGTGATTGCCAATGTTTAAGCAAACGGGAACCAAAAATATACAAAAAAGAATGAGAACGTGCATTCAATATGAAGGCGCAAATTTTCGGCCAACTTTGGCCATCATCAAATTGTTTCATCGGATAACGGGGCTCTGGTTAGAACAATTGCTAACAAAGAAACAAACAAAACGAAACAAACAAACAAAAATCAAAAACAAAAAATGAAACGGACTGATCAAGGGACAAACGAAATGGAAATGGAAATTCAAAGAGACTCGAGCAGTACATTATACTACAGAAGATCGCTGACTCAGTTAAGAAACGAAAACTACATTGATACGGTCATGAAATAAAATCCAATGGGTTCACTTAATCAATCCTCCAAGGAACTGTTGAGGGACGGAGACCGATGAGAAGACATGCGCGCGCGCGCGCGCGCGCACACACACACACACACACACACACACACACACACACACACACACACACACACACACAAACACACACAAGCACATATGTGAATAGACGTTAAAAGAAATAACGAACGAAACACACACAAACAAACTAAAACAAAACAAAAGCAAAACAAAATAAAACAACGAAAACGATGAACTGACTACCTTGTGGAATGGACAGAGAAACCATTTGAAGAGACCCAAGCTTTGGCACACAAAAGACACAGCTGGAGGAATCTAGTGAGTAGTTCTTCAGCGTGGCGCCCCAGTGACTCAACATGGAGATGGGGGAGAAGAAGAAGAAGAAGAAGAAGACGAAGAAGAATACAAGAGAACAAAAAATAAGTGGAAAAAAAACTGGATGGAAAACAAAAGGACTTCCCTGACGAGTCGCTGAGCAAGAGAAAATATGTGAATACTTGTAACTAGGAAACAGGGGAAAATATATGCATTCTACAACGTCGAGTGGTCGTGCCATGTCACTGTTGTTTTATCCTAATGATGGCCAGGACCAAAATAATGAATACTGGAAATCAGATATTGAAGATTGGCAAACTATAACGCACTATTTGAGTTTCCTGTTTTGAGACGGTCATCTATCATGTGCCATGCCACACGACGTTGGCGATCATGACCCTCCTTACGAATCTACCTTTTGACGCTCCAAGTTTGTCTCCTACTCTTTTTTTGTCCCAACCCACTCTGCAAAACTGTCAAATATTTTCTCCCTGGGTCTACCTGATAGTTGTTTTTCTTCTCGATTTCCTGTTGTGACCAGGTGTTCAAATTTCAGTTGCCTCATAAAATGTTCTGCAAATGTTGCTTGTCTTTTCCTAATCTTCTTCATTAATGTGCTTCATGTGTTTGCTTTTCTTAGGGTTGTCTCGTTTGTTTTCTTTAATGTCCACGAAACTCAACATCATTCTTAGAAAAACACACTTCAACTGCCACGATCTTTCTTTGACTTTGCCTACTTTGTCTATTGAGTGTCCAGGCCTGGCATCTGCACAATAATACTGGTTCTGAAAAGCGCTCTATCTGATGTCCATTGATAGGCATTTGTTGGTAAGAACGCTTTTATTTTCTGGTATGACGTTATAGCTTGGCCAATTCTGTTGGATATTTCCAATGCGCATCTGCCGTCTGGTGAGATAACTTCTTAGATATTTAAACTTATCAACTTGTCTCAACGTTATGCCATCTGCTGTTATTTTACATGAGGGTATTTATCTATCTATACATATATATATATTTTTTTTTACTGATTACCATGACTTCAGTCTTACTATTTAGCCCTTGCCCTTTATTTCCGCTTTCTATTTCTATTATATTCACAACAGATTGTAAATCTTTTTCATTTTCTGCAATTAGAACGGTGTCATCTGTATAACTATGATTGTTTACTGTTTTCCTTTAATTTTTATCCCTGGTATTCGTCTAGGTTTCTTTTGATGGTTTCTCTATAAAGTGAAAACAAACGTGATGACAGAACACATCTTTCTTTAACCCCTTTTTTAAATATTTTGAAAAGAGCTTATAACATTTCTCGCTGCTGCTGTTTGTTACCAATACATATTCCTTACTATTCTTAGATATTTTCTATCAGTCTTGAGCTTTTCCAGTTGGTTGATCAATTCTTCGTGTCTTACCCGATCAAAAACCTCGGTATAATCAACAAAACATAAATATAGATTCTTATTCACCCAGTTAATCTTTCTATGAGAGTTCTTAGGATCTATCTGGCATTAACAGTTCCTTTCCTTTCAATACAACCACATTCCTGTTCTGCTGTTTTTGATTTGATTCTTTTCCTTGTCATCATCATGAGAATTCTTAATAGAATCTTTGTTACACGACTCATTAGGCTGATTCTACTTGTGGTTGTCTCGGGAAAGACCAAGGCTAAGGAAGTAAATCTTGGCAGAAAATCAGATAGAAGGCAGTGGTTAAGCACCATCGTATCTTCCCTAGAAAAATCATGCCCCAAAACAATAACAGTTATACACACAGAGACACAGACAGACAGACGGACGGACAGACAGACAGGCAGACACACACACAGACACACATTATATATGTATGTATATATATATATATTATATAGTGCATCACCTGTCAGTACTAATGTAAAGCATGCATGGGCTACGCACACATAGGCGCACGCATCTAGAAATGTTTGTATGCATGAATTCATAAAATGTACGAAAATACATGCATGGACAAATGAGTTTCCATGTAAATATCGGACACACACACACACACACACACACACACACACACACACACACACACACACACACACACACACACACACACGCACGCACACACACACACATACACACAAGTACATATGCATGCGCATACATGTAGAGTAGCGGTGTGCTTAAACGGAAATTCCCATTGATATTGACTTTTAGCTGGCAACATTGAACACATTGAGCATTCAACGCCAACGGGAAATCCCGACAGAGGTCTACTACAATCATTACGTCATTGATAAACATAATTCTGGAGATTTCAAGAAGCGACGTAGAGAAACTGTAGTAGCTCACTTTGTGGATCAAAACAAAGGATGGCTTATCAATAATCGTGATCTTACATAAGAATAAAACAGCATTCTAAAGATACACGGACATGGTGTTCGTCTGTCGTCGTCGACAATGACCATGGCTTCATGAAGTTGCTTTGAGTCAGTGTGTCCGGAGGTGACTGATCAATCCGATCCGGGCACGGAAGTAACGTCCACACGGACATATCTGCATGTTTGTTATGCAAATTGGCTATAACCTGAGTACAGATTATTTTCCTGTTGGGCTTGACCTTTTGCCTGTGATCAAGACTTTGGCTCTGCAAGGAGTAATTACAGCTGGATAATTTTCTGGGATAAAAGAAAAGAATCTTGTTCTGCTCATATTTTGCTTCTGATCCGGTAAGTCTCTCTGTGTCTCTGTCTCTCTGTGTCTCTGTCTCTCTCTCTGCGCGCACATATGCATGTATGTGTGTGTGTGTGTGTGTGTGTGTGTGTGTGTGTGTGTGTGTCTGTTTCTGTGCCTACGCAGTGTGTGCGTGAGAGAGAGAGAGAGAGAGAGAGAGAGGATTACAACAGCGTTCTGACAGCAATGTTTAAATGACACTAAGTTCCGTTAACTGATTGATTACAAACAGATTGTTGTCCTTATGTACTTAGGCAATACTAGGTTCAACAATTAACTCAAAGGTGGCTGTGGTGAAGAACGAGTTGCTACTTATCTCGAACACCCACGCACACACAGTATACACGCACACACAATTAGTGCATTCATATGCACGCACGGACACACGCACTCTCTCTCTCTCTCACACAACGCACACACACGCGCGCACGATTCTATCATAGTTGTAGCTACATAATCAATCCTGGTTTAAACTGTTACACACACACACACACACACACACACACACACACACACACACACACAAACACACACACGC
>CM060308.1:89887450-89907450 GCA_030674185.1 Monoplex corrugatus
ACAAAAGAACGAGTTGTTGATATATTTATTTTATCTTTTAGCAAATGGGGATGTGTCATGTTGCTGCAATATTATGTTCTGTACGCCAGAAGAAAGGAGATAAAATGAAACGAATAGAAATACTCAACTGTTACGATTTAGGCTACATGACTAGACAAATCCTCTTGGAACAGACCACACGTCGGTGTAAATGATACACATGATACTCTTTACTTTACACTTTCAGTTGAAGATTCATTTTTTACGCTTGATACTTCTAGAATGCATTATGGTTGACCCAATCGAAGATGATGCCAGCACAGCACTGGAGGAAGAACCATGACAAACCTTTGCTTCACAGATGACACTGATGGCCTGGCAGGCAACGAGCAAGAACTCGCTAAGCTTGTTAAAGACTAAATGAAACAACATCAAGATATGGCATAGAAATCAGTGCAAAGAAGATCATGTTGCTGTCCAGCTACAATAATACCACATCACTAATGATACAACAATCCATGAATTGAAGCCAGGAACTGTTAAACAATTCATTTACATGGGATCCATCATTAGCAATGAGGGATCCAAACCTGAAATCCTCTCGAGGACAGCAAAGAAAACATCGGTACTTTCCAGGTTGAAACATGTATGAATAGACAAGAATATCTCCACGAAACACAATATCAGCTTCTACATCATCATCATCATCATGTACCCTACCGCATGGCGTTTGCGATCATGGCCCTCCATACGAATCTATCCTTGTCGCTGCAAGTACATCTCCCATCCTATCTGTCCTCAGCCATCCTGAAGTCCGTTCAATATTTTCTCCCTGGGTCTACCTGGTGTTCTCTTTCCCTTCAGCTTTCCTGTTGTGACCAGTGCTCAAATTTCTTTCCTCATAATTGTCTTATGTGTGTTGCTTGTCTTTTTCTAATTTTCTTTATTAATGAAGCTTCTTACATGCATTGGTATATTTTATATCCCTGTATGCACGCGAGACAACGACCCTCACAGAAGACTTAGAAAGACGAATCTAAGCCGTGGAAATGAGGGAGAAAAATATCAGAAAAGTGTTTGTGACCTATAGTAATTTGAAACCACCACCACCTAGTCGGAGGTCCATCGTGTAACCACTTCGCTACGGTGATGATAGATAGAGCCTGTTGCTGTTCGACCAGCATCAATGAGATTCACGTTCTATGGTGACTGATTTGTTCAAGCTGGTTTTGAATTTCTATAAATATTCATAAAATGTGTATGTTCGTATGACAAATAGTTTAACGATGATCTAGATCACGATGTCTTTGTTTGCTCTTGCATTTACACTGATGGGTTTAATTGTTCAAGCTGGTTTTGACTTTTTATAAATGTTTGTAAAATGTGTATGACAAATATGAAAATAATTTATGATGATTTGGATCACGATGTCTTTGTACGCTCTTGCGTTTACACTGATATGTTTAATCCTTGTGTATATGAATAATGTCAGCCTGGACAATTGACGTACGTACATACATATGTATGTGTGTGTGTGTGTGTGTGTGTGTGTGTGTGTGTGTGTGTGTGTGTGTGTGTGTGTGTGTGGTGTGTGTGTGTGTGTGTGTGTGTGTGCGCGCGTGCGTGCGTGTGTGCATTCATTACAGAAACAGAAAATCACGAAATATCACCAGAAGATCGCCAGACGATCGTACGTCTGTACCAAAAGAGACCCAAATTGTGGGCAGCATTCAGACACATTCTTTCTGTTGTGGACCTTCTATCGACCAAAACTCACGCGGACAGGCAGCTCTACGAAAGTATGATGAAACTCTGCTTAAACGTCGAAGGCCAAATTCAAACCGAAAGCGAAATTCAACAAAAAGACGACCTTTATATCTTTGTTACCGTCAGTGGATTTGTCGAAAAAAGCGTCAGTTTTGCTCGACGACTATTAAATGAAATGGGCATGGAGTATGTAACTTATTTGCCAGAACTTTCTAATCACAGCAGCAGTGGATTTGCCATGGAATGTTTGCGCCTTATAAGAGGCCATCTGCTGAACTGTTCAGCCACGTCTCCTGAATTTCGTCTGCGTCTGACCAAGACAGGATACCTTAAGGACCTAGCTGAAGACCTCAAACATATCCAGCACATGTCAGTGGAAGCTTTGGTGAGAAGTTATAATTATGTTCTTGCTGCTGTTTAATGCTATATTTTCAATTCCTCTTCAACCTCATTCACCCTCAAAACGTCGGTCAGTGTGTGTGCGTGCGTGCGTGCGTGCGTGCGTGTGTGTGTGTGTGTGTGTGTGTGTGTGTGTGTGTGTGTGTGTGTGTGTGTGTGTGTGTGTGAGTGTGTGTGTGCGCGCGCGCAAGTGTATGTGTGAGTGTGTGTGAAAGTGAAACAAAAATGACACCCAGTGAAGTCACAAACATGGTGGTCGGGTCTTGCCATTTCCTTCTTCATTATTCAAGCAAACATTCACTCGTTTCAAGAACATGGCAGAGAAATACTGACAACCGATATGCAGACGAAAATGGTTCGTCTCCTTGTGGTATTTTACCTTTATAGGTTTCGTACCAAATCTTGAATAGATTCCATAAGTACTCAAGAAATCTGTTGTGGCCCATTTAGTTACTTTAGCTCCTGTGATAAATTCAATGAATCATATGTATTCAAAGTTGTAAATTTGGGTTCCCTTGACTGTTTGAAACGATGAAGAGAAAAGGCAGAAAGAAAAAAGAAATGTTGGACAGATTTTCTAAAAAATCATTGCTTATATTATAATGTTTGGTGCTTTTGGGGTCCAGAGACCCAGTCTATCGACAAACTGTCTTAAAATGTTATGAAAATCTACGAAAAGTGAAGGAATCCTTCCGGACACATTCTGTCCACAGACAAACAGACAGACACAATCAAATCGACAAGACCTGTTGATAAATAGTCTTGGAATTTGACAGCAATACTTCACATATAATTTTTGTCTTCAGATGAATGTGGCTCCAAAATTTGTCATGCCACTAAAACTTCAGAGTTTGCAGTTCCTTAACCGACCATACCCCTCATCCAAATTTGATGAAAAACCACCCATAAAGAGTTGAGAACTTTGCACAAATGCTGTTCAAGCACACGCATACTGATCCCTCGGGTTCGCATCAAATAACCCTAAAATATTAAAATATATATATATATATATAAAAAAGGAGGGGGGGGGGGGCGGAGGACGGGGAAGGAAGGGAAAAGATAAAATAGCACACATGCGGTCGCCCACAAACGGACAACACACAACACACACACACACACACACACACACACATACATACATACATACATACACACGCGCGCGCGTGAATACACACACATACACACACAAACACACACACACACGTACAACACACGCACTCACACACGTACACACACACCTACACACACACTCACACACACAAACACAGACACGTACACACATACGCACCTACGTGCGCACAGCACAGAGAGAGAGAGAGAGAGAAAGAGAGAGAGAGAGAGAGAGAGAGAGAGAGAGAGAGAGAGAGAGAGAGAGAGAGGGAGAGACAGACAGATAGAACGACAGACAGAGATGGGTGAGATGAAGTGAGAGGAAAGGGAAAGGCAGAGCCAAACAGACAGACTGACTTAAACTTAAAGATCAAGACACACAGTGAGAATAGGATGCATATATATATATATATATATATATATATATATATATATTATATATATATATATATATATATATATATCAAACACAACAAACAACCAGAAACAAGATCCAAAACAAGTTTGACTGCCCGCGCCCAAGCAAACACAAACCAGAAGAACAAGAAAACCAATGTAAGCGCGTATCCAACAAGACAAAACAAAACAAGCGCAAATTTTCGGCCAACTAGCCTTTTTCAAGCGCGAACGCACGGTCACAGACAGATCACAGACACCAAACAATGGATAATAAAAACGGGACTAAAAACTTCCCTGCCGCCTCGTCCAGTGGGTAAGAAATAAAAACTTCCCTGCCGCCTCGTCCAGTGGGTAAAAAATCCATTTCTTACCCACTGGACGAGGCAGCAGGGAAGTTTTTAGTCCCGTTTTTATTATCCATTGTTTGGTGTCTGTGATCTGTCTGTGACCGTGCGTTCGCGCTTGACAAAGGCTAGTTGGCCGAAAATTTGCGCTTGTTTTGTTTTGTCTTGTTGGATACGAGCTTACATTGGTTTTCTTGTTCTTCTGGTTTGAACCAGAAACAAGTAAACCATCAAAACAATCAAAACTAATTCAGCCACGCTAATAATCGGATAAAAAAAAAAGTACTACCTGTGCTACAGGAAAGAGGCAATGTGTTTCTGCTGTCTCTTGGCACCATCCACAATTGCTGCCTATCTCCACAATGTGAAACCATGATCAAGCAGTTGGACATCACCCCTCACATCACTCCTTTCATCGCCAAACGAGGCCCAAGTCACTGTAAGTGTAAACAAATCTTAATCGTTCTTTTTTGGTGGTTGTGCTGATGGTTGTTCTTATTACCACTATTATTATTAGTATTATCATTTTAATTATTGCTATTATTGTTTGAAAATGAAACAATGATTATCAATGTCATCATCATCATAATCATTAGTATCATTCTTCTACTTATTATTATTGTCATTATTATTATCATCATCCTCATTTGTACAGTTACTTTTAAAGTATTAACTATTATGACTGTTATTATTGTTATGGAAGTTGAAATGGTACAGTCATACCGACAGATCGTCAGCCCTCGCAAAGATTATCGTTCATGAGGATACAGAAACTTGAGCAAGGGCCCAGAGTTGAGAGTAAGGCAAACAGGGCTCTTTCATTCTGTCTTGCTTAAAGTATCATTGTATCAGTTTTACTTGCAAATTTTTATTATATATATATATAAATTATAATATATATATATATTATTATTTTATATATTTATATATAAATTAACAAACAAAACAAAACAAAACAAAATGTACCTGAGGCCTAGATAGTAGATTCTAATTCCCAATCTATACCGTATCTACTCTAAATCTACGTAAGTTTAGAGATATTAAAAATCATAGTGTAACGTCAATCTAGATCAGTACGACAGTAGATCATAGATTAGATGTAGGCCTGGATCTAAACCAGTAAAAATCAGATAAAACTTTCAAAGACTTTGGTTGATAACTTGGTTTCAAGCCCTAACAAGGAACAGACGTCTGAATTATTACAACGGTTGGCCCAGATTGTTTTACCTTACCTTTCACAAGTGTCTACTCGACGAAACGCAACCATACGAGACCAATTTCACGGCGAGAAAGCTGTCGTCTGCTTGTTTGCCAAAACATCGTCCAGATCTAATTAGGTCTTAGGGGGATACGCACAATTACTCTAAAAAGAATGGGATAGAGGTTACCGATTCGGATCCTCGATATCTCAGTCGGTACATAATTTTCAGTGTCAACTGTGGTACAGATCTACCATGGGTGCCCAGTTATTTGTGATCGCATCTCTTTCTCTCTCTCTCCACCAAGAAACAGCTGAGAAATTCTACTACTACTAACACACTTCCTTCAGAGACTGCGATACACACATACACACACGCGCGCGCGCGCACGCACAATACACACACACACACACACACACACACACACACACACACACACACACACACACACACACACACACACACACACACACACACACACACACATCCCTCGTCACACGCTACATCAGCTATCAACGAAGTAAACGGAATTCTTTAAGTTTCAAATCTAACTCGTAAGTTACAAGATATCACTGAAAACTTGTTACATTATTTTTAAAAAATTTCATTTCAGTTCAGTATAACTTGTCAGTAACAATCTACATTGTTTGTTATGTTATTGTTGATGTTGTTTTTGGTATGTGTGTGTGTGTGTGTGTGTGTGTGTGTGTGTGTGTGTGTGTGTGTGTGTGTGTGTGTGTGTGTGTGTGTGTGTGTACTCGTGGTTTTTATTGTTGTTGTTGTTGTTGAGCTATGCATTCTGACATTTTGTCCTATAGATTGTGAACGCGTCTTATTAATTTTTCTTGAGCTAAGACACGTGTCCTAAGCTTTCAACCTTTGAAATACAGTGTAAAAACACGAAAAAAAATCGAAACGCGTATTTAATAGAACCAGACAAGACAGGCGAGAATTTTTGGCCAACTGGCCTTTGTCAAGCGTAGAGGTAAGATCACAATCGAACAAACACCAAATACAAAAATTAGGAGAAAAAGACTGAAACTTCCCTGCTGCTTCGTCCAGCGGAAGAAAAGGAATAAAATGACAAGCAGGAAAGTTAAGTCTTTTTCTCCTAATTTTTGTGTTTGGTGTTTGTTCCTTTGTGATCTTACGTCTACGCTTGACAAGTTGGCCGAAATTTGCGCCTGTTTTGTCTGGTTGTATTAAATATGCGTTCTGATTCTTTGTGCGTGTGTGTGTGTGTGTGTGTGTGTGTGTGTGTGTGTGTTGTGTGTGTGTGTGTGTGTGTGTGTGTGTGTGTGTTTGTGTGTGTGTGTGTGTGTAAGTGTGTGTGTGTGTGTGTGTGTGTTTTCTGGTTCCTGTTTGCTTGAACGCCGGCAGTCATACTTGTTTTGGATTTCAAATGAAAACCTGCACACAACACACCCCTCTTTCCTGTCCAAATGAAACAATCACAAGGACTGTATCGTTTCAGTTATACAATCTATAGCTCTGGCGGTTATGGCTCATGTGGCAGAAGAAGACCAACTTGATCTGCTGTCTCTGGATGCAGAGTTGCTGCAGTATTTCTTGAAGAACATACAGACTGCCTTGGAGATAAACCGTGCCAGCCATTCCAACTGGATGACCAGTGAAATTCTCTGTGACTTATCCCTCGTTGCCAGAAATACCTTCAACAAACGATTAATGGTTGCTCAAGGTAACATAGTTGTGTGTGTGTGTGTTTGTGTTGTGTTGTGTTGTGTGTGTGTGTGTGTGTGTGTGTGTGTGTGTGTGTGTGTGTGTGTGTGTGTGTGTGTGTGTATGTGTATGTGTGTGTATGTTTATATGTGTGTGCATATGTGTGTGTGTGTATCCCCTGGCGGTCGGCTGGACTCTAAGCAATATGAACTAAACAGAAGAAGGGATGACAGAGAGAGAGAGAGAGAGAGAGAGAGAGAGAGAGAGAGAGAGAGAGAGAGAGAAACAGACAGACAGACAGACAGTCAGACAGACAGACAGATAGACAGACAGACTGACAGACAGACAGACACAGAGACACAGAGACACAAAAAGAGAGAGTACCTTAGGGTAATTTTTTCATTCTTGAAATAATAGTTCCATGTTCTACATTTGCTACTTTGTACTCTTGTGTTTGTGAGTGGCGCTGCGCCTGTGTAAAGTTTACGAAGAGGTTGTGGCAAAACCGTGATATCAGGCTTGCCACGAAAATTTGCTGTGTACAGAGCAGTAATCTTCAGCTCCATGAAGCAATTCTGCGAGACCAGGACAACCTAACAGGGGCACATTCAACAGCTACAACAACTGCACCGAAGATGTTTGCCCAAGATCAGCAGCATCACGTGGCAAAATTGTGTGTATAAAGTTCAAATTCTATTGCAGCGTGGCTTGCCAAGTATAGAGTTTCTGCACACCAAATACCACCTTTGTTGGACAGGATATGTTGTCATCATGAAAGGCAACCGCATCCCAAAAATGCTTCTGTATGGAGAACTGGAGCAAGGATACCAGAGAAGACCCCCAAAGCAATGTAAGGGTACCCTAAAGGCAAAGCTCGTGAGCTGTGGTATTGACATCACCAACCTGGAGGACACTGCCTGCAACATAGTAAGCTGGCAACTGCAGTGCACGGTGGGCATTGTCACATTTTGAACAACGCAGAATATCTACTGTTCAACAGAAGTGGGACTGGTAGAGCAGATGCCAAGACCGCCGGATTCCCTCCCATGCAGCACCTGTGGAAGAACATGTGCCTCCAGGATCAGTCTTGTATTCCACATGAAGACTCAAACCAACAGTAAATGACAAGTATGCCTATTCATCTGTTGGATCAGTGGGAAAATCTACAATGGAAAAAGTTCCGAGCGCGGAGACGTCGTCTTGAGAAACTGATACTGAAACTGAATCTTACTGTCAACTACGACGTTTTCTGTTCTATTCGCCATTATCTTTCAACTTCAGCAACATCTAAACTCACGACTTCTTTTACCTTGTCTTGTCTCGATTATTGTAACTATCTGTTCTCTGGCTTGCCTGCTTCTTCTCTCGCATACATCTGGCGTAGTCAGAATTCCACGGCCCGTCTTGCTCTTTGTTAAAAGAGGCATGATCATATCACTCGCTTGCTTCACTTTCTCCACTGGTTACCTGTTTGCCAAAGATTTCATACAAAATCAATACGTTATGCTAAGTGTATCAGTGGTGTTGCATCTGTTTCTCTTTGTGACCACCTCTGAATGTACACTTGGCCCAACCTTTCCGTTCTGCTTCCGTCACTACTTGTTTACAAATTCCTTGATACAGATGTTCCACATTTGGTCGGAGCTCTTTTTCTGTGTCGATCTTCCCCTGTCTTTTCGACAGTCATATACTCTGTCTTCTTTCAAGTCTAACTCGAAGACATATCATTTGTTCAGCGATGATTTCCTGCTGTATGACCCACCATTTCGTCTCACTCCCCTCCTGTCCGCCCCCTTCCGGTTTGCATGTGTTTTGTACTCTGGAGTCTTGGTCATTGTGAGTGAATGCTTTGTTGAATGATGAGAGTGTGCGCTTTGATTTGATTTTTATGTCAAGAATTGGCGCGATATGAATGTCGTTATTACATTCTAAATGAGTACAGACAGCCTATCCTGAACAATGACAACAAAGTTCAAAATCCACAAATTAATGATCAACGTCTTTTTCTTTTTTTGTTGTGGACCCTGCAGGCATATTGAGCACACTTCGTTCTGTGTTAGACCCCCCCAAGAAACGTTTTGAACAAGAAAAGCAACATGCAATGTCTATCATCTCTCAACTGATTGAAGACCCTATCAACCTTCAAGTCTGTCAGGTATGACATGTTTGTCCGCTGTCATGAGACTGTTAATAAGCAATGTTATATGACTGTTAGTATGCAATGTTACATTACTGTTAGTATGCAATGTTATGTGACTGTTAGTATGCAATGTTACATTACTGTTAGTATGCAATGTTATATGACTGTTAGTATGCAATGTTACATTACTGTTAGTATGCAATGTTATGTGACTATTGATGTGCAACGTTATTTGACTGTTAGTATGCAATGTTTTGGGACTGTTACGAGTAGTATGCAATGTTATGTGACTGTTGATATGCAATGTTTTGTGATGTTAGTATGCAATGTAATGTGACTGTTAGCATACAATGTTTTGTGACTGTTAGTATGCAATGTTATGTGATTGATAGCATGCAGTGTCTTGTTACTGTTAGTACGCAATGTTTTGTGATTGTTGGTATGCAATGTTATGTGATTGTTAGTATGCAGTGTGTTGTGACTGTTAGTTTGCAATGTTTTGTTACTTTAGTATGCAATGTCTTGTTACTGTTAGTGTGCTATGTTTTGTTACTGTTAGTAGGCAGTGTTATGTTAGTGTTTGTAAGCAGCATCATATTTACGTTGTTATGCAATGTTGTGTTACTGTTATTATGCAATGTGAAGTTACTGTTAATATGCAATGTCACGTTACTGTTAGTATACAGTGTCATGTTACTGTCTGTATGTAGTACTATATTACTGTTAGTATGCATTGTCATATTACTGTTAGTATGCAATGTCATATTACTGTTACTATGTAGTACTATATTACTGTTAGTGTGCAGTGTCATGTTACTATTAGTATATAGAACTATTTTATTGTTAGTATGCAGTGTCATTTTACTGTTAGACTGGAATGTGATGTTACTGTTAGTATGTAGGACTGTAACACTGTTAGTGTGCAGTGTCATGTTACTATTAGTATATAGAACTATTTTATTGTTAGTATGTAGTGTCATTTTACTGTTACAATGGAATGTCATGCTGCTGGTAGTATGCAATGACATGTTACTGTTGGTATGCAATGTCATGTTACTGTTACTATGTAATACTATATTACTGTTAGTATGCAATGTCATGTTACTGTTAGTATGTTGGACTGTGACACTGTTAGTGTGCAGTGTCATGTTACTATTAGTATATAGTACTATTTTATTGTTAGTATGTAATATATTTTATTTATTTATATAGCGCAAAAAAATAATAATAATAAATATATTTTATTTATATAGCGCAAAATCTTGACAAAATCAAATCTAAGCGCTGAGCGTATACATGCATACATACCTACATACATATGAGCGTATACATGCATACATACATGCTTACATACTTACATACATAAATCTAAGCTGAGCGTATACATGCATACATACATACATACATAAATCTAAGCGTATACATACATACATACATACATACATACGTACGCACATGCATACATAATAATTACAATATTTATATAGCGCAAATCTCGACAAAATCAAATCCAAGCGCCGAAAAGACACACACGCACACACGCACGCACGCACGCACACACACACACACACACACACACACATACACACACACACACACACACACACACACACACACACACACACACACATGCATGGCCACAAATGGGGAGAAAAGAATAAAAGCAATAAAAGCAAGAATAAAACCAATGGAAAACCACAGAGAGCACATCATATACAATTATATATTAAAACAAAGTGATTCCCCTCCGAGCGGAGACAGGCTTTAGAGGGGGGTTGAGTGAGGTTAGGATTTTATGCAGAGGAGAAAAGGTGAGTTTTGAGAGCGGACTTGAAGGAGGCAAAAGTAGGTTGCTGACGGACTGAGAGAGGAAGTTTGTTCCAGGAGAGTGGACCAGAAACAGAGAAGGCTCGTGGACCATAGGTATTGAGCTTAGTGCGTGGAAAGCGAAAAGTCAGAGGATCGGAGGCAGAGCGGAGGGTACGTGAGGGAAGATAGATCTCAAGTAGGCTTGACAGGTAATCGGGGGCTGCGTTATTGAGGCTTTTGTAGCACATGGTGTCTAGTTTGTACTGTATGCGCTTTGATACAGGGAGCCAGTGAAGTTGTGCCAGGAGAGGAGATATGTGGTCAGCTTTTTTCTTTTTGAGTACAAGGCGTACAGCATTGTTTTGAATGCGCTGAAGGATGTGAATGGTGGAGGCAGGAAGACCAGACAGGAGTGAATTGCAATAGTCAATGCGAGACATTATGAAGGAGAGAACGAGTTTTGCAGTTGTTTCGACAGAGAGATACTTCCTGATCAGGCTTATACGATGTAGTGTCATTTTACTGATAGAGTGGAATGTCATGCTACTGTTAGTATGCAATGACATGTTACTGTTAGTGTGCAGTGTCATGTTACTGTTAGTATGTAATGCCATGTAACAGTTAGTATGCAGTGTCATGTTACTGTTAGTATGCAATGTGATGTAACTGTTAGTAAGCAACGTTATGTTACTGTTAGTATGCATTGTCATGTTACTGTTACTATGTAGTACTATATTGCTGTTACTAAGCAATGTCATGTTACTGTTAGTATGTAATACTATTTTACTGTTAGTATGCAATGTCATGTTACTGTTACTATGTAGTACTATATTACTGTTAATATGCAATGTCATGTTACTGTTAGTATGTAGTACTATATTACTGTTAGTATGCAATGTCATGTTACTGTTAGTATGTAATACTATTTTACTGTTAGTATGCAATGTCATGTTACTGTTACTATGTAGTACTATATTACTGTTAATATGCAGTGTCATGTTACTGTTACTATGTAGTACTATATTACTGTTAATATGCAATGTCATATTACTGTTAGTATGCAATGTCATGTTACTGTTAGTATGCAATGTCATGTTACTGTTACTATGTGATACTATATTACTGTTAATATGCAATGTCATGTTACTGTTACTATGTAGTACTATATTACTGTTAGTATGCAATGTCATGTTACTGTTACTATGTAATACTATATTACTGTTAATATGCAATGTCATGTTACTGCTACTATGTAGTACTATATTACTGTTAGTATGCAATGTCATGTTACTGTTACTATGTAGTACTATATTACTGTTAGTATGCAATGTCATGTTACTGTTAGTATGTATAGTAACATTACTGTTAGAATGCATTGTCATGTTACTATGTACATGTAGTATCATGCTACTGTTGATAAGCAGTGTTATGTTACTGCTAGTATACAACGTCATCTTACCGCTCGAATGCATCGTCATGTTACTGTCAGTATGCAGTACAGTATCATGTCACTATTAGTATGCCATACATATTCCTGTAATAGTACAGTGTAAGCAATATCACGTAACCATTACACCACAATGCAGTGTTTGTGCTGGTATGCAATGTTGTCACTGCAACTTCAGTTGCTCTGAAAAAGTCATGTTAGCTTTACAGTATAGAAATAGCATTGTAGAGGTAGTGGTTGTAGCGGAGATGATGCAGTTGTGAAATAAACGTTTTGAAATCTGCTCTCAGAATTACCAGGAGATGCTGGAAGTGCTCAAACGTCTTCAAGAAAGCGAAACAAAGGAGACAGCCGAAAACGCCAACAGTATCATGCAAAGGCTTGAACAGCCCAGCAGACAATGTGAGTACGAGCCGTTCCCTCATTGCTCTAATACGAGTTGATCTTGATAAAAATTTGGTCCTGTTTCAGTTATTACAATTGACTTGATGTATTAAAATGTGATGTTAATGTCATTGGCGATATTTACATGATAAGTATTATCAATTAAAGAAAAAAAAAAAAAAAAAAAGAAATACAGATTCAGAGAATGGCGATGATTGTGACAGTTTTTAGTTATTATAATCGACTTGATGTATTGAAGTGTGGTTTTAATGTCATCGGTGATATTTACATGATAAATGTTATTAATTAAAGACAGAAAACAGAAAGAAATACAGAAAATGGCAGTGGTTGTGACAGTTTTTAGTTATCATAATTAACGTGATGATTGAAGTGTGGTGTTAATGTCACTTGTGATATTTACATGGTAAGTAGGCCTATTATCAATCAAAGTAATAAAAAAGAATGAAATACAGAGACTGGCAATGATTGTGACATTATTTAGTTATTACAATTGACTTTATGTATTGATGTGTGGTGTTAATGTCTTTGGTGATATTTACATGATAAGTATTATCAATTAAAGAAAGAAAAATAAAAAGAAAGAAATACAGAGAATGGCGATGATTGTGACAGTTTTTAGTCATCATAATTGACTTGATGTATTGAAATGTGGTGTTATTGTCATTGGTGATATTTACATGATAAGTATTATCAATTAAAGAAAGAAAAAAGAAAGACATACAGAGAATGACACTAATTGTAACAGTTCTTCTTCCTCTTGAGTTGGCCGTCTACACGGTCATCCACATCTGGTGATGAGTGTGACCGATTTTTTCCCCAATTGCCGCAGCTTGTCATGGGGTTTGGTGGTCTGTTATTGTTGTTTAAAGCCCAGCCAAATGTGTAGAGCCATATCAGAGCTATAACCGTTTCAAAACACATACAATACTTCAACAGGCAAAAAAGGAAAAGAAAATGAAGTACACATATCAATGCATTTGCGCACATAATTCAAGGAGATGCATTGACCACTCCGTCCAATTTATCGCACAGGGGATTTAAAAACATATCTGAATACAAATTGAAACATAAATAAGGACACTAAAACATATAAAAACGGGCCTGTTTACCTAAAATTGCTTCAACTCATCTCACTTCCCTAGAGCCAAAAATGCACTTAATACATGTTCCCAGTTATCAGTCCTAAGAGAAAGTAGGTAAGATTTTATCAAACACATACAGTTGAATGAACCAGCAAGGCAGAAAACGATAGGAAGAAACGACATGAAAAAAAGCAAAGGAACAAGGCAGAAAAAAAGAGAATGACAAAAAAGAGAACATTTCTAGCACAAAATTTCCAGGAGGTGGAGATATTTATACTGAAAGAGCCCCCGGCATCCCCACGGGCGAAAGTTTGGTGGTCAGAGGAGTTGTAGTCAGCCATATCTTCTGTCGCTCCATTTGACAGAGGCGAAATCAATAGCAAGAGAGATACTTTGTTTCCCAACGGTAGAACTTATTTGCTAAAAACCACAAAGATGCTTTGTTTTCCAACAGTAGAAGTTATTGGCTAAAAACCACAAAGATACTTTGTTTTCCATCAGTAGAAGTTATTGGCTAAAAACCACAAAGATACTTTGTTTTCCATCAGTAGAAGTTATTGGCTAAAAACCACAAAGATATTTTGTTTTCCATCAGTAGAAGTTATTGGCTAAAAACCACCAAGCTACTTTGTTTTCCAACAGTAGAAGTTACTGGCTAAAAACCTCAAAGCTACTTTGTTTTCCAACAGTAGAAGTTATTGGCTAAAAAACCACAAAGCTATTTTGTTTTCCAACAGTAGAAATTATTGGCTTAAAACCACAAAGATAATTTGTTTTCCAACAGTAGAAATTATTGGCTTAAAACCACAAAGATAATTTGTTTTCCAACAGTAGAAATTATTGGCTTAAAACCACAAAGATAATTTGTTTTCCAACAGTAGAAATAAACCACTGCTAATATACGTATCTGACTTTACTACAATATCAACAGAGAAAATATATACATTATCAAATCATTCATGGACGACATACGAAAATCTTGGAGTACCAACATGTCCTGTTACTTGAGAGAGAGAGAGAGAGAAAGAGAGAGAGAGAGAGAGAGAGAGAGAGAGAGAGAGAGAGAGAGAGAGAGAGAGAGAGAGAGAGAGAGAGCAAAGAAGAGAGGGAGAGAAGAAAAAGCAAGAAAGATGGAAAACAGAAGAAAGAAAGAAAGACGAACTATCATATTTATTAGTATAAATAATTGTTGAATATAGCTATTCTCCAAATTCGTTTGAACTCAGAATGCATTACGCATAATTAAACTTTCAGGGGGAGCACAGAGAACTCAAGCTGTTCAGGGAATTGACCACATTCCACTATTCGTTGCACAGTCTGCATCGGTGGGTGTGCATGCTGGGTGTTTTCATGTTTCCATAAGCCACCTTACTTTGACATGACTTACATGATCTTTAATATGCATATTTGATATCCTGCATGCCTGTTTGTACGAAGAGTGTTTAGGCACTGGCAGGCCTGCATATATCAACGGGAGATCGGAAAAAAAAATCATCACCCTTTAGCGATGGGGCAGAGGTATCCAGGCAGTATCGAACCCAGACTTTCCAACTGGATGTCCGACTTTTATCTACTCGACTACTGCGCCCGACGAGTAACTTTCGGTATATAATAATAATAATAATAATTACAATATTTATATAGCGCAAAATCTTGAAAAAATCAAATCTAAGCGCTGAAACAGACACACACGCACGCACGCACGCACGCACGCACGCACGTACGCACGCACATACACGCACGCAACACACACACACACACACCACACCACACACACACACACACACCACACACACCACACACACACACACGCATGGCTATAAATGGGGAGAAAGAATAAAAGCAATAAAAGCAAGAATAAAAGCAATGAAAAATTATAGAGAGCATATCATATACAATTATATATTATAACAATGTGATTGCCCTCCGAGCGGAGACAGGCTGCAGAGGCGGGTTGAGTGAGGTTAGGATTTTATGCAGAGGAGAAAAGGTGAGTTTTGAGAGCGGACTTGAAGGAGACAAAAGTAGGTTGCTGACGGACTGAGAGAGGAAGTTTGTTCCAGGAAAGTGGACCAGAAACAGAGAAGGCTCGTGGACCATAGGTATTGAGCTTAGTGCGTGGAAAGCGAAAAGTCAGAGGATCGGAGGCAGAGCGAAGGGTGCGTGAGGGAACATAGATCTCAAGTAGGCTTGACAGGTAATCGGGGGCTGCGTTATTGAGGCTTTTGTTACACATGGTGTCTAGTTTGTACTGTATGCGCTTTGATACAGGGAGCCAGTGAAGTTGTGCCAGGAGAGGAGATATGTGGTCAGCTTTTTTCTTTTTGAGTACAAGGCGTACAGCATTGTTTTGAATGCGCTGTAGGATGTGAATGGTGGAGGCAGGAAGACCAGACAGGAGTGAATTGCAATAGTCAATGCGAGACATTATGAAGGAGAGAACGAGTTTTGCAGTTCTTTCGACAGAGAGATACTTCCTGATCAGGCTTATACGATGGAGATGATAGTAGCAAGATCTGGCAGTTTGAGAAACAAAGTTGTTCATGGAGAGGGTAGAGTCAATGCAGACACCAAGGTTTTGAGCTGAATCAGAAATTGGGACTGATGTGTTACATAATGGGAGAGAAAGAGGAGGCAGCTGAGAAAGTTTCTGATGGGTGCCAATAAGGATAGCT
Organism: Monoplex corrugatus; assembly: GCA_030674185.1. Taxonomy (NCBI): domain Eukaryota; kingdom Metazoa; phylum Mollusca; class Gastropoda; order Littorinimorpha; family Ranellidae; genus Monoplex; species Monoplex corrugatus. The sequence goes on from CM060308.1 coordinate 89,903,886, forward strand.
TCTGTCTTGTCGTCATTAAGCTGAAGTTTGTTGAACGTCATCCAGTTCTTAATGTCCGTGTAACACTCAGTGGTGCGAGTCAACAGGCGCTGTATATTGTCAGGTGAGTCACTGTCTTGAAGTTGGGTGTCATCAGCATAGAAGTGGTGTTTTATAGAATGGGAGTTGATGATGGTGGACAGTGATGAATGGGAGGAGAGTAGGGAGACAGTCGGAGTAGAGAGAACCTGGAAGAGGATCCAGTTCCCAGGTTTTGAACGACATGGATCTGATTGTGTTGAAAATTTCTTCTTGTGAGACTGGGGTAAAAGTAGTAAGAGGTGTGCCAGAGAAGGAAGGGTCAGGTGGGCATGGTTGACAGGGTGTCCTGTCAAGCCTGTCACGAAGAGTTTGTATTTTGGTGGTGAAATACTTGGAGAATACAGATGGGAGTTCTTCATTTGTATGTTTTGTTGGGAGAGGTAAATCTTTTCGTGTGCCAAGGAGATGATTCATGGTTGTAAAGAGTTCTTTTGAAGAAGAGGCATTCAGGATTTTGGTTTGGAAATAGCTTGTTTTTGCAGATGCAATGAGGGTGGATACCTTTGTTTTAGAGGCTTGGAAAAGTTGCCTGTGTACAGTGAGTTTGGATTTGCGCCAGCGGCGCTCTGCTCTGCGGCGGGCACGTTTTGCACAGGGAATCTCATGAGTGAGCCAGGGGGTAGGGGGGCGGTCAGGTAAAAGACGGGTTGTGGCTGGAGCATGAGTGTCCAGAAGATGGTAGAGAGTAGTATAGAATTCATCGGCAAGGTTATGTGACTTTTCAGAAAGGAGACGGGAGGCATCAAATGAAAATGTGGAGAGGTCGATAGATTTGAGATTGCGTCGAGTCACTGTGCGCGTGGTACGGGAAGGAGGAGAAATGTCAAGAGAACAGAGAATTGCAGAGTGGTCAGATGGAAGGGCTGAAGTTAGACGGGTAGAAAGAACTAAGCAGTTGTCAGTAGCTGAATTGTGGTGATCACGAGAAATGATCCAGTCAAGAATGTGACCTTTTTGATGGGTTGGTTCAGAAATGTGTTGAGTCATATTGTAATTGGACAGAGAGTTGATGATATGTCTTGTGTCATAACGGTGAGTGTTGTCATAGTGGACATTGATGTCACCTAGAATGATGAGATTTCCAGGTAAGAGGCAGTATTGGTCAAGCAATTGGTCAAAGTCAGAGAGAAACGTGGATGTGGTGAGTTTGTTGGCAGAGCTAGGTGGAGGTCGGTAGACACAGGAGAAGGTGATGGGGTGAGGGGTGGATTGGAAGGATACTTCAACGTGCTCGAAAGAAGGATGGGAGAAAGGCAGAGACTGCGAGAAAGATAGGCGGGAATGGAGTGAGTCGTTGTAGAGGATGGCGAAACCGCCACCTCGGGATGAGCGATGGAAAGAAGCAAGCCTGTAACCACTCGGAGTGAGGCTAGCATGTATAGATTCATGACCAAGGGGGTTAAGCCATGTCTCTGTGATAAAAGCAATGTCATCATGCTCATCTGCGATAAAATCAGCAATGACTTCGGCTTTGCCATCCTTGCATGTTGACTGAGCGTTAAAAAGGCATAGTTTTAGTTTATCACAGTCATATGGCGGTGGCCGAGGTGCGACGAAGGCGGCACCGACGGGACAAAAGACAAAGGCGGCACCCGCAGGACAGAAGACGGAGGCGGCATCGGCGGGACAGAAGACAAAGGCAGCATCGGCGGGACAGAAGACGAGTGCAGCGCCGGCGGGACAGAAGACGAAGGCGGCACCGGCGGGAGAGAAGGTGAAGGCGGCACCGGCGGGACAGAAGGTGAAGGCGGCACCAGCGGGACAGAAGGTGAAGGCGGTACTATCAAGATAGAAGGCGAAGGTGAAGACGGCAGAGGAGGAGACGAAGTTTGCAGTAGCGAGGTCGAAGGCAGGGGCAGTGGAGGAGACGAAGAAGCAGAAGACGAAAAGTGGCGTCGGGCTGGCACAGCAGGAGGCAGGTTGTGCCAAAGACGGTGGAGACGTCCACCACGACAGGATCGCGCAGTGCGGGGCTTGCAACACAGCCCCAATGTACGTATGCGCTGGTAGACGCCTCCACCGAGGTAGCATTTGCTGTGTTTAAAAAGTGTCAGTCCACTGGCATATTATTATTATTATTATTATTATTATGAACATTTAGTACGCCTAATCAAATTAATGCCCTAGGCGTTAACAATGACAAAACATATAACCGAAATCACAAGCACGCACACACACGCCCACAAACACACACACGCACACACACACACACACACACAGCACACGCACACACACACACACACACACACACACACACACACACACACACACACACACACACACACACACAGCACGACATGCAAATACAATGACACATTGACACTAAGACATTATAAAGCCAACATTACGTTACATGGGGGGAGGGGGGCAGAAATTACCAGTTATTTGGGAAACAGATGAGTTTTGAGGGAGCGTTTGAATGTGGACAGAGAGGGTGAGTATCTGAGTGAGCGAGGTAGCTCATTCCAATTGAATTGATCTTACCAGAAAAGTATCTTTAAACCTGAGTCTGTTGTTTCTTATCTTTGTGCACAGGGTCTGAAAGCATCCAATACCTTACCCTGCATGGCCACACTGCTGGGCGACCAGTGCAACTTCCTAGACATCCTGGACATTGGCCCAGCTGAGTTCATTCTGGATCAACTCAAGGCCTTTATCGAACCAAAACAGAGCAGCACCTGTGTTCGCCCAGATGTCTCTTGCAGTCAGGTTCTGCTGGCTCTGGTGGAGCTGTTGACTGAAGATGTGTATCGACGAGAGATTATGTCCAGGGGTGAGTCGGTTGACTGTTGATATTCGCTCCATTACTCCCACACCTCCTATATATACATACCTGCATACATGCACGTACCTTTATTGAAAGGTGAGTGTGAACCCTGTTAGTTAGTTTGTTAGATATATGAGCGCGTAGTAGCACATTCAGTTTAATAGCATCTTACTTTTATCTTCGGCGTTGTCTTAAATCATGAATGAAAGTTTTAAACATTCCAGGGTGTCATATGGAAGTTAAATGAAGAACAGTTGAATGGGTTTGGAAGCGTGTGGTCTGTGTGTGTGTGTGTGTGTGTGTGTGTGTGTGTGTGTGTGTGTGTGTGTGTGTGTGTGTGTGTGTGTGTGTGTGTCTGTGTCTGTGTGTCTGTGTCTGTGTGTGTGTCTGAGTGCGTATGTGTGTAACATGGTATGACAATGGCATGCTTGCAGACCAAATCTCCTTGTTATTCTGTGTGTGTCTGTGTATGTCTGTGTGTGTGTCCGTGTGTGTGTCTGTGTGTGTCTGTGTGGGTGTCTGAGTGCGTATGTATGTAACATGGTATGACAATGGCATGCTTGCAGACCAAATCTCCTTGTTATCCTGTAAAAGAAATAAAGATCTTGAGTCTTGCGTATTGAGTCTAGTAGTGGTAGTAGCAGCAAGAGATCACTCATACATCAAGTATGAAATTAATTATAAAAGAAATTAATCAACCCTTAGACTCCTGCATCC
>CM060308.1:89909950-89942450 GCA_030674185.1 Monoplex corrugatus
CTATTCACCAGCTTCCTGCAGGAAGTTTTTGCAGTTGGTGGATAGGGTGAGGGAGTCAAAGGGTTAATACAAATGTCATTCAAATCTATTCATAACAAAACAGCTGTGAAGCTACCTGATGGTCATATTTGTTTTGTTTATAGGCTGAATGCGACCCAAAATTGGGTCTTATTCAGTTCTTTTTTTTTTTCAATTGCTCTTTTAGAAAATACAGGGAGATCGTCTCATAGAAAAATAGGAAAAGATTCGTCCATCTGCCGAGTTAAGTCTTGACCATACTCAGTTATGTCCGCGCAAGTAACATGTCTTATCAGCTGAAGGTTGTGATGTTTCATAAGAATCAGCAATGTTACCAAAAAGTGTTTTCACTATTGTTCATGCGTGTTACATCAGTCACGTTCACAACTACAACACCAGTTGCTGTTTTGATTAGTTATAACTAAGTTTTTGTCCAGCTACCAACCACATCATTTGCATTTCTTTTCCCACCCGTCTTTTTCATTGACGATTGCAGTTATTCTTTCACACGATTCATTGTTAACATAAACACTAACTACATGTCCAGCTGTCAATGTCTGTGTTGCTAACAGTTAACACAGACTGACACTCAAAAAAGAGATTGCAACTCATATGTCACCAAAGGTGAAATGCACAGGTGACACGTACACTGCAAACACACACGTGACAATGCTATTTTACTTTACTTAAATATGAAGATGATTATCATTTTTTTAAATGATTATCATTATTGTCATGTTTACATGATTGATTTCTGCAACCTGTTGTTATTGTTGTTGTTTATAAATGATCGCTGCAGCCTTATATTTTCTGACAAACCAAATTAAACTCTATGTTGAAGACAGTGTATCATTACTTACTTGCTGCCCACTACGCTGCTGACATTATGGCGGCCACAAAGATTCTCCACTCACGTCTGTTCTGGGCCAGCCTTTGTATGGAACCCCAGGTGTGTTTCAGAGTCTTGAGGTATCCTATTGTTTTTCGCTAGGTATTGTTGGATCTTATTCTTTTATGTCTTTGTTCCTGCGTGAAGTAAAAGGCAGTCCAGTGATATCTTGCTTTCTTTGGATGATGTGCACAATACATCTTCATCGTCTTTCCGGGATGATAAAGTTCATGCTCTCTCGACTGCATTGGACCTCCATACTTTGTTCAGCATTCTTAAATGTGCTTATAGTATTGTTAAGACGGCTCTCGATGTTACTGCCTACTCCTTCCGTCAAATCTGACAATACTGCCGAGGTAGGTGAACTCTTTTTTCGTGGTGAGGAAATGGGGATGTACATAGTCATCACCTCCGTTTTCTTCTGGTTGATCTTAAGATCTGCTTGTTGTACGACGATGTTTAGACGGGATGTTTTCACCTGCGTGCGCTGTCTGCAAAGTCAGGATATTCCATTGCTGAAAAGAGATTCCACATGACGCCTCTTGGTTGGTCTTCAGTCGTTTGTCTCATCATTCAGTTTGTGGTCATCAGAAAGAACAGCAATAGTATTGCACATCCTTTTCTTACTCCTGTCTTCACATGGAAATTGTGTGCGCTGTTTCTTATTATGCAAGTGAAGTTGGCATAAAAGCTTTTGATGAGAAGAACGATCTGCTGTGGACTCTTGGAATATACGCCATAGGCTGGCCATGTACATGCAGTCAAAAGCTTTCTCATCGTCCGCAAAGTTGATGTAGGGTTGTCTCTGCCATTCTGTGCACTGTATAATGACATTTTGCAGGGTGTATATTTGGCTATTACATCCCCTTCCTTTCCCAGTGCCTGCCTATTCTTCCCCTAATTGTTTGTCGATCCAGTTTAAGAGTTTTTGAATGATGATGTTTGCATAGATTCTGCTTGCAATTGACAAAAAAAAAAAAGAAAAAAAAAAGGTGATTTCCGCCACACATATTACAGCCGCTCAAGGCACCTTTCTTCGAAATATTCACGAGGGTGCTTTATGAGTGGTCATTGAGCATTTTCCTTCTCTCTCTTCTCGCCTTCAGTTTTAGAGACTTAGTTTTACGATCTGTGATGTCACTCAAGGGTCATGTCTCCAGCAATTATCACTCACCTTATGTGGAAATTCACCATACTAGTGTTAACCGCCCAAACATGACCACTCACGCAGCGAAAACACCGGTGTGTGCCTTTGTCCTGTCTAAATTAAACTATTGCAATCCTCTTCTTTCTGGCTTCACATGGTACACAATTCAAAATGCTGCCTTAAGACCACGTGTAGTTTTGAAGGCTCACAAGTATCATTTTCAACCCATTCTTTATAAACTTCACTAGCTCTGTCCAAGCCCGGTGGATTTCAGGCTCTCAACTTTCTGTGACAACTTTTTCTCGAGACCACCCCTGCCTATGTATCTGATCTGCTCACTATTTATACTCATTCTAGACAACTCATCAAGTTATCATTAAATAAACGCATTATCTATGTTCCTCATATAAAGACTAAGACTTTCATCAAAAGTTCATTCTCTCTCTAACACCTCAACAGTGAAACGCGCTTCCCTCAGATATTCGTCATTTACAATATTTACCCTCTTTTAAGCCAGCTACAAACGCTTCTCTTCAAAAACTACTATTACTAGCAATACTCCTACTATCTGTCTGTCTGTCACGTTCTTGTGTGTCTGTGTATGCATATCTATTCACATAAAATAGATTTTTCTCACATTGTATGCGCACATTACATGTACACCTGTTTTCTTTAATTTCTTGCTTTGTATCATATGCATGTATCGTTGGCATCTTTGATTTTTATTTTTATGTTTACATTTCTGTAAAGAGCCAGGCGCTTAGAAACTTTCTTATAGCAATGTTGTTATATTATTGTTGTTGCTATTGTTAAGGGTTGAGATGTAATTATTGACATATGTCTACTTTTTGTCTGTCATGCTTTTGCAAAGCGCATGAACCATTGGTGTGTACATAAGAATCAATAGATTATCAAAAGTCGTTTACAACTTGTCTCACATTTTATGCTATTGTTCTTTTTTTTATGCTCATAGTTCGTGTGTATAGTAGCAAGGACTAGCTGTAAAACAGGTCCAGTAGGACCCAATGCTATTATCTTTCAGTAATAAAGTATTCTGAAATCTGATGATTCGCTATATAAATCTCGTTTCGTTGTGTTGGAGAAAATGACTTCTGCGTTGGTATGCTGCTGCGTGTATCTGATTATGCTTATACGTACTGCCATCAATGTACCGACATGGAAAACCCTCCTCCCCAACCCCAATATTTATTTCCTTATTTATTTGTTATTATTTTTATCCCCTTCTCTATGTCAAGGGCAAAGAACATTCTTTGATAGAGACTTTACACTATGAAAATAAAATTTGTATATTATCATTACTATTGTTATCATCATTGTTATCATCATTGTTATCATCATCATCATCATCATCGTCATCGTCGTCATCATCATCATCATCATCATCATCATCATCATCATCATCATCATCATCATCATCATCATCATCATCATCATCATCATCATCATCATCATCATCATCATCACTGTTGTTGTTGTTGTTTTTGTTGTTGTTGTTGTTATTCATTGTCATTATATGAAATCATAAAATATATACAAACCAAACACTTATCAGTCATTTTCCAAACACATGATAATTTCATATTGTCAATGACCTTTTTTTCTAGCTTACTGAAACATCAGGCAAGTTCTGTTGCTGGGGGTTTTGTCCTGTTTGCTTCTCTATTGTCTTTTGAGTACATTTGACAAACACCAGCTGGCCGAAATATGATTCTTTTAGCAATATGTGTCCTAACAGCGTCAAAAAAATTGTTCAAATTTGACTCGGATCAGCTCAAAAAGAGCCCAGATAAACTGTTTATATATCTACGTTTTCATGTATTTGTCCAAATACTTGACCATCTTCATTTCGTCTTTATGCTCCTGGGTGTATACGACAAACTAAGTATGTGGTCAATTCTTTTTCAAACTTCCGTTAGAATTTTTGCAAACAAAATGTCAAGACGGTTTGAGTACTAGAAATCTTGGACTTTCATCTGTGTAATCGAAACTTGTAAAATAAGACAGTTAGTTAACAGCACACATTTTCACCAAGTTTCGTTATCTCTCTATCTATCTATCTATCTATCTATCTATCTATCTATCTATCTATCTATCTATCTATCTATCTATCTATCTATCCTATCTATCTCTCTATCTATCTATCTATCTATCTATCTATCTATCTATCTATCTATCTATCTATCTATCTATCTATCTACATGTATGTATATGTATGGTCGACTATCGTGGTCGATAAAGTCCAACCTAGCACTTTATTTGCGTACCCTGATGTGGGATCTCAGGCCAAAGTCTGATGCACACAGGCAGCCGCATTCTGGACACTCAGTGAAACGCTCTGCAGAATTGTTTCTGGCCTTTTTTGCTGTACGCTTTCCCACTTGGCTGTTTCGTACTTCATTTTCATACGCTTCTGTTCCATTGCGAATAGCTTGCCTCCATTCAGACCTGTTTGTGGCCATTATTTCCCACTGTTCTTCATCAATATCACATTTCTGGAGGGATTTTTTTCAGGGTGTATTTGTAGCGAAACTTTGGCCGTCCTCATGGTCGATGACCCTTTGTCAGTTCACCGTTTAAAGAGCTGCTTTAGAAGCTTGTTATCCTGCATGCGCACGAGATGTCCAAACCATCTTAGCTGAGACTGTGTTAGCAGTGCATCTATGCTTGACATCTTGGCTTGCAAAAGTCTATTCACTTTAAAGACTCTGTTGTACCATTTAATGTTTAAGATATGTCGGAGGCAGCGCTGGTGAAATTGATCTTACAGCTTGACATGCCTACGGTAGAGAGTCCAGGACTCGTATCCATACAGCAATGCAGTCAGGACTACTGCTCTGTTTACGGCGCACTTCGTCTCCAGTTTCAAGCCCCTTTCGTTCCGTACTCGCTTGTTGCGTCTACCATAGGAAACACTTGCCTTAGCGATGCGGTTGGATACCTCGTTATCGAGATTGTTGGAAGAGGAGAGACTGCTATTAAGAAAGGTGAAGGAGTCAACAGTGTTATGGACCTTGCTCCTGACCTTTATTTCAGGCATATTTGCTGTTGATCCTTTTGCAGGTTGAAACATATCTTCAGTCTTCTTGGTGCTGATTGTGAGCCCAAAGCGCTCAGTGGCTGCAGACAGAGAATCTGTAAGTCTGTGAAGATCATCCTCCCAGTGGGCAATGATAGCACAGTCATCAGCATACGCATACCGCAGGTCACAAACAAGTGATTTAGTGAATTTCGTCCTTGCCTTCAGGCGTTGAGTATTGAAGATACCTCCATCTGTCCTGTATGTGATTTGGATGGCTGGATCTGAATCTTTAAAGGCAGAAAGAAGCATCATGCCGAAGAGGAAGCTGAAGAGTGTTGGAGCAAGAACGCATTCTTGCTTGACTCTGTTAGTGACGGGGAACTCATTATCTTCACTAATCTTGACTAATCTTGCGTTCATGCCATCGTGAAAGCACCTGATTATTTTTACCATCTTGGGAGGGATTCCAATTCGGGGAAGTATGTTGCACAAATCCTGGGTGACACTGTGTCGAACGCTTGATGAGGTTGACAAAGAGGATGTAGAGATCCACATTTTGTTCCTTACATTTCTCTTGGATCTGTCTTGCAGTGAATATCATGTCGACTGTCCCTCTGTTCTGGCGAAAACCACACTAGCTTTTTGATCCTGTCTCATCAAGAAAATGGGTATTCAACCTGTTTAAGATGACTTTGGAGAGGATCTTGCCTGCAATTCTCAAAAGGGAGATCCCACGATCACAGCTGGACTTTTCACCTTTGCCTTTGTACAGGTGCACTATTCTGCCATCTTTCAGATCGTAGGGTAAACAGCCATCTTCCCAGCTCGTACAGAAGGATTCGGTAAACTTCTGTATCAACGGCTGACCACCTGCATTAAAAACTTTAGGCGGAATACAGTCGGAGCTGGTTGATTTACCACTCTGCAATTACTTCTGTCATCTCCTTCTCTGTGGGTGGGTTTTCAAGTTCCATATGTAGGGATCTTGCCGGGATCTCTTCAGTCACACTGGGGGTCAATTGATGAAGGCCTGTTATGGAGCTGCTCGAAGTGTTCTGACCATCTCTTATTTATTGTTTCATTACATAATCCTTCTTTCCTTGCCCCTTTGATGTTTTGTGTTCATCTTTGCAAGGGAAACAACCTCTCCTTCCCTCGCTTGGGGCGATGAGTCTATCCACAGTTGCCTTTCTTGAAGTGAATGTCGGATTTTCCCGAGCTAGCGCTGTTCACACACCTTCCACAGAAATAGCTGATAGAGATACTTTTTTTGTCTGTGTGGCATTGACCTTGGAGGTTAGGCTTCAGAATTCTTAAGATTTCGGGACTCTTTAAGTGTGCAGTTCGGTCACAAGATGGTTAAAGATTCATCAAAGACATTATACATCTTTGAGATCCACTGATAAGTATCTGAGAAAATCTTGCTCATGCGTTCTTGTTACAGACATACAGCACACACATACACTCGTCTTTCTCTGGTCGATTGAAGCAATTTCCCCCTCCCATTTTCCTTTTTTTCTTCTTCTTTCTTTTCCATCAAAAGGGTGATTCTGTAAAGAACAGTTGAACGAATATCCACAAGCAGGATCGTCTGAAAAGCCACATAAAAACTCCTTCACACCAACGTAAAGAAGAAATCCTTATTAAATGTGCCTCACACACTTTGTTGCATTGTGCTCTGTCTTGATATTTTGTATCGTGTTGCTCATTTTATGTTGTGATGTGCTGTGTTGTATTACATTGCTCACATTGTTATATATTTTGTATTGTTTTTATATCTCGTCACAACTGGTTTTACGTGTGAGATAATTATCATAACTCTGGCTTTATGGCGTTTGGAATAATTTCAGACGTGGTTGGGAATTATGTGCGTGGCTGGGGTGTGGGGGTGTGGAGTTGTGGGGGTGTCAAGCACTTTATGATTTTATCCCGTTGATGGGGAACACTCTGTTTGTTGTGTGTGCGTGCGAGTGCGTGCGTGGTGTTGTGTGTGTGTGTGGTATGTGTGCAGCCGTAGTGCGTGCGTGCGTGTGCGTGCGTCATGCGTGTATGTGTGTGTGTGTGTGTGTGTGTGTGTGCGCGCGCGTGCACGCGCGTTTAACATGATATGACACTGGCATGCCTGCAGAGCAAGTTTCCTTGCTGTCTTAGAAAAGGACAAGTTGAAAATCTTGAATCTCGAAAATGCGATATGCACTTTGAGACGGACATTATGTCCGGAAGACAGACACATTATCATTACAGTACATCACAACTTCGCAGTCATCCCTACCCATTATATCATTTCATTCCACTGTATCCCTTTTTAATTTCCTGACCTGGGGGTGGTCTTGAGTAATGTCTGCAGTCATGATGGGATGATGGGATGTACATGTAGGTGTGCTAGTCCTGTAGACTTTCTTCAGTTCTTTAGAAAGTTCGTATTGAAACAATTACCATCATTTGGATATTTATTCTACATATATTTTTACAAAAATTATTCAGTTCTTAAAACCTGCATTGAGACAGTTATTATCACTTGGAAATTATTCTACATATCTTGTATCTTTGACGATGGATAACAGGGGTGAAGAGTAATGCCTCATTGTAAGGGACTGGGGCATAGATCCCATTTTGTTCTCGGAATGGAAGACTCGGGACTTCGCCAGTATGCTAGTAATAGATCTATACAGGCGTTGTTTTGGCAAACTGACATTTTAGGGCTATGGTGGGAGGTTTTATAGTGGGTTGGGAGAAGGGAGAGGGGGAAGCTTAATACAGTTCTATTAATTTTATCCCCCCCCCCCCCTCATATTTATTCACTGCGCAGGCGACATATGTTAATTCACAGTCTGCAAACTCCGTCTTTGGTGACGTTTTCGTTGCACTGTGAGATACCGATGCTATTGTCGGATTCTCTGGATATGATAATAGATTTACTGAGGCGCTCTGCCTGGCTGGCTCTCTTTAACCTTTTGACTCCTGCACCTTATCCACCAACTGTAAAAAAACAAATAAAAAAACAAAACAAAAAAAACAAAAAACAAAACAAAAAAAAACAAACAAAAAACTTAACCTTTTGATTCCCTCACCTTACCCATCACCTTCCAACAGAAAGCTGGTGGAATGGTAAGGAAATCAAAGGGTTAACTTTTTTCATTGCTAGCATGGTTGGCAATGTAGGATGCTGGTGCGGGAGTCAAAGGGTTATGCCTCCGTGTTTACTCTATCACTTACGTGCCAACCGTACCCAGAACTAGTGACTGATCGCTACAGCTACCATCAGCATGAATAAATATACTGAGGCACTAGCACAGTATACATCAAAAGTAATTTAAATGTTAACTTATGAGTAAACTGGTGTATTATCTATTATTGCCTTCATCAATTCCCTGATTATGATTTATTTAATTTTTAACATTGCAGATTTGAAATAATTCTCTGTAAATGGTGCCAGTCTAGGTTGTTCCAATGACAGACTGATACAAAAATCTTTTTAAGTTCTCCTTCTCCGTTAGCTTCATGAGTTCTTCGCCAGATTCTTCTAGATCTGTTGGTTGTGTGCCAAAGCCTGGGTCTCTACATATGGTTTCTCTGTCCATTCCACAAGTCAGTCCATCGTTTTTTCTGTTTTCCCGTCAGTGTCTCCCTCCCTCAGCAGTTCCCTGGGGGACTGATTTATCAAGACCATTGGGTCTGGTTATAAGGCGATATCAACGTGGTTTCTTTTTCTTAAGTGGTCAGCAGACCCTTCATATAGTCCAACTTGATGTGCTGTTTGATATTTGGAGCGTCATGTTCAATGGTGATATAGTCAGACGGTCATCATCATCATGTACCCTGCCTCATGGCGTTGGTGATCATGGCCCTCCATACAAATCTATCCCTTGTCGCTGCAAGTTTATCTCCCACCTTCCCTGTCCTCAGCCACTCTGCAAGTCCGTCCAATATTTTCTCTCTGAGTCTACTTGGTGTTCCTTTTCCCTCCCCCCCCCCCTTTTTTTTCTCTTTCTTCTTTTTACCAGACAGTATTTGATCTTCAATATCTCACATAAAACCTCATTTCCTTGGATTCTTTCCAAATCTGCCCCGAGGGTCCACATGTCTCACATGCATACAGAAAGAAGATGGAATGTACCAGGGCACGTAAAAGCCTGATCTTGTGTTTCATGGGGATGTTTTCGGTTGTCACTACGGTTACAGCCTGGACAGTGCTGATGTTGTCTTTGCTGCCCTCGAAAGGATTTCTGGCTTGGATCCCTCAATGCTAATGGTAGACCCCAGGCCAGTGAATCGTTGAACAGTTCCTAGCTTCTGTCCATGGACAGTTACATTGTATCACTAGTGATGGTGGTTTTGTGGCTGGCCATCATCGAACCTGGTTTGCTTGAAGCTGATTTCGATGCCATATCTGTCTATGCTTCTAAGAAGCTCAGTGACTTTTTTGATCTCTGCCTGCCAGGCCATCAGTGTCATCCTCAAAGCGAAGGTTTGTGATGGGTTTTCCGCCAGTGCTAACTGTGCTGACATGATCTTCAGATAAAATAGGCCTATAGGTTTTCGTAAAACCCATGCCTAGGTAAGACCTCTTCAGCGCTTAGAGCTTTTATGCAGGCTTATGGATTTTCTCCATCACATGGCATCATGGCAACAATGCATATGGAGTTAACTCCGAGCGTGGAAACTAACTCCGAGCGTTGAGACTTCTATTTTGAGAAACTGAAACAATCCCAGCACTGAAAAGGGTATTGCGGCGGTTATGATTTTATGGTGTTTCAAGCCACTCCCCGGTTTCGATGAAAACGAGGCCAGACAGAGCCTCGCTTCCTACGTGGCTGAGAACTGTAAACATGGCAGCCGCCGACTCGATCGCAAATGACATCGGACAGTTACATGTAAATGACACACAAAGCGGTGACCAAACGCATCACGCAGAAGCAGATACGTTTGTTCAGCAATGGGGCTTCACCTTGGACGAACTGTACAAAATTGCCTTGAAGTTTTTTAAAGGTAGGAATTTGTTAAAAATTCTCCCGTTCACTTGATCTGTCTAGCAACTGCGTGAACTGGGAAATCGAGTTTTGTGAAAGTCTTGAGCAAGTAAACGTAACCGACAATTGTGTTGTTTTTATGGCCTAACTACAAAGTTTTAGCAAACTGTCAGCCTTACTAGGTGTACTTGTGCTGTCCAGATAAATTTTGCACTCTTAGATATAAATACATTCATCAGTTACCGACAGCCAAGATCACTATAGCGTAATACGGTAATAGGCCATAATTTACACTGGCGAATACATTCTACAGTAGCCCAGGGGCCCTGTCACAGTCGTGACGGTGGGTGTTTCGTGTTGCGTGGGTTGGGACGACGCTTAAATTGTAATAAAGTGAAACTGCAAATGTCGACGAGACACTGTACTGTCCATGACCTGGAATGATGGATAGAGCGACAGGCAGTAGCTCTATCACACTCTTGCGGTGTGGTCGCTTCGCAACTTCTATCGTATTCTTCATTTTTGTTCATCGAAAAACTACGTAGATAGGTCTATGTCATGGTGATACTTTCACCTGCCCCTCCCACCTCCTGTTCTCATACCTAGTTGTGAAAGGGTTAACAGGCCCAGTAACACAGTTAACAAAAAAAAGATTGTCAGGTTTGAGTGATGTTGTGTCAAGTCATTTGTGCTGTGGGTTATATTTATGTTGATGACAAGCCTTTTAGTGATTTACACACAATGTCATCACAAAATTGATGACAGGCTGTATCACTGTGTGCCTTCACTAATAAGTAATATTGACGACAAATCTATGTACACAGAATGTCATCCTTAATACTTTGAGTTTGACTCCTGCACCTTGTCCACCAGCATCCTGCATTGCCAACCATGCTAGCAAAGCAAAAACTTAACCCTTTGATCGCTCCCTCACTGGAAAATCATCACTGTCATCTTCAACTGTCTCTTGAATGTTTAAATCAGCAATCTGTAGCATTTTCAGTACATCATTGGTGGTAAAACACTTCTGTTGTCAACTTCTTTTTCAGTGTCAGGACTGCTAATTATCTAGGTACTAGTACTACTACTAGTGAGAGACGCCATCTTTGTCCAAGTGAGGTCAGTGAGTGGGGCCAAATATAAGGAACTTTGGAAGTCATATACACATGATCAAATAAAATTTGTGCTGCTTGGCTGCTTTGGCTAGTGGAAAGGCCAGTGAAGCTATTAACCCTTTGCCTCCCGCACCCTACCAACCAACTGCAAAAACTTAACCCTTTGAAACCCTCACCCTATCCACTGGCTTCCTGCAGGAAGCCGGTGGATAGGGTGAGGGAGTCAAAGGGTTAAGTTTTTGTTTTGCTAACAGGGTTGACAGTGCAGTATGCTGGTGGACAGGGCGCGGGAATCAAAGGGTTAATGTAACAAACAAACTTTTACAAAGTTTTGTAAACATTGTGGTGGGACTCCAAAAATTCAAAACGGCCAAATCCCCTATAGGAGATGTTCGGATGAAATGTTTATAAACAGAGCGTCTCCTATAGAGGACGCCGGATGGAGAATAAATCATAAAGTGTGGGAGTCAAATCGTTAGGTAGTATCCCCACTTTCTGGAAATTCTGTGCTAGAAACTTCCTCTTTTCTATCACTATCTTTGTCTTTTTCTTCCTTCTTTGCTTTCTCAGTTTCTGTCATTTCTTCCTATTAATTTCTGCCTTGCTGGTCCATTCACCTGTGTGAAGTGTGTGTGTTCGATAAAGTCTTTTGCGCTTTCTCTTAGGATTAATAATCAGGTACATGTATTAAGTGCATTTTTGGCTCCAGAGAAATGGGATATGTGAAAGCAGTTTTAGGTAATTGAGGACCGTTTATATGTCTTAATGTCCTAAGTCATGTTTAAAAATTAAATTTGTATTCAGACATGTTTTTTTAAAATCCATTGTGCGATAAATTGGACGGAGTGGTCAGCACCAGGGGCATCTCCTTAGATTATGTGTGCGAATGCATTGATATGTGTACTTAATTTTCTTTTCCTTTTTTTTCCTGTTGAAGTATTGTAATGTTTTGAAATGATTATAGCCCTGATATGGCTTTGCACAGTCGGCTGGGCTTTAACTTAAACAAGAATAACAGTAACAGGCTATGGCACATATGATGTATCATCACTAATGTTGATCAGTACCACTTTGATACAACATGTCATCCATTCTTGTAACATTAATGACAAACCATAGCACAGAATATTGTCACTGATGTGTGTGACAAGGTGTAGTACAGTAGATCATCACTGATAGTGATATTAATGTTTATGACAAGCTGTGGTACGTTGCTGGATTTGATTTGAGTCTTTTTTCAGCACAATAGATTTACTTTGTGACGTATTGTTTCCTACCTACTTGCTTTAAGCTGTTGATTTTATAATCATGTCATGACAGACCAGTTGTTCTGTATTTTCCCTGTATTTTCGGTCTGTATGTTTATTTTTGTTTGTCTTTATTTCTTCTTTTGCAGATTTTGATTCTTCGCATAGATTGAAAAACAAACACAAACAACCAGGGAAAAAAAAGGTGCAAGTCCATGATTAATAATCTTTTTTTGAATAATCTTTCCAGGATGCCTGTTTGATTAATCTGCTGAAAAGGAGGCAATACAGAAGATGGGACATCAAAATAAGCAAACTCAAATTAACATAGAAACAACAACAGTCACAACATCAGTGAAACTGAAAGGAAATTTTGCTCAGGTGTTTTGATTATATTTTTATTTGTAGAGAAAGAAGGCAAAGCGTTGCAGTTAACCTATAAAGACAAACTGCGACTAGTGGCATACACAAAGCAAGTGACCCATGGCAAATACACCCCAGAAGCTATGCCAGATGTTGGATTTCTTGACGTTGTGGGCAATGACAGAAGGTAAGTTGAGATTTTTTTTATTGAAAAAGTATATGATTTTATGTTTGCACAAATATTTTATACTTTTATTATTTTATGTGACCTACAGCTGGACTACAGTTGTTCACAGAATGTTTAATCAGTGCAGGAACAAAAAATTATGAATGTTTTAGAGTCAGGATGTATACTGTTGAGCCAACATTTTCTGTAGCTCGCCCAGATAATAGGGGACGTTTGGTTATTTTTCCACTAGTTTTTGTGTTTTTTGTTTGTTATTTCTTGTCTTAGTCTTGACAAAGGGTAGTTGGCTGAAAACGTGTGCCTGCCTTATCTTTGACTCCTGCACACTGTCCTGCAGGAAACTGGTGGATAGGGTGAGGGAGTCAGACTCAGAGGGTTAAGTATTTGCTTTCCTAGCATGGTTGACAATGCAGAATGCTCATGGAGAGGATGCGGTAGTCAAAGGGTTAAATACTCATTCAGATTCTGTTTTCATGTTTTTCTGATTCCTGTCTGTTTGAACATGAGTGGTCACACTTGTTTTAGGTTTCAACGTGACTTGGCAAACAAAAGTTACAAACATTCAGAGCGTTGTTGTAGTTTTTGGTCTTAAGCAGCTTGTACCCAGAATTGAATGTGGTGTTGAGAGAACTGGAACTACACAGTGAGTCTTGCTACTTGGTGGATGCAACATTGTAGCTGTTGATCGGATTTCCTGACTCGGGCTTTGTTGAAACCCATTGAAAATATGTGTAGAGTATTGCCTTCTAATACCATCTTGATCCAGAATGGAATTCCATAATATCATCATCATCATCCCCATACTTGACATCACAAAATTGTGAAAAAATGTCCCATGTTCTCTCTGTATTCTTTTATGCCTTGGTCTCATGGTGATCTCAGTTTTGGTTTCTTTACTTGTTCTATCTATACCTGTGGTAAATTCACTTTGGATGGAGTGTATTGTGTCAGTGGTTCATGGAAATTATTGTGTGGATGGACTTGGTAGCACAGAGGAACACTTTCTCATCTACTCTTGATGCCTTGACGGAACAATCACTGTTGTTAGTAGAGGGTTAGTATGTACTGTAGTATCTCCTATTCTTAGGATCAGGACAAGCAACACTGAACTCGCATCAAAATGATGTAGCAGCAGTACAGTCTCGCTTCTGGTGGATGGCATCAGGGTGACCTGACATTTCTAGCTCTGATAGATTTCCTAGCATGGGGATTTCAACTGAATGAACTGAAGCTGAAAATATTTTGTAGGGATAATGTCACTGAAAAGTTGCAGAAAGACAAGGTAGCACACACAGACACACACATAGACACACACACAGACACAGACACACACAGAGACACACACAGAGACACACACACATCACACACACAACACACCACACACAACACACACACACACACACACACACACACACACACACACACACACACACACACACACACACACACACACACACACATGGACAGAGATACTGAGATTGTGAAACAAAAACAAACAAAAAACAAACAAAAAACAAAAAAAGACCATTTTTGATAAATCAGATGTTATCACAATTCAGTTTGGCTTGACAATATATTTCAGATCTTCGTGAACTGGTAGGCCTACATGTGCTGTAATTGTGAAAATGTGTAATGTATGGCAGACAAACGACTTGGTAAGGCACAAAATCAATAAAGCACAGCCTGTTGTATTCAGTATAAATCATTGTGATTTTGTCAGCAGCAGGGATGTATGGATGTGATTTCTATCAGATTGACAGCAGTGCAAAGGTTTTTCCATCTCACTAGTGCAGTAATTTTACATCAGAATATGTGGTGATTGCTTTTCCTGACATCCCATCCTCCCTGTGTACTGTTGTAAAACAAATTTCATCTCTGAATCTTTTACCCGGTGTGTAAGTACTATATTTGCTTTATCATATTCTTAGAATGTTAAAAATTTTTCAGTTCTGTGTTATCTTAAATCTTTTAACCCAGTAATGCTGTGCTGCGACCAGAAGTGCGTCACTTAAGTGATATAGCGAGGCTCTGCTACACTGACGTCTGTGTCTAGTTGCCATTGCTTTTGCAAATACTCAAGTTCACCTATGGGAAACAGCTGCACTGAAAATGAAAGCTTAGCCTTTCTGCAGGTCTCTTCCCGTAGATCTTGTGTCGCTGATATGTTTTTACTAAGTGCTCACTAGTTTTATAAACGACATAGCTGAATGACATCTGAGTGTCAAAATGGCAGCGCTGAAATTGGTATGTCTTCAAGCGCCTTTATATGATACATGAACTTGATGAAGCGACTAAAGTGATTTTGCTGGAAGTTTGTGATAAAGATGATGTGAGACCATTTGTATGTAGATTTTAAATTCATGGAAGTGGATTGTTAGGAAAACTGAATACAGTGAAGGTGAGAGAAGTGTATGACTGTGTGGCCAGAGGTTCATTTTTTTTCACTTGATGTATACTATTTTAGATACTGAATCATGTAACAGTATGAAAGACAGCTTCAGTAAAAATAAGAGGATTGTATAGCATTAACATCTGTCTGTTTATAACAATTTAGTTTATGTTAATACTGTGTGGTTATTTTTATATTTAAAAAAACAAAAAACAAAACCAAACCTGCTATTTGAGGAGTTTTATGGTGCAGAGTGACTGTGGCTCATTTGAGTTGTTAAATATTTTTTAATTCTGTGTCAGATTGTCATCTTCAAGCTTTTGTCATTCAGGGGGCATTGCCCCACCTCTCCACAAGAGGCTCTGGTTCTGAACCCTGCAAAGGGATCCTCGCAGCCCACTGGCACCGAATCGTACCCCGGCAAAGGGACCGATGTAGTCCCCTGAATGCCCATAGCTCAATTTGCCTGGGAACTCAACTTACCTGTAGAACAGTACCTGGCTATATCACCTTCTGGCTGTACTTTGAAATGCCAGTTTCTTATCCTATTTTATATTTTTCAATCTGTATGCGGTCAACTCACTCGGTACGAGAGTTTTTCCCCTTGCGTTTCCCCAGGGAAGGCCCATTTTGAAGGGTTAGGAAAAAAATCACAAAAAATACAAAACATGAAGGAACAAAATGAAACTTTCAGATCTGAATATTTACATGCTGGCTGGGTTAGTTCATGCCAAAATATTGAAGTTCTTCTTGAATTTTTCTTCTTCATGTGCCATGTTGAAAATACCCCAAATTTTGTGGTCAGGATCACCGTACAGTCACACACTTTGATCAGCTCCATGAACACACAGTCAAAGGTGAGAAGGTCTTTGTACGCACAAAACAACATGAATAAAGTAGACTTTGCTCAGGGTAAAAAAAAAGAAGATTATTTGTGATATTATATGAATAAATGTTACAAATTGTTACACAGAGGAGTTATGGGGGCGTGGCACTCAAATGAGACATGCAGGCCACAAGAGCCAGAGAAGGACGCAAAGTGGGAGAAAAACTAAAATCTTCGTGCCAGTCATGCAGAGGAAAGTGAATGAAACCTCCATCAGACATGCGACTTGCTGTACTTGGCCTGCTGACTGCTCGCCTCTCGTGACGTGTACGCCCACCTCCCTTTCCCACTTCACTGTCGTCTGAAACTGGGTCACTGTCAGTACCTTCTTGCTGGCAGCTTCCATCACTTGATACACTTTCACCATTATCTTCAACATACTCCTCGATGTCCAATCCTTCAGTCTGAAGCACTTCAATCACTTCAGCAGCAGTAAAACGTCGCTGTCGCGATCTACTTTGTTCGAAAACTCGTACTTGCCTGCGACGCCATTTTCGACACGAATGCAGATTAGCAAGTCATTCGGGGTGCCAAAGACAATCGCTTCCTGACGAGTGTATGGCTACGGAATCTCACGAAGTAACTTTCCACTTGACCCTTGACATGTTTGCAGTGACCACTGTGGCTATGGTAGGCATGCAGGCTCAAAAATTAATCGAAACCGCTATAGCGTTTCATCGTACGCAACCGTGCCTTTCATCACGACCGCTATAGCGTTCCGTCGTACCGAGTGAGTTAGTTAATGTATTAATGTAGTGCTGTCAGTCTGTTGGCAGTCACATGCCTACATCCATGTCTGCATACAAATTAATAATACTTGTATATGGAATATTCCAGTTATGCACAAACACAAGCCAAAAAATCCACAAAAGAACAACAAAACAAAAACACCCTCCATAAAACAAAACAAAACAAAACATGTTATCAAGCCAATCTGTTTGACCCCTTTGATAAAGTTTTAAACCTTTTCTAGGCATTCCTGCCACTTCCCATGAAGCCAACTGCCTAGAATAGTAGAAATGTCTTCTTTTCTGTCTCTCTCTTTGTTTCCTGTCATCTCTTCCTTTCTCATTTTCTGCCATGCTGGTCCAATCACTTGTAGGTTTTCTACAAACCCTGACAGATTTTGTATATTACGATTGAGAATTGGGAACATGCATTAACTGAATTTTGAGCTCTATGTAAATGTGAGCTTCTTGGTCAAAGTCAATGACAGTTTTAGATACCATAGGTTAGTTGTTATGTATGTTTTTAGTTACCTAAGTTAAAAGTATGTATTTGTATTTTTTTTAAAAAGTAGAATTTAGTGGAATAGCCTGACCAAGAACATAGATTATTTCTGTGAATTTAGTGATAATATATGCGTACTTAGTTTCTTTTCAAGTTTTTTCCCCCTA
The DNA here is from genome assembly GCA_030674185.1 of Monoplex corrugatus. Taxonomy (NCBI): domain Eukaryota; kingdom Metazoa; phylum Mollusca; class Gastropoda; order Littorinimorpha; family Ranellidae; genus Monoplex; species Monoplex corrugatus. The sequence continues at coordinate 89,927,599 of CM060308.1, forward strand.
GTGTCATTGATGTGTTTGGATGTGTGTGCTTTGTTTAGTTGGTTTTAGCCCTGTATGGCTGAGCAATTGGCAGAGCTTTAAACACTTATTATAATAATGATAGTAATAATGATAAGGTGTTCCTGCCACCAGTGGCAGACATAAACACAAAAACTTCCTACACTTTCTGGTATGATGGAAATAACCTTTGATATTAGTTCATGGAATGTTATAGCAAATTGTAGATCTGTGCTAATTTGGATGCTGTGTGATTATCCCAGGTCAGCTTGAACAATGAAACCCATCATCAGGTTTTACTTTGGTTTTATGCAGCTGGCATTTTCTGTGCCAGAATAACATCAGTTAGGCAAACGGTGGCATCATTGTGTTAGTTGTTGAAGTGCTACTGCTAGAATTCATGTTAAGTGATTGGTCTGATGAAAACAGAGACTGTTCTCTACCTCTTTTCCCCTGATCTGTTATGCTGGAACGAAAATGAGTTTTTAGACCTGTCAGCCATGTTTTAATTTTCATAACATGAACATAAGTTCGGATCACATGACATGTAGGCCTACTACAAGTAGTTGTGGAAACCTTTCTCTTTTCACTTGTATTATCAGTTACAACATTGTTAATTATTGAGTGGGCATGTGAAACCTGATAATACACAAGTGACAAAATACGTATGTAGGCAACAACTGTACACTTAGCGAAAGTGTGCGTCAGCTGGGAATAGACTCATGCTCACTGCCTCCATTGTTATATATTAAACAATGTGGACTCTTTCTCACATAGACCATTTGTTTCTGTGGATGGTGATAGTATTAAACAGTTTAGATGTTTGTCTTTCTTAAATAAAACATTCGTTTCTACAATGATATTGTAAAGTTTGCTTTGTGTTGTAAGCCTTACGCTGATAGTGTAAATGGATTGCCTTGGTGACTTCGTTTAGTTCTTTCATGACCTGTTGCTAAAGAATTAGTGTGTCTTTTTACTTTGATTTGTTTATTCTGTAAATTGGCTGTTTTGTTCTTTAGATTTAAATGTGTTTTTGATGTTCTGTGCAAAGTCACATAGTAATTGACAAGTTAATATTAAAAGTTTGGTATGAAGTTAAGTAGTTAAGAAGAAAATTAGTTTTTAAGTTGCTGAATTCGGCTACATTTTGTGCTACAGATGTTGTAGGGAGAATAAGGGGCAAATTGATGATCAGTAATTTTATTGCTAATTAAAAAGAAATCAGCTATGTGTTTTACATGCAAATGCTCACACACATGCGCATGCATGCACACATGCACGGATGCGTATCACTACATCACACACAACACACACACACACACACACACACACACACACACACACACACACAACACACCCCCCACTTTCTCACACACAACACACACACACACACCACACCACACATCACACACACACACACACACACACACATCCACACACATACACACAGTGTAGACACACACACCACACACACACACACCCAACCACCCCCACCCCCCATGCACGCACACAACACAACACACCCACACACCCCACAACCACACACACCACACACACACCCCACACACACCACACACACCACACACACACACACACACACACCACACACACACACACACACACACACACACACACACACACACACACACAACCACCAGAACCACATAACCAACACACTCACACACTACATACACTCACTGACACAGAGTATCTGGTTTACTAGAAATGTAATGGAGTCATCAAAATAATGTATCACAGTGAGGAAAAAAATGAGAGAGACAATCATTTTGAATTTTATTGCAATCATTTTGACATCTGTTTTATGGCATCTATTTTGTAGTGTATCTGTGTGACATGAAACACAATATTTTGATAATATCTAAACCACCAGTGTCAGTGTTAAATCAGTATTTGTTATTAAAATTTATGGGTGTGTCACTGTGTGCTGTATTAATTTACAGTGTTGTAGAAATGACAGCAGGCCATGAGGGAAACAATTTCAATGAGAGTTACGAACACACACACACACACACACACACACACACACACACACACACACACACACACACACACACACACACACACACACAACACACACACACACACACACACAACACACACACACACACACACACCACACACACACACACACACACACACACACACACAACCACTCACTCACTCTCGCTCACATGCACACACACACACATGCACACACGCTCACATGCACACACGTTCACATAGACACACATGCACATGCACGCACACATACTCATGCTCTTACCCCACACACAGACTCTCTCTCTCTCTCTCTCTCTCTCTCTCTCTCACACACACACACACACACACACACATACGCACACACAATCTCTCTCTCTCAGAGACACAAAGCCAAATGAAAAGGGAAAAAGTTGCAATTCATTGACTATTGATGGCGATGCTGGTTTTCTTATCCTTCATCCACTTGATAAATTATTTCAACTAATTCAGGGGTGTCTTGTTTTTGAAGTACAACAATAGTGAAACCCTGAAAATTCAAGTTAAAACAAAAATCGGTCATTAAATGGCATTGAATTATTTTTAAGTGAACTTTATGCTGGAACTTTTTTCTATACAAGTATCTGCCAGTGCGAAGGGAAAGGAAGAGTAGATTGATTATTTTCTATGGAAAGTCATGTTTGTAACCAGCAAGAGGCTGTGCTGTTGTGAGTCATTCTAATTATAATGAGGATACATGGTGTTTTATTATATAGAGTAGATTGATAATTTTCCTGTGAGAAGTAGTGCATGTAACAAACAAGACTGCCCATGGGGGTGCTGGGGGCTCTTTCAGTACAAATAGTATCCCCACCTTCTGGAAATTTTGTGCTAGACATTTCCTCTTTTCTGTCACTCTCTTTGTTTCTGCCATGTTCCTTTGCTTTCTATCTTTTCTTCCTATCATTTTCTGCCTTGCTGATCCATTCACCTCTGTGTGTTTGATAAAGTTGTACATACTTTCACATAGGATTGGCAGTTGGGCACACATGTATAAAGTGCATTTTTGACTCTAGGGAAATGAGATACAGAGAAGCAGTTTTAGATAATTTAGGCCTGTTTTTTTTATACATATGTTTTAGTGTCCCCAGTTATGATTAAATTTGTATTCAGGTATGTTTTTTAAATACCCTGTGTGATAAATTGGACAGTCACGGTGGTCAGTGCCAGGGACATCTCCTTAGATTATATGTGCAAATGCATTGATATGTGTACTTAATTTTCTTTTCCTTTTTTCTCTTGTGGTATTGTGTATGTATTGAAACAATTATAGCCTTGATATAGGATTTATGCTGTTGGCTGGGCTTTAAACAAAAATAACAAAAACAAAACTAAACAAACAGACAAAACAAAACAAAAAAAACAACAGCAAGAGGCAGTGCTGAATAATTCTTATTGTAATGAGGGTACGCAGTATTTATTATATGTAACATTATAACATTGCTTTTTGCTGTTTTTCAGACAAGCATGGCAAGCGTTAGGAGATATATCCAAAGAAAATGCCATGACAGAGTTTGTGCAACAATTGGATGCCCGAAGCAACTTGTTCAAGCCCTATGTGCAGGCTCATCGGGCAGAGCAAGATGAAATGCTGCGAAAACAGTATGTGCTATTGTGTGTGTGTGTGTGTGTGTGTGTGTGTGTGTGTGTGTTGTGTGTGCGTGCGTGTGCGTGTGCGTGTGCGTGTATGTGTGTGTGTGTGTGTTGTGTGTATGTGTGTGTGTGTGTGTGTGTGTGTGTGTGTGTGTGTGTGTGTAAGTGAGTGATTCAGATTCAGATGATTTAATCATGAATTAATTCTACTCTGGTATGAGATACTTTGTACCATGCTTACCTCCATGCAGATGGGTACAAACTTATATACTCATTCCAATGCACTATTCTAGTTTTGAGTATTCTGACGCTATAAAATTTGCTTTCTAATTCAAGCTGTTTACAGATATCAGAAGCACAATCAGGCATCTTCTTTCGCAAGTCAAACTTACAAGTGTTCATCAATTTTCACCAAGTTTTTTGTTTTCTTTTTTTTCAAATTTAAATGACTGACATAAAGAGAGACTGAAAAGGACTACAGAACTGGTCACATAACTGATTATGAATTATGACAGCAATGATGAAGAAATTGGAGGCAAGTTTAGTGTTGAAAAGGACAAAGAAGAGCCAGATTGAGAAAGTGATTCTGATAGTAATGCTGACATGGATCACATCATGAGGTGGAACAATGGTAATGGGGGAAGATGTTCAAAGTAAGGGGCAAGAAGAGCATGGCTCTCATTGTGTAAACAGTCCAGCAATACTGGATGCCAGTGCAAGTTTGTTTTTATAAAATCTCTCTCTCTCTCTCTCTCTCTCTCTCTCCTCTCTCTCTCCCCTCTCCCCTCCTCCCCCTCCCCCCCCTTCTGTCTACCTGTTTGTGTCTGTCTCTTTCTGTCTCTCTGTGTGTGTCTGTTTCTTTGCAGTTTGTGTCTCTCTGTTTCTCTCTCTATCTGAGGCTTTGCCTCTACCATTCTTTTTTAGTTGTGTGTGTGTGTGTGTGTGTTGGTGTGTAAATGTATGGATATGGATGTGTCTCTTTCATATGGATTTGCTGGGTATTATCGAGTTCTACAATACTTGACAGTAAGATTAATCTTGTCCTGTAACTTGGACATGCTCTGATGTTGTAAATGTGCACGTATGTCTTTGTTTCGGCATTCACCTTTGTTTCAGTGTTACAGTGTCCTATCCAAGCAGTATTAACTATTATGTATTACAGTGGCTGAAAAATAATTTTGTTCATTAATTGAATATCTGAAATGTGCAAACGTTATGCAAGGCTATAGATGATTCAATTTTAAACCTTCACTGAAGATTTGATGAAAGAATACTATGATGAGTAGAACACAAATGTTTTGATGATAACACCCTCATTTTTGGTACGGCAGCCACTTATATTATACTGTTGCAACCATATGAGAGAGGGAAAGGCAAAGAGAGAGAGAAAGAGAGAGAGAGAGAGAGAGAGAGAGAGAGAGAAGAGAGTGGTGTGTGTGTGTGTGTGTGTTTTTGGGGTGTGTGTGTATGTGTTTGTGTGTTTGTGTTCATGTGCGTGTGTGTGTTTGTGTTGTGTTTATGTGTGTGTTTGTGTTTATGTGTGTGTGTGTGTGTGTGTGTGTGTGTGTGTGTGTGTGTGTGTGTGTCACTGTGTGTGTCACTGTGTGTGTGTGTGAGATATAACCTGAACATAACCTTTTGTATTTGGGCTAAATGTGGAAAATGTGAAATGTGCGCACAGGCAGGAAGCAGAAGAAGCAAGGAAGAAAGAGGAAGAAGAGAGGCAGCAGCGGTTAGCAGAGGAAGAGGCTTTGAAACAACAGGAGATTGAAAAACAACACCAGCATGATCAAGAGTATGTGTTGATTCCATCTGTCTTTTGTCTTTGTTTATTGAAGAAGGAAAAAATAACACGTGGTGATATTATTTGTGGGAGCTTATTTGTTTTGTTATGATATGAAATTTAAATCAAGATGTTTTTCTCACTGTGTCTCTGTCCCTGCCTCTGTATGTTGTGTGTGTATGCTTGTATGTCGATACTCCTGCAGTGCTAGTCACTATGATGGGTGATGAGACAGCTGGGTTTTTCCAAACAGTTATTACTTCTGTGTAGAAACTTAACTCTTTGAAGATGTAATATAGTTGCCTTGCACAACCACTGTGGACGCGATCAACGGGACCTGCCCCAACCCTTGGAGACGCACGATTTTGGGGGTTTTAAAAAAATTCTCAAAAATACAGATTTTACAGCACAAGAACATATTTTATATCAAAATAAAATTCAGTTGACGCTCTTTGAGCTGAACTACATACAAGGACAATACATCTATTCTACTTACCTTCCTAGAAGGTGAAATGGGGTAGGGTTTTGGCTCTGGGAAAGAAGTTTTTGATTGACAGTAATCCAACACATAAAGTCAGTAAAACACCCATTCTTGACCAGGTAATCCAGAAATCCAGGTAATCACAAGTCCTTGGTATGACCAGAAGATATAAAAGAACAAACACAGCTTTGTTTTCACACAGGTGAAGCAGCAAAGTGATTATGACGATCCTTTGAAGAAGAAGAAGAAGAAGAAGAAGAAGAAGAAGAAGGCCTAAATGTTGCCATTTTGGTGCAAGGACGGTCACTCTGGTTGGTTTGGATAAAGGCAAAAACTAACTAATCGGGATAAAATCGATGCAAGGGAAGTAACAAACACTTCAGAAGATACCAAAGAGTGTTCCTATATGTGTAGTTAGTTCCCCTAGACCAGCGACTGGCTTGCATCTATTTTTAAAAACCGCAGCAGAATATCCGCTATCATGTCTCTAATGGTTTGGCCAGCTGCTGCGGAATGTCAGCTGTCACGTCTCTAATGGTATGGCCAGCTGCAGTGGAATATCCGCTGTTACGTCTCCGAAGAGTTAATCAGCTTTAATCACTGAGACTATGAAGAAGCTGCGTGAGCAGCGTTGAAGCATATAACTAATCACAGTTTTGTTTAAAAAAAATGTCACACAAATATGTTGGCAGAAGATTCAGCGTTTTGCCTTTTGCAGAATGTTATCCAAAACAAGTGTGACTGCCGGTGTTCAAGCAAACAGTTTATTAAATGTGTGAATCTTTTTTCGTGTTTTTTCTGGTTTCTGTCAGAGTATGTTAACAGTAGCCCCACAAAGTAAAACATATTTGACATTGAATAATTTTCAGTGTATAGTTAAGGTTCAAGTCTCGGTGCATGCAGTAGATTCGAACAGATAATTGTTTGTGTGTTTCACTATGAACTTTAAAATTCCTTAACTTGTGCTCTGTTTTGTGTCGCAAAGGAAACATGCATTGAGCATCTGCCTAGTGGCATCAGGGATCAAGTGGTGGTTATGAAGGAAAACTTCGACTTTGATGAAAAATTTCAAACTTTTTTCCTATGCAGTTTTTGTTTTACAATAAACAGACATACAGTATGATGATCAAACATGATATTATTTGGCTTTGGTGAAAATAACCTTGAATTAAAACTGTTGGAAAGAGACTGCTCTTTATAATCAAAATAGTTCAAAAAGGAATGAGTAACTTCAAACTAGAGGTGTCATGCATGAATGATTCAAACTAGGGAGCATCATGAATGAAACATTTGTCTGTTGAATACTTTATACCAATAAAGCTTATTGATAAAGTCCGAAAGAAAACAGTTAACATTGTCATCATTCCTGAACCGTAAAGAGCATATGCATAGAAGTTTTTAGATAAATATGTAAGAGGTTGTGATACACTCTTTGAGACAGTAAAGATAGATGAAGGTGCATTTTGATTTACTACACTAGCATATCATTTCCCAAACTATGTTATATCTAATGACTCAGAAGTGTGCGCCATATTTGGTGATACTATTCCGTAAGTTCACATTACTTGCCATTGCAAATTTTCTTTAAACTTGTAACACATATTTCATTGTCACACGTTTTTGCAAGGTTAACTCTCTCGCTATGAGAGTTGGGATTTCCCGATCATGTCTCAGCAATGCTTGTCTACAAGTGTCGGAGAAATTCGTGGGGCTTTCAGTAGGTATTCCAAAGTGATTTTCAAATTTGAACTTATCTGTATAAAAATCAGCTGGGAAAATAGAGATTTTCATTCTGAACACATACATACTTTATTTTTTAATGTGGGATAAAAAATAATTTTTTATGATTTTTTCCTTTCTTTTTGGACTTAGAAAATATTTCGCACGTTTTTTTAGGCCACATTCAGACATGCCTTGAACACACATATAAAATCACACAAGTCCAGAAAATCATTTCTGAGGAGGTTTTTACTTGTTAAGTTGATGTGCAAAAACCATATGGACAGAAATGCATATCAATAAAAATACAGACGTATGAAAATGAAAAAAAATAGCAAAATTGGACGCCGCCGTTCTAAACAACTGGGCAAGGGACCCATTTTCATTAATTTCAAACTCCATTATCTTTAAGAAATACAATACAGTGACACTGAAATGAATCATATATGATAAACATATTAAGGAATTTAACCCTAATTTTTTCCAGCTTCATTTGAAAGCTGGTTGAAAAGATATCAGATGTCAAAAATGCGAAATATGCCGATTTGTCACAGTGAAAAAAATGGCGAATTTTACACATATTTGGTGCACCATAACTTTTTTCACTTTAAAGTTACAAAAATGGTTTTGATATCAAATTGCTCAGCATGACAAACTCTTTCAATGTAAAACAACCCCAGACATCTGTATGTTTAATCAAACCATATTTGGGTAAGGATAAAATACCTATTTTGAAAAAAATGTGTGTTTTAGCTTTTTGCAAGACTCCGTAACTTCTGTCACATTCATCCTACTGCAAAGTACCATATACCAAAATGATTAGTTTTTTATGATCTGTCATTATAACAAACAAGACATTAGGTTTCAATCTTTCTGTAAACAAAAATCAGATGACAAAATTATAACAAATGTCAGCTGATAATAGTAACAAATAATGCGTTTTTACATATCGAATCAAACAAGACATGTACATCAACAACATTCATTCAAAGAAGTCATCGTCATAGTTTTTACATGCCAATTTGTTGGGGTTTTTTATCATTAAACAACGATTAAAACATGTCTTGACCTTTAACTGTTCCTTAACTGTGTGTAGAACATTATCAAAAGCTTCCACATCATTGTCTTGACCTTTCACTGTTGCTTAATCACAGTAGATAACTGTCCTGGCCTTCAACTTAAACTGGAAGCACAAAAGATAGAAATCATCTGTTTTTACAAAAAACATGTAATGAAATGTAAAAAAATACTTGTCAGTGTCTATGATCAGTGATTCCCCTTCACAAGTGACAGGAAATTAAAACATGTTAAGATGCAGTTCATCATCATTGCTGTCAAAAGTTGTCCAAAAGACTAGGTCTCCGCCCTCTGCCAGTCTTAAGAAATCGCTCCTTCATCCTCATGAAGAGATCATCTGTGAGAAAAATAGTGTAGAGGGAAAGTATTAGTACATCTATCTGTTCTATCCTGTAGCGTAATGTGAAAATCCCATTTGTAGGGACAAACAGGCCTATACATACAGAGCAAGAGGCAAATACTGACCAAAACAAAAACAAATCCAAAAAACAAGAACATAAAACATGCAGGAACACAAGGACTTTTGTACCCCTGCTCAATTAACTTCCCTGCCTGTCAAAGAGAGAAAGGATCAAGAGAGAGAGAGATTGGTGTGGAGCTGTAAGAAGCCTACCAGTATTATTGTCAGCTTTGAAAATAAAATTATAATACCTTACCCTAACTCACAAAGCAGTGGGCAAAGTAAAATGTCCCATACATTTAGGCCTACTCAAATCAGCACAACAAAATTTATCTCATAAACACTATAGGCCTAGTTAGGAAGGTTCATAGTGTCCAACCCATTAACCTGGTAGGCCTACTTTATTTTGTTTAAATATTTTTGATGACAATAATAGTAATAATAAATAGTAATGAATGATAGTAAACTAATAATGAAATAATGATAATAATAATAATAATAATAATGATAAATAATAATGAATAATGATAGTAAAATAATAACAATAACAAAAATATAACAATATTAATAATAATAATAAACTTTTAAAGCTGTTGAACTAGGTGATAATAATATTGGGCCTAAAAATAATAGGATTGATAAACATGCAAATTTGTTTCAATGGTACCATTCAGGAAGTTTACACAAAGGCAGAAAAGAAAAAGGTGTAACATTGTGAAATTATTGAACGATACTGAACCAGATCGAGTGAAGTCAAGGGAGGGCACTCGGCCAATTCGACTATCGATCGATCAAAGCGTTGGTCACGTGACCACAATAAATCGCTAATCTCTCATTAACATCATTATAATAAATATAATAAAGGCATGGATTATTAAAAAAATCTTTTGTAAACATTTTCCTTTAATCATATGCCTGATCTCACTCTCAGTAAAATTACCGCACCCCAAACCGTCACCTACCCCTACCTTCTAACATATTCATGATACTGTGGGTGCTGCAGCTGTGCGCTTTCCAAACAATTATATTCTAAAATCAGGAAAGAAAATGTCGAAAAGTAATAGTAAACAAACTGCAAGATATTTCACTTACCCTCTAGATAAGTTGGATCGCTTGATTCGTCGTGGCTGGAACGGTCGACGTAAACTTCGAGTCCATGTGCTCGCCCGAACGATCTTCGCGCGTGTCCGCCATTGCGCGTCAGACGCTAAGAGAAAGCAAAAATAGGTTGCGTTGTTCTCAGTCCTCGAGGAAAACAGCCAGTGGTTGAATCCGTATGCAAATAGCAGAAGTTGAAAGTTGAAACCTTGACCTTTTGCACAGTGGAAAATATGGCGAGATTGGTTTTGAGTAAGGTTGCGAAATCATCGACGGAAGTTTTTAACGCACGAAACGACCGACTAAATGGAAGCCTATCAGTTCACTTTTTACATCGGATGAAAGCAAATTTAGTCGTCTTTTTGACTGTGTAAATGGTTTGTTGATATCTGACTCAGCTTATCTCCTCGAGGCGAGTTTTCAAGGTAGGTGTCAAAACCGCGTTCCAATTTCGTCGTTCCAGTAGCAGCAAAATCGCAATTTAGTACCCATCATCAAAAGCATATTTCAAACGGTAAATGTTACACTTATTGATTTATTTTGACTTTAAACAAAGCTTAAAGGATCACAGACCAGCATGATCTGTTTTTTATTTCTGACACTGCATTTTGTTGAGAACAAGCAAGTTGAAAACCAGTGAAAAATCGCACTTTGCCGTACTTTTCGCCACCCGCGAAGAGCACTTTGGAATACCTACTTTCAGTATTTCCGTTAACCGAAACTAATAGCCAGAAATAGATTCTTCAGTCATACAGTCTCGTTTCAGGCCATTAGGTCACTGTAATCCACAGTTGGTGTGTATACATCTGTACAGTGCAAAGTTCACGACCTGCTCTTCAAGACGATCTCTTTCTTCAGTGCACTTGGAGTGTGTGCATGTTGGATATGAAATTTCATTCAAAATGTGACTGTAGGAACTGATGTATTGACCTGACTGTATTTTGTAAGACATTTTTCAGCTGAAAATTTCTCTAATTTTACTTGTACCATTACTCAGCAACCATGAGGGTTAGACAGTTGAAATTTCAGCATTTTGTACACCAATCTTTTAACCCTGATCGCGGTTGTCGCGACAATAGTTGCGCCCCTTTCTCACTGCTAGCACAGGGAAGTCGCGACAATGGGCGCGCTGGTCAGTGACCGACTTTCGCGAGGTCAAGGACGCGTCCCCTCAGTGGAAAATTCCACTGACCGTGTCAAGTGCGTAGTTGCTTGACTGAAGCGCCCTGTAACATGTATATTCAGCAGTTTGACTGAGAGTTTGAGTTTGTGGAGTCCTTTTATCCAGAGGGCGTGGCGACACTCAAAATGGCTGGCAGACGACGACGCGACCAGTTTAGAGATTTTTTGAACGAATTTTTTGCGGACGAAATCGCCGATGCCCGGGAAGGTGAAGACCTGCAAGATGTCTTGGAGGGTCTTATGCTTCCTGGAGATGCCAGGCAGATCGACCAGGCCCCATCCAACAGAAATTTTGACGATGATGTGGCGGAGGGGTGGATGAGCGAGGAAGGCGAACTCGTCAACATGCCATTCGCGAGAGAGTCGCGACTGCTCGTTGATGACAACTTCCCCGATAATCCCCAACCTCTTGATTTCTTCTCTCTATTCATTGATGAGAGAATCATCGATCTTTTAGTTGAGCAGACTAACCTCTACGCCCAAAGAAAGATCGATGCTGGCAACCTGAAACCACACTCTAGGTAAGTTTCCATTTTTTGTTTCGTATACGCCCCCTTTCGCGTCTTCCTCTCTCTCTCTATTTACCTCTCTTTCTCTCTCTCTTTTTACCTCTCGTTCCCGTTTTCTTTCTTTCTACACTCTCTCCTCTCTTTTTTCATCTCTCGTTTGCTCACTTGTTTGTTTGTTTGTTTTTTTGCTGAAATAGTTATTTCCTCCATTGATTTGCCCACTCTTCTGTTTTTTTCTGTCTCTGCTCCTCCTAGCTCCCTCTCTGTGCAATTCATGTGTTTCTTTTGAGTAATTTAGAAAGGAGACTTAGGTGTGTGAGCTTTTCTCTGTGATGATTTTCTACATCAATGGCAGATTTTGTTTTTCTCCTCACTGTAAATGAACTTGTTACAATCCCTCTCTATCATTGGTTTTCTCTTTTTGCCTTGAATGAAAAAAATGTGGTTGTGTGTGTTTGTATGAGTGTGTTTGTGTGTGATGTTCTAGATAAATAATTGCATGTTCTTTGATTGTTTTAGTGAAGCATTGTATCAGAGTGTGCATGTGTATGCTAGCAAATATGTTTATGCAAGCATATGTGTGTGTGTATGCGAGTGTGTGTGTGTGTTTACATGTTATGCTTTTATTATTTTTTTTCTCTTTCTCTGTGTGTAACAAAGTGGGTTTATTCCCAGGTTGCATCACTGGAAACCTCTGACCAGGGCAGAGATGAGGGTGTTTCTGGCACTCTGCATTTCAACAGGCCTCGTCATCAAGCCTACCATCCCAGAGTACTGGTCAGCGGATGAAATCACAGAGACGCCATTTTTCGCAAAAAACATGACATCTCTGCGTTTTGAAGCCATCCTCAGTAACTTCCATCTTGTGGACAACACAGAGGATGACTTCACCGACCCCCTCTTCAAAGTGAGGCCTTTCTACAATCACCTGCGGGCCAAGTTCCTGGTCTACTCGCCAGAAAGGGACATCAGCTTTGACGAAGCGACATGTCCCTGGAAAGGCAGACTCCGCTTCCGGGTGTATAATCCTGCCAAGCCTACCAAGTTTGGCATCAAAATGTATGAGGCATGTGAGGCCAAGTCAGGGTATGTGCTTGGCATGGATATATACCAGGGTTCCACACGAGGCACCGACTTCTCCGAGGCACTGGGCATCGAGCAGGAGCTGAACATCACCACCCGCACTGTCCTCGGCCTTCTCAGCTACAGTGGATTGTTGGACCAAGGGCATCGCGTTTACATGGACAATTACTACACCAGTCCAGAGCTCTTCACCCAACTCTATCTGCTGAACACCTATGCTTGTGGTACAGTGCGTACAAACAGGCAAGGCATGCCACGTGTCTTCAAGAAGGCGAAGAGGAGGGCAGATAGAGTTCAGCTGACCCAGGGACAGAGCATCTTCAGGCAGAATGACCATCTTCTGGCCCTGAAGTACCATGATAAGCGCGATGTCCATATGCTAACAACAATCCACAGCCCCACTGAAGTCAAGCTGGACAAGCGGGATGAGGCAGGCAACCCCATCTGGAAACCAACCTGCATTGTGGACTATATCCGCAATATGGGGGGGGTGGACACTTCTGACCAAATAATTGGTAATTATTCCCTGCTGAGGAAAACTGTGAAGTGGTGGAGGAAACTTTTCTTCTATCTCTTCACAGTAGCACTCTGCAATGCTTACTGTCTCCACCGGAAGTTTGCCAACAATACGTTGACACACTATCAGTTCCGGAGAGAGATTGTGCGTCAGCTGATTCTCCAATCTCCTGATGCACCAAAGCCAGTTGGCAGAGGGAAGAAGAGTCTGAACCCCCCACTGAGGCTGACTGGCATGCACAAGCCTGTACATCACATTGCCAAAGAAGGAGCCAAGAGGAAACGCCCCATGCGTGACTGTGTTGCATGCAACAGACCCAAAAAAGATCGTGCTGGGTTCAAGCGCAAACAGTCGGCCTTCAAGTGTGAGCAGTGTGATGTAACCTTGTGTGTGCCAGAATGCTTCAATATATACCACAGCAGGGTGGATTACAAGAGGGTTTTGCAGCAGCCTGGTGAGCCTGCCCCTGGTCCTTCTGGGGACCACTGACAGTCTCATCAACACGCCTGTCCTCACCTGACATTTCACCTGTTTGGCAGAGGTATTTACCTTCATGTTGATTTATATTTGATAATGAATTGATGAGCAGTATTCCTCATTCATTTCTGAACATATTTTGTATAACATTTATTGTTCAAAAACAAATAGTTTTTGAGATATAGCTCATTTAAACTTACTACCGTTTTTTTTTGTTTTTTTCTGTTCGTTATATGACCAAACACAGTGTTTACATAGGTACGAATTATAACCAGGATAAGGGTTAATATATGACCTGCCAAATTTCAAAACTCTGTTTTCATTTGTTTGTAAATTGTATGAGAATTTTTCTCATGACCTATACAAATGGTGTGTATCAGGGGAACGGCAAGGGGCATAATCGTATGTAGCGAGTGAGTTAATGAATTAATAAACAGATGAGTTATGTTCAAAGTTCTTGTATAACTGCATTCTTTTTCTTAAAAGTACTCATTACTGGCATAAATGATAACAGTCGTGAATTTATGAACTGTTTAAATTCAAAGTCCTTGTATAACTGCATTGTTTTTCTTAAGTACTTCTGGTTTAAATGATAGCAATTGCAGTTGTCCATAACTTGATTTTGCACAGGGAAGGAATTCGGGTCACATTGATACATGCATTTCACTGCATTGGCAAGATACTCTGGAGTAAAACTGACTTATTGCTAACATCTCTTTTCATTTTCCCCTCATTGTTTTGTAAAGTTTGGTCAGCTCTTAAAAAGCCCAGTTTGGTCCATTTCTCTTTATATTATATTTTGACATCTAATTTCTACAAATAAAGACCGGCACTGTAGAAATACTCAGGTCTCTTTTTCTATGTCGCTTTCTTTTTACATTGTGATAAATGGAAATTCT
>CM060308.1:89944950-89959950 GCA_030674185.1 Monoplex corrugatus
GTGCGTTTAGTTGGACACTTATATGCACGTAATGTGTTGAGTTACATATCACTTTATTGAGAAAAATCTCAGCTTTTTAATGATGCACATTACAGACCAATACAAACAAAGCTCTTGAGAAAATTAGTGGAAAACTGAAGTTACTTGTTTGTAATAGTTACTACTGCGCTTATACGGCGTAGCGAGATCGCCGGTAACAAGGCGGAGCTACGAGCTCGTATTTCTAGGTCAGGGCAGCACTCAGTGGGCTTCGCGCTGCTACAGTTGCCGCCGCGGGACGAAACTAAGTGATCACCCTTAAACAGCCGTGTCTCACACACACACACACACTCACTTTCTCACTCTCTCTCTCTCTCTCTCTAACTTTTGTCATAGAGGGACCATCTGCTGCCTAGAACAGCAGTATTAGGGCGAAATAACAAGATAATTGTGGTATGATAAAGGCTGGGATTACATTGCTTTTGTGAAAAGAAACTGATGCATTACACAGAAGGTGAAAACAATTTTCAGGTTGACTTGTTTTTGTGGCATAACTATCTGATTATGTGAGTAGTTAGTTTTATGAAATCAATCTCAGTGAAATACAGGGAGTCCCTCTAGGGAGACAGCAATTAATCCAAGTGAAATACAGGGAGTCCCTCTAGGAAGACAGCAGTTAATCCAAGTGAATAGGGAGTCCTCTAGGGAGACAGCAATTATCCAAGTGAATAGAGGAGTCCCTCTAGGGAGACAGCAATTAATCCAAGTGAATAGAGGGAGTCCCTCTAGGGAGACAGCAATTAATCCAAGTGAATAGAGGGAGTCCCTCTAGGGAGACAGCAATTAATCCAAATGAATAGAGGGAGTCCCTCTAGGGAGACAGCAATTAATCCAAGTGAAATACAGGGAGTCCCTCTAGGGAGACAGCAATTAATCCAAGTGAAATACAGGGAGTCCCTCTAGGGAGACAGCAGTTAATCCAAGTGAAATACAGGGAGTCCCTCTAGGGAGACAGCAATTAATCTAAGTGAAATACAGGGAGTCCCTCTAGGGAGACAGCAATTAATCTTAAGTGAAATACAGGGAGTCTCTCTGGGAAACAGCTTGAGAGAAGATAGCGGTGTGTGTTACATGTATCAGACAGTGGGGTCTATGTTTAGTTTGACTTGTTGTGTGTGTGTTAGGTTTTTAAGAGAAGTTGTTCCGTTCAAGCTAATCAGCTTGTGGTGAGTGTTGGTGCCAGCAATATTTTTCATTTTTTTGGTGCTGGTGTCAGGGAGTGTGTGTGTGTGTGTGTGTGTGTGTGTGTGTGTGTGTGTGTGTGTGGGGGGGGGGGGGTTGTGTGTTGTGTTTGTGTGTGTGGGTTGTGTTGTGTATGAATGCTAGTGATATTTTTAACGAATGTTTGCCATATATGAATAATGAGTGGGATTCTGTGAAATATCATTAGTGATTAGCACTTCCTAAAATATACATCTGAGTATCTTTTGGACTTGCTGTGTTTCCTAGGTAATGAAAGTTTGTACTACTTCTACTACTACTACACTACTTCTTCTACAATTACTGCTATATATAATTTGCCCGTCACCTGTCAGCATCATTGAGTTCGATGATAGCCACCACAGCAGATGTCATGATTGCCACTACAGCAGATGTCACAACAGTTATCCATTCACTCTGGTCTTGATTTCTCTGTGCTACTTCGTAGGCCTTAAACCATTGATGTTGGTGATGTTGTTCATGTAGGAGGTGGATAGCCTGTCCAATTTTCTTTGGCTCAACTTTTAACTTGTAAAACTATTGTCATTAGGGTTGTGTTGGTGTTGCAGGTTGCATGGCTGATGTATGTAATTTTTGTTTTGTTGATTTCTGCCAACAGTTTATGTTGGATCATGTGTTTGTTCAAAATCTTTCACTTTAGAATTTTGCCTTTCCAGATGTTACTGAGTTGGATTGTTTTCCATATATGTCAGTCCTCCTCTTGTTTGATGTCTTTATTACAAGTGCCGTCTTGAGCTTTAACTGAGCCTAAACGTTTAAAATCTCACATTTTCTGATGCAGTCTTGTTGATTTGAATATCTTGATGCGCTTGACTTTCTTCTTGTAGGTATATTACTCTTGTCTTTATGGCATTTGGATTTAGACTTACCCTCTTGCCTGCTGCATCTACTCTGTACAGAATTCTTTTGTGCTTATGACATTATCCAACTTAAGCGCAGTATCATCAGCACATTGAAGATTTGTGGTGTTTTGACGGCCAGAATTGTTCCCATGTTTTTAATATCTGCTTCTCTCTCACAATTAGGACTTCTGGAAATTTTTGAGTGTCTTCTGGACTTGCTGTGTTTTCCAGATAATGAAGCTTTGTACTGCTACTATACTACTATTGTCACTGAATTACTATTGCTTCTACTATCAGTACTACTACAATACTACCACTACTGTTATTATTACTTCCACTACTACCACCATCACCACTCCTGCTTTTACTAGAACCTCTACTACTATTGACTTATATCTACTGTAACAAAAGTCAGTCTGGATTTTCCAATAATAACCTGCTGAACTGACTAACTGCTCTATGATTTTTCCCCTTCGTGTGTTTCATTTCTTATCTCTTTGTTCCTTGTTTTGCAGATTTTGATTGTTTCCTTGGATTGAATTGTATTCAACATAATATTGTAAAAAAGAAATAATAAAAAGAAGTTAAAAAAAAAAGTATTAAATAATACTTTGTAAAGTATAAAAAAAAACTATCAAACAGTGTGTAAAGTGTACAGAGGTTGACACTTGTTTCTGACTGCATGTGTCTGTGCAGCAAGAGGCATTGATAGAACACCTGCAAGAACAGCACTACCAGCAGTACATGCAGCAGGTGTACCAGCAGCAGATCCTGCACCAGCAGCAGCAGTTCCAGCAGCTGCAGCAGGACCAGCAGGCCACCAACAACAACACCACCAGCAGCACTGTGACCTCCAGTTCCACCTCTAGTCCTGTCCACGTCCCTACTCCTCCACTTGCCAATGGCGTTGGTGGCTCTGGGGATAAATCATCATCGTCTGAGGAGAATGCCAACAAAGAGAGTGTGGAGGAAGGTATGTGGTGACACTCTTTTTATTCATATATATATATTTTTGTAATTTAGGTTTGGTCGTAGTTTCAGTTTGATTGCTGCCCTCCTCCCTGTCCTTTTTCATTTCTTTCTTTTTTTTTTCTTTTTTTTTTTGATATGGGTACTCAAGATCACAGGTGTATGTTTGCACAGACATGTGTATGCACATGCACACACAAATACACCGCATACACATGCAGGCAAACGGAGAAAGGGATAAAGAAATGAGGAAGTTCTTATTTATATTCAAAACAAGTGATTGGGTTTCTTTTTGACAAATGAAGATAGTGTTCACTCAGATTATCTGGAAACTGTATGTTCATCATCTTCAGACAAGGAATATAAAGTGTACTTCTTTTTAACCCTTTGACTCCCATACCCTGTCCACCAGCATCCTGCATTGTCAAGCATGCTAGCAGAGCAAAAATTTAACCCTTTTACTTCCTCAGCCTATCAACCAGCTTCCTACAAGAAACTAGTGGATAGGGTGAGGGAGTCAAAAGGTAAAGTTTTTGCAGTTGGTGGATAGGGTGCAGGAATCAAAGGGTTTTGTTTGGTTTGTGGTATCATTTATTTATTTAATTTTGATGTGATATTTATTTGTTTACGTTATTTAATTATTTTATTAGTGTGTTCTTCTATTATATAGCTATGGTGATATTTTGTTTTTGTTTTTTGTACAGTTGTTTTTTTCAGTATTTTGTATAACAGTTTGTGTGATGTTTTACAAATAGATCAAATCTGTTTCTACTATTGGTTAAAAACAAAAGAAAGGAACCGAAAATACACAAAAATAGAATCAAAATGTGTATTTGATATAACCAGACATCTTAATAGAATCAAAATGTGTATTTGATATAACCAGACATTTAATAGAATCAAAATGTGTATTTGATATAACCAGACATCTTAATAGAATCAAAATGTGTATTTGATATACCAGACATCTTAATAGAATCAAAATGTGTATTTGATATAACCAGACATCTTAATAGAATCAAAATGTGTATTTGATATAACAGACATCTTAATAGAATCAAATGTGTATTTGATATAACCAGACATCTTAATAGAATCAAATGTGTATTTGATATAACCAGACATCTTAAGTCAGGCGCAGATTTTTGGCCAACTGGTCTTCATCATGTGAAAACAACAAACAAAGAAGAAATGCAAAAATGAAATAGAAACTAGAAAAAACCCACAGTCCGTCTGATTATAATTTTGTATATTTATGGTTCCTGTTAGTATTAGCCTGAATGATGGCTGTCCCTTTGAATTACATCACTTTTAATTCATTCATATTCGTATTCATTTTTGTTATTGTCAGGCTTTTACCATGTGAAACTCAGGCTGCTCTCCCTGTTAAGGGCATGTCATGCCAGTGCAGTGCCACCCACCAACCTCTCTGTTGTTTTTTTTTAAAACCAAGACTTCAGAAAGGCAAGAAGCATAATTGGCCTTCAAGGGGAAGGGCTTGGGAAATGAACCTATCTTTCCAATATTTTATACCAGGATGGTTGGGTGATTGCCCTGCTCTTCACAATTTTCAAGTGCCGTGGGATCTCTTTGCATGTGTAGGCCAGAAGGCATACAGGTCCAACTTGTTTTTTCATCGCCTTCCGATGGACTAGACATTCAGTTTTGATTTTCTGATCAAACTGAGGAGAAAAGTCGAGGCCTCAATGGGAAACAGACCCTGGAACCTCTAGTTTAATTATTGGCAGGCTAACATCTGAATCATTTTGCCACCTTTCTCCCTTTGACTATGATGTTGCGTTTTCTGACAAATCTTCTAGCTTTAATACTGTTTTTTCCATTATGTTTTGTGCATTTATTCTTTGTTGTCTTTTGTATGTGCGTGACAAAGGCCAGTTGGCTGAAAATTTGTGCTGTCTTGTTTTGTCTGGTCTTGCTGTGCCAAATATGTGTTTTGATTCCACTTGTGTTCCTTTCTGGTTCCTATTTGCTTGAAACTGGCAGTCATTATATGAAGACTTCCTATTATTTTAATGACTATTTTCTGTCTATATTACATTGTATATATATATATATTACATTGTTTTTGTCTTAAATCGATTGTGTATGGTGTCAGTTTAGTTTTAAATCTTTGATTACTATTTTTGGCCATTATATTTTGTGTATTTATTGTTAGTTTCCTTTTGTGCATGCTTGACAAAGGCCAGTTGGCCGAAGAATTTGCCTATCTTGTCTTGTACGAAATATGTGTTCTGATTCTATTATTGTGTATTTCTGGTTTCTATTTGCTTGAACACTGGCAGTCATTCTGATTTGAACAAAAATGTAGAGAATCAGAATATGGATTAATCATGTTGGAATTCTCAAAGGGTATGATCCTTTTTAATGTTATTTTTTATGTTGTCACTGTGACTGAAAAGGTAAAAATAACCAGAATACATCAATAGGCACTTGAAATTTGAATGCCAGACTGCTGTTCATATTGGTTCTGCCAAGATTTCTGCTACACCTTCAAGTGTAAACTGATGCCTTGTTGCCATGAGAAAATACCATGAGCGTCTTGCTACAGAGATGGAGATACCGCTTACACTGGCCACAGAACTTTTTCAAACCTATAGTAACAACACATATCGCATGCCAGTGAGAAGGGGGATAAATCCAATGGCTGGTGGTGTGCTTATCATTTGCATGTGGAACAGTGTGGGAGATTTATTGGCAACTCACCAACTTTAGGAGTCGGTGATGATCGGGTTCATCAGCTGCACTGCAGTACACTGTCTTAGCTGATGAGCAGTTTCAGCAGATGCAATCAAGAGTGTAATGCAGAAGCATCTCACTGATGTTCCCTTGTTTTGACAGTTTTCTGTATGTCAATGATTGGATGACTGTTTTGGTGGTAATTATCCAGTGCAGTATTTTTACTGGTTGGTGGGTGTTGCTGGTCAGTGTCTGGTATCAGATATGTGTGCTTAATTCCTGTTTTCCTTCAAGTCTTCACCATTACGTGTTCCATTTTTATGAATAATTTATTTGGAAATGTGCAACAAGTCCCTTTATTTCTTCCTGCCTAATACCCACTCCACCCACACCCCCGAAAAATTCGCAGTTATATTTTTTGTATTAGTTTCACAAACTTAAACTCCATAGAAATGATTAAAATAAATATCAGTAAGACAGATTGAGCCATTTTAACATGTAGAATGTGATGTTCCATGATAGTGGTTTTTTCAGTATAATGCGATGGACCACAAACTTGACTGTCTTTAATTTATGAAAGGTTGAACATTGTTTATGATCTGTAGCATTTGAAAAAAAGCCTCATTACTGTTTGTGCACTTCATGTGTGACAGAATCAAGTTCATCTGTTTTTACAAGTTTGAAGTGCATCTTTCCCTGAAAATGAGATTTGAGAGCGATAATGATTACACATGTGAGGAGTCGCTTGATGAAAGTGATAGTGGCGAAAGATGAGTGAATTTGTTTTGCTGTTTTGATTGCATTTCAACCCTGTTACTATGTTTGTTATTCATTCAGTGTTGAATCTTTCACCACAAAAAGTAGGATGGGGATGGGGATGGGGGTGGAGTTACCAAAATATTTGTGATTCTGTCCAGAATGAAGGCTGGAGACCTAGAATGGTACTTTGTGGCTTATTGAGAGCAGCATGCGCTAAAGTATGACTTGTACTTTTATTTAGGAATCATTTGTAGCATTTTTCGTTTAGTTACTTTATATTTTGAAGAGGACATGTATGGGAATAAGTGTCCTGAAGAAAGGGTGCAGTTCTCAAAGTGACAGTGGCATTCTACTGAAGGTCCAAGGAGCAAACTTTTTTTGTCAGTCAGAAAGGACAAAATTTTTGTTCAGTTTTCAACCATTTTCTGTATGACTTTGACATAGTGACATGTGGACTATACCTGTCAAACACTGGGGCAGACTTTTTGGGATTATTTCGCGAATATCCTAATGGATGCATTTTGGGGATGTCTTCAACTACGTACCAGAAACTGTCTTCCTACTATTTTAATAATATTTTGCAGAATCTCTACTTTCGAAACATGTTACTAGTAAACACAGAAAAACTCTAAACTAAGTGTAGGTAGTGGTGGCTGCCTGGCTGTTGATTTTGAAATACAATTTCTGAATGTGTGTTCTATTTTATCCAGTGCTGTACTGATTAAAACCAGTTACTTTGGTTTGCTTTTGCAGATGTATCTTAAACAGATTTTTTCCTCTTATTTGTGCACATTCTTTGTGGAGGACCTAAAGATTTAAAAGCCTGCTTGGAGGTTCATCCAGGATTTTTCTTTCTCTCCATCCCCTATTTTTACTAGACTAGTCAGTTAATTCAGTCTAGTAAAGGGTCTTTTCAGTTGGCTTGTTTGTCCTCTTTACTGTAAAGCAGACAACCTTGCTTTACCAGTTTTGATGCTGAGGACCATGTTGATTTAATCTCATTGAAAATACAGCCAACGGCAGTCATTTCTTGTCATAATTAACAAACCACACAAGACAGCTTCCATGGGTTTTGAAAATCTTTTTTTGCTTCATACTTTGTTTCCAGCTTTTATCTTCTGCCTTCAGTGAGTGCTTAGTTACTCATTTAGGTGAAGTTTCTGAACTTTTTGGAGCACTGGTACCTAATTTTGGGTGTCCAATTCAGCATGTGTTGTCGTTCCTCTCCATCTCAGGCAGTAAACCAGACAAGTTCTACATGCAATGAAATAATTGTCACTTGCTTTGGAAGAATACTGCACCCACTTTATGGAGGACCTGAACACTGGCAAAAGCAGCCTGGAAGGGTCATCGCAGACCCTTCTTTCTTTCCATCCGCCCATTTTTTGTTTTCAGCTGTGTCTGCCTCAAAAGTTTTTTGTTTGCTTTGTGTTGTTATGGGCCAGACAGTTAATTCTGTCCAGTAAAACTAAAAGGAATCTGGATTTCTTGTTTGTTTGTCTCTCTCTCTCTCTCTCTCTCTCTCTCTCTCTCTCTCTTCTCTCTCTCTCTCTCTCTCTCTCTCTCTCTCTCTTTCTCTCTCTTTCTCTTTCTGTCTCATTATTGCAACATGGACAGACCTGCTTTCCCCCTTTTGGGGATTAGGGCCATCTTCCTGCATTTAGTCTAAATAAAATGTAGTCATTTGCAGTCATTTCTTTTTATGTTTTATTTTGTAAAAGAAGAAAAAATCTCCCTCATATCCCTCTCCAAAAAGAAAAAAAAATTACTTTGATCCATATTATTACTTGCCGAATGGCCAGAGAAAAATCTCATTTCATCTGTATCGTTATCTGCAGAATGGCATAACAGTGGTGAGAAGAGTAATTTTGCCAGTTTCAGGACTTAAACTTGCCCCCAAATATTCCTTTATTTACATTTTCTTTCTTTTTTTGTGCTCATTTTCTAATGACAGCAGTTATGTGGCTTTAGTATGGAGTAATATCAATGTGAAATGATTTCAGCCTCCACCAAACCCATGCCAGAAATTATACCTGCCTCTCTTTGGACACGTAAAGATTTGAAGGAATTTAAAAATGGTCTGCGCAAATGCAAAGAAAATGTGATTTACGTATCTTCCTTGGCAATTGCTACGGTGAGTCGCCGTTCATTGTTGTCGACTGGCCTTGACACATTGCACTCCCCAGGAATCTCTGGCAGTGTTGTCTTGTTCTTCTTGTGTTTTGTGTGGTGTACGGGTGGTTGTTGTGCTATGTTGATCTGTGAGCACAGAATTGTAAGGGATGTCTGCGCACTGTAGAAAAAAGAATGAAAGAAGAGCACCAGACATTTAAGTACAGCACTTTTTAAGAGAAAGATAATAGTGTGTCGATACTAGTGAGGTTACTTTCAGTTGAAAAATAACTATCGTGTAAACATGCTCCGATTTTAGTCAGTATCTTTATGCAAAAGGTACTGTAGTTCAAATAGTGATCAAAATTTTTGTTCTAAAGAAAGGAAGTAAAATATTACATGTTTACAATTCAGTATTGAGTTGGGGGGGGTCACTTTTAATAGAACGCATTGAAAGTGGACAGCATCTGTGTGTACTCAGGTTTGTATCAGTTTTAAGACATGTTTCTTTAATAATAAAACATACATAGAATAGTTTAAATATTTGTCACACCAAAAGATGGCATGATTCTTTGGCATAGGCACATCACACAGTGTAGCGAGCTGATGTTGTTTTGTATGCACTTAGATTATTTGTTGTGTCAGTTTCTTTTCTGTCTTAACTCCAAGTGTAACAGCAACCTCAGAAACACAAATATATGTATGCTCCAGAGCATGAACATAATTCAGCACTGAACCCGAGAGTGAGAACAGAGAAAAAAATATAGATTGATCATCATTAGTCGCTTCCTGGGTAAAGGCTGGTAGCCTGAATCAGGCATTAAAATTATAGTGATTTTACAGAGAGCTTGTCATGAATTTGTATTGGCCTCCCAACTTAAGTAAGTTTCAATTCTGGAGCACTGACCATGAAACTGTGGTAGCTACTTGTCAGAGTGGAATTATAGCAGCAGATGTTGAATGAAAATACTGAAAGTATACGCTGTTAGGTATAATGTATATATCTGTCTCTGCAGGGGACCAGGGCCAGTTATCTCAGTGTTAGGAAGAACATTATCACAATTATGTGATGATCTACATATCTCTGTAAGGGGTCAGAGGTTGCTATCTCAACGTTAAAAAGAATATTATCACAATTGTTATGTGATGATGTCTATATCCCTGCAAGTGGCCAGAGCCAGTTATCTCAATGTTAAAAGAATATTATCACAATTGTTACATGATGATATATATATCTGTAAAGGGCCTGAGGCAGGTATCTCAATGTTAAAAAGAATAATATCAGTGATCACAATTGTTATAAGATGATGTATTTGTCCATCTCTGCAAGGGGCCAGAGACAGCTACCTCAGAGTTAAAAACATATCATCACAATTCTGTGCTCACACATTGACTCAAGTCTGCTGTACTCTATGGCTAACTTTGTACCGCTTATCTTTCAGCTTCAGTTTCTGTCTTGTCAGCCAGTTTCTCTGCTCCATTTTCTGGCGTTCTGGCCTGGTACAGGGTTTCCTCTTCTGCTTATAAAGACCTGTGGGTGTTTTGTGTCATTTTCTTACTGGATGTCTCTTTTTTTTCTCTGTTTTGTGGACGGTGTTGTAGACGGCTTGCCTTCCATAGCAGCTGCCTCCATGTGGTCAAGAAGAGACTTTAAAGAATTCAAGGACTCGCTTCGTAAAGATAAGGATTCAGTGTTAAAGATAGGCTCTGGAGAGACGGTGACAGTAAGTATATCTTTCTTCTCAGGACATCTTTTTTCTGTTTAGAATAATGTGCATAATTTAGTGATGTGTGTGTGTGTGTGTGTGTGTGCGTGTGTGTATGTGTGTGTGTGTGTGTGCATGCGTGCGTGCGTGCTGTGTGTGTAAGTATACCTTCTTCTCAGGACATCTTTTTTCTGTTTAGAATAATGTGCATAATTTAGTGGTGTGTGTGTGTGTGTGGTGTGTGTGTGTGTGTGTGTGTGTGTGTGTGTGTGTGTGTGTGTGTGTGTGTGTGTGTGTGTTGTGTGCATGTGCATGTGTGCGGCATGTGTTGTGTGTGTGTGTGTGTACGTTGTGTGTGTGTGTGTGTGTGTGTGTGTGTGTGTGTGTGTGTGTGTGTGTGTGTGCGCAGTAAGTATACCTTTCTTCTCAGGACATCTTTTTTCTGTTTAGAATAATGTGCATAATTTAGTGGTGTTTGTGTGTGTGTGTGTGTGTGTGTGTGTGTGCAAGTGTGTGTGTAAGTGTATGTTCGAGAGTGTGTGTGTGCATGTTTGTGTGGTGTGTGTGTGTGTGTGTGTGTGTGTGTGTGTGTGTGTGTGAGTGAGTGAGTGAGTGCAAGTGTGTGTGTGAGTGTGTGTTCGAGAGTGTGTGTGTGTGTATGTTGTGTGTGTGTGTGTGTGTGTGGTGAGTGTGAGTGCAAGTGCGTGTGGTGAGTGTGTGTTCGGAGTGATGTGTGTGTGTGTGTGTGTGTGTGTGTGTGTGTGTGTGTGTGTGTGTGTGTGTGTGTGTGTGTGTGTTTCCTAATTGTTATTAGTGTTGAACAGGAGAAAAGTTTTGATACATTTATATGAAATATTTGCTTTGTACATAGCAACATGTTTTAATGGCATGATGAGTACATAGTTTTATTTCTGTTTCTTTTTTTTGAAAAAAAAGGTATTTGTTTTGTTTTATGCTTTGTGTGGAGTAGCTCCTTAGTGTATTTGTGTAAAATTTCTGGGAAAACTGTTCATTACAGACTTTTTCACTTTTTCTTTCTTTTTTTTTCCATTTTTTTCCCTTGTGCCAGAGACTTGATACTTTTGTACTACAGTTGGCTGAAAAGTTCAGTAGGCAAGTTTAATTGTAATATATTCATGTCAAATTTATATTTGTGTGTATGTGTGTGTGTGTGTGTGTGTGGTGTGTGTGTGTGTGTGAGAGTGAGAGAGAGAGAGAGAGAGAGAGAGAGAGAATAACTTTTATATGGAGAGAGAGAGAATTACTTTCATGTCACAGCAGTATATGAAATCATTAAATCTATGAGGGATTAGGAGGCATGACAATGAAAAGGGGAAGGGGCAGGGATGGGTGAGTGGAGGTGGGTGAATCTTTCCACAAAACGTTTACAGGAGAGTAGTGAAACCTGTAACCTCACTGCCTAACAGACTGTAAAACCAGATAAATCAAATAGCTTAACCCTTTGACTCCTGCACCCTATCCATCAGTTGCAAAAACTTAACCCTTTGATTCCCTCACCCTATCCACCTGGTGGATAAGGTGAGGGAATCAGAGGGTTAAGTTTTTGCTTTGCTGGCATGGTTGGCAATACAGGATGCTGTTAGGGTGCGGGAGTCAAAGGGTGATTGGCAATACAGGATGCTGGTGGAAAGGGTACGGGAGTCAAAGGGTTAACTTTACTGCCAGTTACTCATATACTGAGTATTGCTTAGTTATCATGCATGGATAGTGACTCATGTTTGTTATGTAAGTCTTGAACATCAAAACGTCAGCAGACTAACAGTGCTCATCTCTTAACACAGGCAAATGCTATGTATAATTATTTGCTTAGCATGGTATGGCTCCAGTAGTCGGCTGGGCTATAAGCAATATGAACTTCTATTTGCTTTGTGACCTGTAAGTAAATAGTGAGCTCTAGTAATGAATATTACGCTCATGTTGTAAATAGATTGATTGCTTGTATTGATTGCTCTTTTTTACTTTTCTTTTGCTTTCTGAGGCCAACATAGAAATACTGCTGTGATGTATCCAGATGTTGAGATAAGGACATAGTATTATTTAAGCTCAAAATGACTTATTCTTGAACCCCCAGCTAGGGCAAATATCCAGTAGGAAAAAATGTATATAGACTGGTCATTTAATGATATATTTTCATTCAGGGGGATGGAATATTCTAATCTCGCACTTGTAGTTGAACTGATGGAAAATTTTAAGTTGGAAATATGTGACAGCTATATATGACAGCTCGGTATCTTTGAACAGGTGAATGATTGTGATATAATAGAGTAATGTCAGATGCTTAATATCAGACTGTGATGAATAAAGAGAACATGATCTTAGGGTATCTAGAGCTTTAAAGTTATAAAGGATTATACATCTGTATACACATACTGAGAATACTGAGAAAATGTGCGCACTGGGAATATAAATAATAATATAATATAATATAATTACAATATTTATATAGCGCAAAATCTTGATAAAATCAAATCTAAGCGCTGAAGCAGACACACGCACGCACGCACGCACGCACGCACGCACGCGCACGCACGCACACACGCACGCACGCGCGCACACACACACACACACACACACACACACACACACACACACACACACACACACACACACACACACACACACACACACACACACACACACACACACACGCATGGCTATAAATGGGGAGAAAGAATAAAAGCAATAAAAGCAAGAATAAAAGCACACCATGTCACCCCATGAGAATGACCACACCATGTCACCCCATGAGAATGACCACCATGTCACCCCATGAGAATGACCGCACCATGTCACCCCATGAGAATGACCGCACCATGTCACCCTTGAGAATGACCACCATGTCACCCCATGAGAATGACCACCATGTCACCCCATGAAAATGACCACCATGTCACCCCATGAAATGACCACCATGTCACCCCAGAAATGACCGCACCATGTCACCCCATGAAATGACCCACCATGTCACCCCTGAGAATGACCGCACCATGTCACCCCATGAGAATGACCGCACCATGTCACCCCATGAGAATGACCACACCATGTCACCCCATGAGAATGACCCAACACCTTGTGTTCACCCCATGAAGAATGACCACACCTTGTCACCCCATGAGAATGCCACCATGTCACCCCCTTGAGAATGTCCGCACCATGTCACCCCTGAAATGACCACCATGTCACCCCATGAGAATGACCACCATGTCACCCCATGAGAATGACCACCAACCCGAATGACCACACCATGTCACCCCATGAGAATGACCACACCTTGTCACCCCATGAGAATGACCACCATGTCACCCCATGAGAATGACAACAGACTGGAAACTACAAGAATTTGTCACGTTGCACAAGAGCAGAAACACCAAAGACTGTAACAACTAAGAACCATTGCTCTCATTGGTCATACCAGAAAAATCCTGCTCATCATAATATACAGAATGAGCTAAAACTGGAAGAGGAGCACTCAGACTGTCAAGGAGGTTACAGGGCCAACAGAGGAACCACTGACATGCTGTTCGTTTTACAAATCATAATTGAGAAAATCAGAAATAGGCTTTCATTATGTTCATTGACTATAGCAAAGATTTGACAGTGTCATACACCATCATCTTTTTGTTGTCATCCAGCAGATGGGCTTCCTGAAACATCTAATTTATCTTACTGTGGCCTAAACAACAACCAAAAAGCAGCAATAAGATACAGCAGCCAAAACTGAATATTTTAGCATCAGGAGAGGAGTCGGTCAGGGTTTCATTCTCTTACCCCATTTCTGCAACATATACATGGAGCAGGTTGTGAGAGATGGAATAAAAATTGGCAGTTGAAACATCAGGAATCTACAGTATGCTGATGGTACTGCACTGATGTCGGACAGTATCTCTAACATGAAAAGAATTCTGTACAGAGCGGATACAGTGGGCAAGAAAACAGGTCTAAATTTAAGTGCCAAGAAAATAAAAATAATGCATGTATAAGGTGAAGAAAGTCAAGCTTATTGAGATAATCAAATTAACAAGACTGCATTAGAAACTTTGAGTAATTTTGAATATTTAGGCTCCATTATAGCTCATTATGGCACTTGTACTTAAGACATCAAAATAAGAGTAGGAATGGCAAAATAGAAAATGATCGATCTCCATACATTTGAAAAGACAGAAGCATACCAACAGCCCTTAAGATCAAAATTCTAAAATGTCTGATATGACCATGAAGGCTGTATGGCTGGACTTTCAGAAAGACAAAAGCAAAGAGGATTGAAGCTGCAGAGATGTGGTTCTACAAGTGACTTCTTAGAGTCAGATGGATCGATAAAAGAACAAATGAATGCATTTTGAAAAAAAAACAAAACCTCATGGTCCAACATCAACTGCTTGCAGAAATGAACAAAAGAAAAATGAAATACATCGCCATGCAACCCTCGAAACCAACACAATTCTAATGACAACTTTTTTGCAAGGAAAAGGTGAGGACAGAAGAAATTCTGGCAGGCTACCCACCTCCTGTATGAATAGCATCATCAACATCAGCAGTTTGAAGGTCTGCGAAGTAGCATAGAAAAGTAATGATTTGAGTAAGTGGAGGAAAGGTTTTGTGACATCTGCTGCAGCGGCTACCATCAAACTGGATGA
>CM060308.1:89962450-89999950 GCA_030674185.1 Monoplex corrugatus
TTTGTTGTCAGATTTGATTTTGTGTGATTGATGAGCAATAACAAAATGATCATAACAAGTAACCTTTACTCTCTTCAACAGTTGGAAATTTCTTATCATTTTATTTATTTATTTGTTTTGTTTTGAGTCACTTGTAGGCGATAATATGCTGTGATTTCTGAATGTTTATAAAGTTGAGACGCAGTATGTGAAAAGCTAGGTAAAGTTAGATCACAGTATGAAGTATATTCAGCATCAGATATGTTATGTTTTTAGTTTGATGCAGGAGGGAAAAACAGCAGATTCAGTTAGTTGCTTAGTTGAAATACGATTTTTCAAAGGAATTACTACAGTGAAATAGGAATTTTCAAAGGATCAAACACTGAAAAGTTTGCTATTATGCAATATGTGAACAGTTTCTACTCTCCAGGTGGTTTTTACTGTGGTGCATCAGCATGTGATTAGTTTGTATTTGTTTGATATATAAAAAATCCCTTCCATTTTAACATGTTCAAAGAACAGCCTCTCTCATGGAATGGAGGGTGGGGAGGGAATTGGTGCTTTCTCTTGTCTCCCTCTTGTCTGAAATCTCAGGGCTGTCCCTTGCTGTCTTGTGTCTTGCTTGTCTGCCTGGTCTTCTTTTCTATCATCTATTTCATCTGTTTCATTTAGGTCCATTTTCCTTTTTCTTTCCATACCATATCTTTTCAAACTGACCTTGTTTGTATATGGTCTATAAATGTTTGAGAGTAGTAGAAGGAAAAACTCATTTGGAAATAAAGGCTTTTATGATAAGGTTCAAGAGTTAACTAATTGTGCCGTTATTATTTATGGTAGTAGACAGTCAGATTGGCAGGAGAACTCTCAGGCATTTTTGCCCTCTTGTTGCATCATGTCAGTATGAAGTTTTCTTGTTAGAGAGCTTTACTCCATGTTGTTTCACCTTGTCGAGTTTCGCTTGGTAAAATATTAATAATCACTTTTCTCACGTTTTATGTCGTGCTCTTCCATTTCAAAGGGTGACTTGCTCAACTCCGGGACCAATCAGTCAATCATAATGCTTAACAAAACTACAGCTGGGTGAAACTAGACCATTTATACAATGTGAATGCATGTATATGTGTATGATATAGATGTACATTGTTTTTGTTTAAATTGTTTTCCTTGTAAAACTGTAACTTGCATTGCTGGAGTTGGGTGAAGCAATCTTTAAAGTCTAATTTTTTAAAGTGTTAATAAGTCTCTTTGTAAGTGCTCAGTGCTTATGATATATCCTTTCGCAGTGATTGATAGATGTGTCAAAAGATTATCAACAAGTGAAAATCCAAGCGCACACGTACATCCTTAATTGGATTGGCTGTTCTGTTTTTTTTTTATTAACACTGCAGCTTCATGTCTTTTCCTTGATTTGCGCTTACAGGGATAAAAGTGAAATGTGTGCTTATGTTTGCTTACTCTGAAGTTTAACACGTATTTGTTTATGTATTTTGGTAACGTCAGAGATTGAAGAAAGAAATGGAAGTATCAGTATTTATTGTAGACATTTAGATTGACAGTATCATATGTTTAAGCATACATCTACATGTATAAAGGACAAAATTTAAAAAACAGGGCTCATTAGAGATTCAGTTTTTACATCATTGCCCATCTCAGGTGATATGTTTGAGGGGGATAACAATCCCAAGAAAATGGAAGAGAGGGAGGAGGGGGGCTTATCTAGTTTTATTTTTGTGTGCATAGACTAACAAGGACTAGCAGGATAGTATTCTGAAGTCTGAAGTCTATACTGACGTAGCTCGAGCAATAACACATTAAATGGGAAGTAAAAGTGTAGTTGAATGTTTTGCATCCCACATTTGAATACAAAGCCACTGGCATGTTAATCCAATGCTGAAGCAGTTGGGCAGATATGTGTGGAAAATAAGTTTATATATTTTCTGAACTTATACTGTTAGGACACTCTTTTTGAGTCAGTGAAGCAAGTTTTGGTTTGCATTGAGCAGCCTCAGTTTCAGGTAATTTAGGCCTGTTTTTATGTGTTTTAGTGTCCTTAGTTATGATTAAATTTGCAGTCAGATATGTTTTTTAAATGTGATAAATTGGATGGAGTGGTCAGTGTCAGGGGCACTCCGTAGATTATGTGCGCAAATGAATTGATATGTGTACTAAATTTTGTTTTCCTTTTTTTCCCCCGTTGAAGTATTGTCAGTTCTTTTTACAATCTTGCATTATGCACTAGAGTATTAGCAAGACGTAAAGAGAGCATATTTATGGAAAACTGTTCCTTCGTAATGTAGTAGAAATATTTAACTGACACTGTGTGCTTTTACATTATTTCTGCTGTATGTTCTGTTTTCATTCTGATAGCAATTTCTTATTTGTATGTGCATTGTTAATCTGGAATTTTTATCAAGGGAAATAATTTTCCTGGTTTACAGTAAATGCAGTACTGGGAACATAATTCCTCCTGTCCTTAATTCCTGGGACATGTTGCCTGTGAGTGCAGCTTGAAACTTTCGAGCGCAGTCATACCATCAACTATGCTCTTCTGTACCAAACTGCCACCCTTTCATCTTTCTTTCCTTTGATGAAATCCATTTGTTACAAAATGTAGATAATTCAAGATTCATCATTTGGATTGAAAATTTGAAAGTTAAAAAATGATGTTGGCTGATTTTGCGTGGAGACATGGATTATGTTTCCTTTTGCTTGTTAGTTTTAATGTATGAAAATGCATGGGTTTCTGCTGGAGAATGAAGAACAGTTCTATGGGTCACCCTTCGTAATTCTTACTCAGTACTTTCACCCACAAACACAAACGTGTGAATGAATGCTTACGACTTACAGCATTTCATCAAGCAAATTCATCTTGACTTAATTTTTTAAAATGTTATTTCAAGAACTAATGATGCAAGTTCTCAGACTTTGCATAATGACCTGGTGTAAGCATTCTGAGACTTGGTATAACAAGGGATACCAAAATTTGATTGTTGAGAGTTTTACTGACCCTGATGTCAACTTCATGGAATAGTTGTCTTGAGTTTAAATGATGTGATGCATTGGTTTTTTCGAAGTGTTTAGATTGTTGTTGGTACTTTGTTTAAACTGTTGTTGTTGTCATTGTTGGTTTAAACTGTTGTTGTTGTCATTGTTGTTACTTGGTTTAACCCTTTCAGTGCCAGAGAAAAATGTAAACATGTGCTTCCCCATTGCCGGGGAATTTTGAGGATTCGAGGGTAATAATTAACAAAAAATTCTAGAGCAAAAACTATAAGAGATACAACAAAGAAACATAAGTGTTTTTTGAAGGAAAATAAACGAGGATTCTGAATCTGGGCTTATTTTTCTCTTAGCTTGATTGCAAAGACCTGTCCAGGCATTCCAAAGTGGAAATAATTTTTTTGTGTTGTCTAAAAAGTGAGTTTCCATCTCTACAGATTGATACCCAACACACTCACAAACAAAAAAACAGCTGAAAATGACTTGTTTGTTGTCAGTTTACATACATAAATGAAAACAAAACATATGACATCATAAAATGTTCATGAAACGATACTAAACCCATGCAGACAAATAAGTAAGTAACCATCCCATCAATGATAGACCTGGTTTCGGTAAACATAAAAGTGATTGTACTAGACACTGAACAGTCAAACTACATGACAGTCAGTGTACTCAGACACTGAACAGTCAAACTACATGACACTCATGAATTGGTTCTCTCTGTTCTTCAGGTCCTGCAATCAAAGCAAGAGAAAATAAGCCCAGAATCAGAATCCTTATTCAAATAAGTCAATCAGCTCATGCTCATCAGTCAGAAACAGCTTGAAAAAGCATAACACACGTCACCAGTTCCCACTTTCAATCCTGGATTTCATAAAAATTGAGGAATGTCTGACTGTTGTCCATTTGGAGGCCAACAGATTTTCAGTGAGCGAAACACTTCGCTGATCGCCACGCCCCCTGCCATGCCGTCTAACTGGGGCACAGCTCCTCTGCACCTCTCCTGTCCCTCTCCACCTTCTCATCTTCCCCCCTTCCCACACCACGAACACGTGCGTGACCCATCTCACCATGTACCATCACGTTCACTGCTGTTGGGTCCAAAGTCCGAAGTGTCACGGCCTGCGCGCTCGCCACTCGCACTGACCACGGCAGTCGCGGTCTGACTCGTACTTGTTATCGTCTGCTTGCATCGATTCAGCCAGCAAGCGTTGAATGTCGGCGTGGTCATTGTTACTTTCTCCACCCTCATGTTGAAGCGAATCATCAGATAACAAATTCTCTCAATCGTCATCATGCTGTAAAATCATTTGAACGGCCTCTAGAGTCATGAAAGTCCGCTGACGTGAGCCACCGTTCGGCTTGTCGAAGGTTGCGTCGCCATTGTGCTCCACTTCACGTGGTCCAGTTACCAAATCATTAGCGACAATAAAGATGTCTTCCCTATGACGTATCCTAATTTACATCCTATTTTTATATTGTAGACACATATAGCTCACTGTGCAGCGTTCCTGTGTGCTTACTGGCTCACACAGTTGTGAACGAAAAATCGGAAAACTCCTGCGACGTCAGCGGACGGCTCTTAGGCAATATAGCAACACCTTTTGTGCAACGTCAGCTGACGGCTTATAGGCACTGAACTGGTTAAACTGTTGTTGTTGTCATTGTTGTATTATGTTGAATTGGATGAATTTGAGATTTTGGTTTGCTTTTAATGTTCCCGGTCGTGCTTTGGACGTACTTTCCATCCATCACCCTATTTCATGTGTGCATTGATTAGATTTATACTAATGATATGCATGTAAGTTAAAGCAAACTTGGCCAGGTTGTATCTTTTTTGCATACTTGGAGTGTAAAACTTGAATCATTGTACATTGCTTATGGTTTGGTTGTATTTTTGTATTTGTTGCAGGGATGTTCAGCAAGAATTCGGTGTATTATAGATGGTGTAAAAAAATACAGAAGTCCTGGTTGTTTGTAGGATAATTTTTCATTGTTTAACTTATAGACAGCTCTTGTATGTAGGTGGACCTGTGACCATGTTGGGACATTTGTCTTGGTGTGCCTCTGTGTGTGTGGTTGTGTGTGGTGTGTGTGTGTGTGTGTGTGTGTGTGTGTGTGTGTGTGTGTGTGTGTGTGTGTGTGTGTGTGTGGTTGTGCGCGCCCCCGGGCATATCATATGTGTGATTGAGAACATTATTCATTGAATTTTCATTTACTTATTGTACTGGATGATGCACTTCATCCTCGGGGTTCTGCAGATAGAATTATATAACATTACTAATTCATTGAATCTTAGTTCTTTCTACACTTTCTACACACACACACACACACACACACACACACACACACACACACACACACACACACACACACACACACACACAGACACAAGAAAAGACTTCCACAGACCCTTGTACCAATAGCATCATTCTCAAAAGTTTTAGTTATTAGTTCTCCAAGTAAACAGTTTATCAGACTGATGGTGACACTGTCCTCATGTCCGCCCCACACCAAATCACTCTTACTCTTTCCCTATTCACTTCTCTTTCACGATCGTACTCTGTGCTGTAACATGCTCTTTTGGGGAAAGGTTTATCAAAATGATGACTGTAAGTTAACCCTTTGACCCCCGCACCCTGTCCACTGCCATCCTGCATTATCACCCATGCTAGAAAAGCAAAAACTTAACTCTGACGCGCTTACCCTATCCACCAGCTTCCTGTAGGAAGCTGGTGGATAGGGTGAGGGAGTCAAAGGGTTAAGTTTTTGCAGTTGGTGGATGGGATGAGGGAGTCAAAGGGTTAAGGAATGAAAGTGTATTTTGGATCATGTTGTTTTGTATACTGAAGACAAAAGATATGTTCGAAGGTTGTGTCTTGGTTTTGAAAGCGATTTTGTTATTGTGGATGACCTGTTGCTTTGTTCACTATAACTATATTCGGGGCTGAACAGAAGTTGGCAGTCGTGTGCTCTTTTTACATACACAGTCATATTTTGTACACTTGTGTGCTCACATGTGCACACACACATCACATGGACACACACACACACATACCAACACACACACATGCGTGCACACACACAACACACACAAACACCACACACACACACACAACACACACACACACACAACACACACGCACGCATGCACGACAGGCACATTTCACACATTCGTTGTCTCTCTCACACACACACTTGCACTTACAGTCAAGACTGGATGGATAAGTGTCTTTTTCCACGTAAATATTTGATATGGGGTTTTGCTTTTAAAAATGGTCATGTGTATATTCATTTTGTTGTTGTTGTTGTACTAATAATGACATTAAAAGAAAGTGTACAGTATTATGACAACTGTTGAAGATTATTTATGGTGCCTCTCCTGTTATTTCAGAAACCCTTGCATCCTTGTGGAAAGAAATTTCTTCTTCTCACTTATCATCTCCAAAGCAGAATCATGATCTACATAGATGTTTCATTGTGTAGGCACACATACACAGGCAGGCAGGCAGCTAGTCAGTCAGTCAGTCAGTCAGTCAGCCAGCCAGCCAGCCAGCCAGACATACACTCACACCCACACATAGTGTGTTTAAGTTGGAAGGGATTTGTGTAAAATGGATCAGGATGGCTATACAAAAAGGTTTTACATGTTGTTAATGTGGGCATTATAGCCTTTGCCACTTGAACCGATTGCCTACTTTGCCAATACAGGTGCACGCTTTATTGTTCATTCAACACTAGAAAGGGATAAAAGTTACATTACAGTTTATTTCTAAGAGGTATGTAACAGTTTATTTCTAAGGTGTGTGTGTATAAGCTATAATCCTACCACAAGCACAAAAGGGAACAAACCTCTCCTCCCACCTAAACAAACAAACAAACAAACAAACAAATAAAAACAAAACAAACAAAAAAATGAGGCAAGTTGAGAGGTAAAGAAAAATTAACCAGCAACCATCACAAACAAATGGAAATCCATTTGTTTTATAATAAAATGCATTGAAAGTTAAATGAAAAAGAACGTAAGATAATCTTTAAAATAAATGCTTTTCTCAAGAGTTCTGATATTGACACCACTAATCGACAACAGACTCCAACCTAAATGCTGTGATTGAATAAAACAGAAGAGTCGCTTTCATCATTCCAGATGTGTGCACGTATACCTTTTTGCTGAATCCATCTGTTCACATTAAGTTTATAGTATTTGACACCAGTTTTGGTTACAAGTGTTGGCAGTTGTGTTCATTGCATGCAGCATAAACTGCGCATACAGCTGACAAGGATAGTCGGCTGAGTGGGAGTTTATTTCTTATTTCACTCTTCACTGTCTTGAGATTGAAAGTTGTGGCTTGTGTATGTAGTTGAAAAGTCGTTTTCTCCATTTACAGTTTGTGTAAAATTCGATTTTGCTTGTGAGCATATTTTGCTTGTGAGCATGTTGAGCACAAATCCTAGAGATATTCATTGATTTTGTGTTGTTTGTGTATCATGTTGTACAGATGCAAAGCGTGGATAGTCAACATGCAAAGTCAGAACAGATCAGATTGAGGCAGCTGAAATGTGGTTTCTAAGAAGAATGTTAGGAAGTTCCATTAGACAACAAAGAAAACAAATGAGACAGTCTTGAAAGAGGCAAACACAAAAGAACATTAATGAAAAAGATATTAGGAAAAAATGAGCAATATTTATAGGACATTTTATGAGGCAAGAGAAGTTTTGAAAGAGCCAAACACAAAAAGAACATTAATGAAGAAGATTAGGAAAAGACAAGCAAATTTTATAGGACATTTTATGAGGCAAGAGAAATTAGAGCACCTTGTCACAGCAGGAAAGCTGGAGGGAAGAGAACACCAGATAGACCCAGGAAAAATACTGGATGATTTTGCAGAGTGGATGAGGACAGAAAGGGTGGGAGATATACTTGCAGCAACAAAAGATAGTGTGGGGGGCCATGATCGCCAACGCCATGTGGCAGGGCTTATGATGTGTATCATTCATAGTCATACAGGCTGATTCAAAACAACAGGTTACTAGATAATTGTAAGTCTTTTAACACTATTTTTCTTCTCCTTCTGTTATGGAAGCGACACACATAAATCTAAACTGTTGCCGTGAAGAGACTTGTGTGCATTGCTGTAAGTGGAGGAGGGTTTGCCTGTGCTGTAGATACCTTTCAGCTATAGTTGCCCTGTGAGCTCTTGTGTGTGTTTGTACATTAGACCAAAGTTACAGCAGTCCTTTATTGATACTAAATAATGTGTAAATCTTTCTTACATTGAGAATCTCCTATCGATAACATTCTTTCATCCTTTAAAACAGTGAAAAATCTTGTGCAAGACTCCCATCGATAACACATTCTTTCATCCTTTAAAACTGTGAAAAATCTTGTGCAAGACTCCTATCGATAACATTCTTTCATCCTTTAAAACAGTGAAAAAGCTTGAGCAAGACTCCCATCGATAACACATTCTTTCATCCTTTAAAAAAAGCGTGAACAAGACTGACATGTTATCTTAAAGGTTGCTATTGTATTAAAAGCAGCTACGCTGAGTTGGTCCAGGTGGTGGCTTGATTAAACCTTGTGCAGAGGCTGATGATCCTATCATAGGTACAGTATTATTATTTGTTATATATTTAATGGATCGCTTAATGTACTACCACTAGAATAGCTGTTATTCTCCAGGTGGCAGATTTAGTATTAGTCCTCTGTGTTTTGTTTGTCAGGTGGATATATAGACATATAAAAACTTAAAGTATCATAGGAAGAGCTAGCTTTATGTATTTATTCACTTGAGCGTTCATCAGACATAGCATGCTGAGCTTAGTATGTAGTTTTCTTTGTTCTTTCATGGGTGATTTATTAATTAACTGGTTATCTTTGTGTGTGTAGGCATTGGAATTGTATCAGGATTCACTGATTTCAGCGGATCTGAATTGATATTTTCAGAGAAAGTTTTCTTCTGTGGCGAAACAAATTCAGTACCAATCAAGCACACACACAACAACATAAAAACACCATTCCAACTTGTATCCTTGTGATGATCCATGTTTTTGCAACCATGGGTGCAATTTTGCTGAATTAAAGACTACGGCTTTTAAACAAGGTAATGACTTAAGTGGCCAGAATATATTAGCCTGGAGGAACACACTTGGGATTTCTCTTACTAACTTTTATTGGCAGGGTCAGGAAACTAATTTCATTATGTGAAAAGTTTATCATGTTTTCTTTCCTTTAATTTTCTTGTCACAGAGAACGCGTTTCTCAAAAGTGTGATTTCGAGCAAAATTAATGTATTTCCCACAATCCTTTCATAGCCATGATATTTTGCTACCTTAGGTTGAATTATTAAAAGCACATCTCTTCTTTTGTTGTGAATATCCGCATACAACTTTCAAGCCAGAAGTAGAATTCAGTTCGTCACCTTTGTGAATTTGTGAAGAGTAAAACATGAACTACAGTATCTGTGTCTGCATGCATGCTTGCTTTCTCTGTGTGTGTGTGTGTGTATGTGTGTGTGTGTGTGTGTGGTGTGTGTGTGTGTGTGTGTGTGTGTGTGTGTGTGTGTGTGTGTGTGAGTGTGTGTGTGTGTGTGTGTGTGTGTGTGTGTGTGTGAGTGTGTGTGTGTGTGGGGTTGTGTGTGTGTGTGTGTGTGTGTGTGTGTGTGTGAACATTTAGCTCCAAGATCAAGGTCACATGGACATCAAAAGTGCCTTCAATCAGCACTGTAGAGGAATGTGTGTGAACAGCACTTCCTCAGAAATTTCTGACAGTTATGTTTTTCTTACCATCAAAATATTCAAGCAGCTGCCAGGGATTAGCTGTTTGTGTCAGAACTAATTCTTTTGTCTTTTGTTTTACACACTTATACACAAACACACATACACTCTCTCTCTCCCCCTACCCCCTCTCTCTCATATGCACACGTGCACACTCATGTACACATACAAAGACGAAAACAGATGTACATAAGCGTACAGTTCTGCAGTCCCTTAAATGATGTTCGCTAACAGTATAATGATACAAGATTGTCAAGCCATTGAAATAATCTCCCTTTTTATGTAAACAGTATAACAGAATGATCAGACTTTGTATTTCACAAGGTCACTGTGATGTCGAATAAGCACAAGTTGAAATAAAATTTGACGTGTTTGGGAGACAATGGTAGACTGTCAAAACAGTGAAAACAGACTTTAAATGTCAGAAATTTCTGAGGAAGTGCTGTTCACACACATTCCTCTCAGTGCTGATTGAAGGTACTTTTGATGTCCATGTGACCTTGATCTTGGAGCTAAACTTACACTTTCATGACTTCCCAACCGTTCACGGCTTTGACCAAATTGTGGTAAAGTTTCACCTCAGAAGAGTAGAGAAAATCTTTTCCTCAATTTTCCATCACAGGCAGATAGGCAAATTGTGGTAAATATTCACCTCTGAAGAGCTGAGAAAATCTTGTCCTCAGTTTTCCATCACAGACAGACAGACAGACACAGACAGACAGACAGACAGACAGACAGACGTCTCACTTTGTATGAATGTCCCTATCCCCCCCCCACTTTTTTGTTGTTGTTGTTCAGGCCATTGAAAAAGATGTTCAAACCATATGAGTATTAAGAATCTGACTGCCCATTAAAAACGTTTCAAGCAATATGCACCCCGACGATCAGTTGATAAATTTTCTGTGCTGAGTTACCCAAATGACAGCAAATATACTACTCGAATTTGATTCAGGTCTGTTTATAAAAAGGTACGACTATTTAATTTCTTAAAACATTTTTGCCATAGTGGTCCAAATGTTAGACCACGTTTATTTGGACCATAGGCGCCTAAGACTGTGAACTAGACTGGATATGTGATCCAGACTGAGTCAAAATCCGTTAAAAACTGGCTGAGAAAACTCGCACTTGCAGACATGGTTTGCGAAGTTTTGAAGTTGACCTTTGACTGGTTCAGGTTCAGATGCAGGTTCCGGTTTGGGTTGATTATTGCTTATGGCACAGCCGACTACTAGA
Organism: Monoplex corrugatus; assembly: GCA_030674185.1. Taxonomy (NCBI): domain Eukaryota; kingdom Metazoa; phylum Mollusca; class Gastropoda; order Littorinimorpha; family Ranellidae; genus Monoplex; species Monoplex corrugatus. The sequence goes on from CM060308.1 coordinate 89,973,443, forward strand.
GCCATATCAGGGCTAACACCATGTTAAAAGCAACACCCAGGTAGACCTTTGATCTCAGTGACACTTGCAGAGCAAGACGTGTATACAGTAAATAGCATTATGCAGATTCGCCATATTTGGTTGGCATCGACCCTGGAAAAGCAAAGATATTTTCAAAGTCTTGACCACCGGAGTGTAAAACGTGCACTCACTGGCTACCACAATTGAAAGGCTTCCTTCTATCCTGAAGTACTATGGAGCAGTACCTCTGAACTTACTGAACTGGTGTTTCTGCGCATGCACTTAGTACATGTTTCAGATAATGTGGCAACTGAAGAGATATTCCTTGCAGCAAACACAAACACACACGCATACACACACATACACACAAACTAAAAACTATAAACACAAACACACACAAACAACCAACAACAACAAAAAATAAACCTACACAAAAACCTATAAACACACACACACACACACACACACACACACAAACAAACAAACAAAAAGCTATGAACACAAACAAAAACCTATAAACACACACACACACACACACACACGCGCGCGCGCACGCACGCACACACACACAAAACACACACACACACACACACACACACACACACACACACACAAACACACACACACACTTCTACAGTAAGAAAATGGTGATGCTTCACTGTGGAGATGGGTTTTCGTGCTGGTAAAATCCGACTGCTGAACAAAAAATCCTTCATCGCCTCTAAGTTCATGCAAGTTGCACTGGCTTTAAATTGCACTGATTTTCCAGTCTCTTGGTCCCACTGGTGTCGCACAAATTGGGACATGCTTCAGGTTCTCCATATCCAGATTTGCGCCCCAGCACAAAGGACTCTTGTGTTATTGTCTCACTCAACAGACAGCAAGCACCCTTAAAATTAATCATCACCATTCAAGTTCCAGTGGAGAGGGGAGAAAATCCTTGGCCATTGGACGACTGGGAATCGTACCCAGGTGTGTTGTTAAAGTGTGCTAACTTCTGTGGCCATTAACCTTTTGACTCCCGCACTCTGTCCACCAACGAGGAGGGGAGGGTGTCAAACCCACGACCCTGCGTTAACAACACAGCTGATTGATTGATTTGGTTCAGTATTTACGTCGACACCCACCTCAGATGATACGGCCGACGGGGATAACCATACTAGGGAAGTGGGGAAAGGGTGACTTATCTAATCCTATACTGACACCACCAGAACAACAATGATGTTAAGACGGGACGGTGAGAAGGCCAGTTTCAGTATAGCGCACCCCGGGATTCGAACCCACAACCATTACCATGTGAATCCAACGCTCAACTAACTGAGCAACTGTGGCCTATCCACCAACGGCTTTGCCAGCATGGTGGACAATGCAGGATGCTAGTTGCCGGAGTCAAAGGGTTAATTTTTTGCTTTGCTGGCATGGTTGACAATAGAGGATGCCGGTGGACAGGGTGCAGGAGTCAAAGGGTTAATTTTTTGCTTTGCTGGCATGGTTGACAATAGAGGATGCCGGTGGACAGGGTGCAGGAGTCAAAGGGTTAAATTTTTGCTTTGCTTGTATGGTGGACAATACAGGATGCTAGTGGACAGGGTGTGAGAGTCAAAGGGTTAAACCAGCAGCATGTTCAAAGCACGTCTTTTCACACACCCATAAATACTGTATTTATAAACAGCAAGGGTTTATTGTTGAGAGAGTACTTGGTCTGCTGAGTATTGAAAAGATGGTCAAGCCATTCTGGCGACCTCTCTTTTATACAAAAAATTATTACAGAAATCTCGACTTTTTACTGATTTCAACACTTTTTTTCTGTCCGTATGATCTTGAGATTGACACATTGTCCTCCAGAATTATGCATCGGCGATTCCTCAGAGGTCCACACCTTTGAATCAAATTTGGCAAAGATCCACGCTAGAAATAGCTGAGGAAATCTTGCAAACACGTGTAGGTAACAAACACACACAGAGAAAATAAAAAGTGACACAGTCACCTTTTTCTGGTTTGACATGAAACATTCATTCATTCATTCATTCATTCATTCATTCATTCATTCATTCATTCATTCATTCATGCATTCGTTCGTTCGTTCGTTCGTTCGTTCATTCATTCATTCATTCATTCATTCATTCATTCATTCATTCATTCATTCATTCATTCTTTCTTTCTTTTTTCTTTTTCTTTCTTTCTTTCTTTGTCTTTTTTCTTTCATTCTTTCTTTGTACCCTCCTTTCATCCTTACTTCCTTCCTTCCTTCCTTCCTTCCTTCCTTCCTTCCTTCCTGTCTTTCATTCATGCATTCATTCATTCTGTCTTTCTTTCTTTTTCATCATGATCATCAGGTGCCTTGCCACATGGCGTTGGCGATCATGGACTTGCATCTGTCTCTATCTCTTGTTGCCTCAAGCATCTCTTCCACCCTCTCTGTCCCTAGCCACTCTGCAAGTCCGTCTAGTATCTTCTCCCTGGGTCTACCTGGTGCTCTCTTTCCCTCCAGCTTTCCTGTTGTGATTAGGTGCTCCAATTCCCCTTTCCTCATAAAATGGCCATAAATGTTGCCTGTCTTTTCCTAATCTTCCTTATGAATGATCTTCTTGTGTCTGCCTCCATCAAGACTGTCTCGTTTGTTTTCTTTGCTGTCTATGGAACTCTCAACATTCTTCTTAGAAACCACATCTCGGCTGCCTCAATCTTGTTCTGGCTTTGCTTGTTGACTGTCCACGCATCACAACCGTATAACAGTATTGGTTCTACATAACAGTCAAAAACTCTCTTCCTGATGTTAATTGATCGGCATTTGTTGGTAAGAATGCTTTTCATCTTCTTGAATGTTGTTTTGGCTTGGCCGATTTTGCTGGCTATTTCTGATGTGCATCTGCCGTCTGGTGAAATCATCATTCCCAGGTATTTAAACTTATCAACCTGTCTCAAGATTGTGCCGTTTGCTGTTATTTTGCATGAGGGGATTTCATGTTTTTTACTGATCACCATGACTTCAGTCTTCTTGCTGTTTAGTACCAACCCCTTACATTTGCTTTCTATTTCTAGTATATTCACAAGGTTTTGTAGGTCCCTTTCATTTTCTGCAATTAGCACGGTGTCATCTGCGTATCGAATGTTGTTTATCATTTTTCCTCCAACCATTAATCCAGGGTCTTCCTCTAGGTTTCTCATGATATTTTCGCCGTAAAGTGAAAACGGATCTGGTGACAAAACACAACCTTGTCTGACTCCTTTTTTGATGTTTTGGAAAGAGCTTATATCGTTTTCTATTCTCATTGCAGCTGTTTGTTCCCAATACATATTCCTGATTATTCGTAGATCTTTTCCGTCAATATTGAGTCTTTCTAGTTGGTTGATCAATTCTTCATGTCTTACCCGATCGAAAGCCTTGGTATAATCAACAAAGTATGTATACAAATCCTTATTAATCTCGATTGACCTCTCTATGATAGTTCTTAGGATATATATGGCATTAATAGTTCCTTTCTCTTCCACAAATCCACACTGTTCTTCTGCTATTTCTCTTTTGATTCTATTCCTTGTCCTCATCACGATTATTCTTAATATAGAATTTTTGTTACATGACTCATCAAACTGATTGTGCGATGGAGTTCGCATTCTATAGCCCCTGTCTTCTTTGGAAGGGCAATGAAAATTGTATTTGACATATCTTTGGGGATTTTTCCAGAGTCGTAAATTTCATTTAGGAGGACTGTTATTTTTTCAATACCAAATTCCTCCAGGGCTTCAATCATCTCTGTAGTAATATCGTCTGGTCCTGGGGCTTTTCCTGGTTTCATCTTTTTCAGTGCTGCTCTAACTTCATCTTTCATTATGGGTGGTCCTTCAAAGTTATTTCTTATAATGTGTTCTTCGTTTCTGTCATCTTCAAAAAGATCTTTAATGTACTCTCCCCATCTGTCTAATATTTTGTCTTTTTCCATGAGAAGCGTAATATCTTTCGATTTTAAGCAACCAGTTGATGTGCATGTATTTTTCCTGTGGACAATTTCTTCAATTCGTCTGTACATACCCTGAAGATCCGTTTTGTGTCGGTCTTCTATTTCTTTGCATTTTGCGTTCAGCCAAGCTTCCTTAGCTTCATTGCACCTATTCCTGATTTCTTTGTTTATCTTCCTGTATATCTCCTCGTTTCTCTTTGCCTTCCTCATTTCCTCCATCAAGCTTAAAATTTCTTTTGTCATCCAGTTCTTTTTTGCTTTTCTATCTACTTCACAAGCTTCATTTATCGAATTTCTCAACTTTGTCCATTGTTCCTCACTGTCACTAACGTCTTCCAGAGTACTGAATTTGTTTTGAACATGTAGTTTAAATTTTTTTACGTATCACTTCATCTGTCTTTTTATTGATTTATAATTGGAGAGGGGGTGGAATGGGGTGGGGTGGAGGAAACTTTCGCTTCTAGTAGGAACGCTGATAAGAGCCATCATAACAAAAACCGGTCAGGCGTGAAAGCACCATCCCTACCAGTGTGCCAGACAGCGGTAGTGGAGTGAAGTTAACTAGGTGTGTGTGTATGTGTGTGTGTGTGTGGTGGGGGGAGGGCGTGAAGGGGTGGGGGGGGGGGAAGGAAAAGAAAACGGGTTGAGGGGCCCATTAGCTCAGTAGTTTGGAACGCTGTGTTGATAACGCAGGGGGGTCTCCTCCCCCCCCCCCCCCCACCCTCGTGTGGGCCACAGTTTTGACTGGTTGGCTGGTTCTGTTGACTGTGCCGTAAGACTTCCAGGTCTGATGTCTGGGGGTTAGTTCCAGCCCCCAATATGATGATGATTATTATTGTCCTTGTTATCGTCATCAACATCGTCGTCGTCTTCGTCGGCGTCTTCTTCTTCATCATCATCATCATCATCATCATCATCATCATCATCATCATCATCATCATCATGTTCTTCTTCGTATCCTCCTCCATCTCCTCATTCTTCTTATTACTATCATTATTCTTCTTATTACTATTATTACTGCTATCATTATTATCACCATCATCACATCAACAACGACTGCCCTCAATATCAACAACGATTGTCATCAGTATCGACAATGACTGCCCTCAATATCAACAATAATTGCCATCAATATCAACAACGACTGCCTGTAATATCAACAATGACTGCCCTCAATATCAACAATGACTGCCCTCAATATCAACAATGACTGCCCTCAATATCAACAATGACTGCCATCAATACAACAATGACTGCATCAATACAACAATGACTGCCAATATCAACAATGACTGCCTGTAATATCAACAATGACTGCCTTCAATATCAACAATGACTGCCCTTAATATCATCAATGACTGCCCTCAATATCAACAATGACTGCCATCAATATCAACAATGGCTGCCCTCAATATCAACAATGACTGCCCTCAATATCAACAATGACTGCCCTCAATATCAACAATGACTGCCATCAATACCAACAATGATTGCCCTCAATATCAACAATGGCTGCCTGTAATATCAACAATGACTGCCCTCAATATCAACAATGACTGCCCTCAATATCAACAATGACTGCCCTCAATATCAACAATGACTGCCCTCAATATCAACAATGACTGCCATCAATACCAACAATGACTGCCATCAATATCAACAATGACTGCCTGTAATATCAACAATGACTGCCTTCAATATCAACAATGACTGCCCTCAATATCAACAATGACTGCCCTCAATATCATCAATGACTGCCCTCAATATCAACAATGACTGCCATCAATATCAACAATGGCTGCCCTCAATATCAACAATGACTGCCCTCAATATCAACAATGACTGCCCTCAATATCAACAATGACTGCCATCAATACCAACAATGATTGCCCTCAATATCAACAATGGCTGCCTGTAATATCAACAATGACTGCCCTCAATATCAACAATGACTGCCTCAATATCAACAATGACTGCCCTCAATATCAACAATGACTGCCCTCAATATCAACAATGACTGCCCTCAATATCAACAATGACTGCCATCAATATCAACAATGACTGCCTGTAATATCAACAATGACTGCCCTCAATATCAACAATGACTGCCCTCAATATCAACAATGACTGCCCTCAATAGCAACAATGACTACCCACAATATCAACAATGACTGGCCTCAATATAAAAAATGACTGCCCTCAATATCAACAACGATTGTCCTCAATTTCAACAATGATGTTCCTCGAGATCAACAATGACTACGATCAATATCAACAATGACTGCCATCAATATCAACAATGAGTACCATCAATATTAGCAATGACTACCTCAATATCAACAATCACTGCCCTCAATAGCAACAATAACTGCCTTCAATTGATTGCCTTCAACATCGCCAATGACTAACCTCAATATCAACAATGACTGCCCTCAATATCAACAATGGCTGCCCTCGATATCAACAATGACTGCCCTCAATATCAACAATGACTGGCCTCAATATCAGCAATGACTGGCCTCTATATCAATAGTGACTACCCTCAGTATCAACAATGACTACCCTCAGTATCAACAATGGCTGCCCTCAATATCAACAATGACTGCCCTCAATATCAACAATGACTGCCCTCAATATCAACAATGACTGCCCTCAATATCAACAATGACTACCCTCAGTATCAACAATGACTGCCCTCAATATCAACAATGACTGCCCTCAATATCAACAATGACTGGCCTCTATATCAATACTGACTACCTTCAGTATCAACAAAGTCTGCCCTGAACATCAACAACGATTGGCCTCAACATCAACAACGATTGGCCTCAACATAAACAACGATTGGCCTCAATATCAACAATGACTGGCCTCAACATCAACATTGACTGCCCTCAGTATCAACAACGATTGGCCTCAATATCAACAATGACTGCCCTCAATACCAACAGTGACTGTCCTCAATATCAACAATGACTGCCCTCAATATCAACAATGACTGCCCTCAATACCAACAGTGACTGTCCTCAATATCAACAATGACTTCCCTCAATATCAACAATGACTGCCCTCAATACTAACAATGACTGCCCTCAATATCAACAATGACTGTCCTCAATATCAACAATGACTGCCCTCAATACTAACAATGACTGCCCTCAATATCAACAATGACTGTCCTCAATATCAACAATGACTGCCCTTAATATCAACAATGACTGCCCTCAATATCAACAATGACTGCCTTAAGTATCAACAATGACTGCCCTCAATACTAACAATGACTGCCCTCAATATCAACAATGACTGTCCTCAATATCAACAATGACTGCCTCAATACTAACAATGACTGCCCTCAATATCAACAATGACTGTCCTCAATATCAACAATGACTGCCCTTAATATCAACAATGACTGCCCTCAATATCAACAATGACTGCCTTAAGTATCAACAATGACTGCCCTCAATATCAACAATGACTGCCCTCAATATCAACAATGACTGCCCTCAATATCAACGATGACTGCCCTCAATATCAACGATGAATGCCCTAAGTATCAACAATGACTGCTCTGCATATGAACAATATCTGACCCTCAGTATCAACAATGACTGCCCTCAATATCAACAATGACTGCCCTCAATATCAACAATGATTGGCCTCAATAACAACAAGGACTGGCCTCAATATCAACAATGACTGCCCTCAATATCAACAATGACTGCCCTCAATATCAACGATGACTGCCCTCAATATCAACGATGAATGCCCTAAGTATCAACAATGACTGCTCTGCATATGAACAATATCTGACCCTCAGTATCAACAATGACTGCCCTCAATATCAACAATGACTGCCCTCAATATCAACAATGATTGGCCTCAATAACAACAAGGACTGGCCTCAATATCAACAATGACTGCCCTCAATATCAACAATGACTGCCCTCAATATCAAAAATAATTGCCCTCAATACCACGATTATTGCCCTCAATATCAACATTGTTGCCCTCAATATCAACGATAATTGCCGTCAATATCAACGAACACATAGACTTCCCTCCTGTGACGCTATGCTCCCATTAGCTCAACACTTCAATACCTCGTGCTGTGCTTTTCCTAAGCCATCCGTAACAACTTGTTGCAATTATGTTATTATTTAAACTAGGTTAGCTTGTCCTCTAATCCTGAAGCCTGGAGAGTGGGGGGGGGGGGGGGGAGGAGGAGGAGTGAGAGGAGTGAGGTGGTGGATATCTCAACCTCCATCTAGGCCAGAATGATGACGGCGATGCCTATCAGATCCTCTCCCTCATTGCTTTATCTTCCCCAATCCTTTGCAAGGTCAGATAGCCAGTCACGGCTGGGTGGACTGGAGGCCACATGTACAAAGCTCTTTTTTTTTTGGTCAGTAACTTTTGGCAAATTGCCAAGGAATATTATCTGAATGATTTTCACATTTTGGGTCACAGTAACGAGATAGCCCCCCAACAAACAAACAAAATAAAACAAATCAAAACAAACAAACAACAAACAAACAAACACAAACAAACAAACAACAAACAAACAAACAAACTATTGTTAATTTCTTAACCAAACAAGCAACCAAGCAACCAAGCACCGAACGAACGAACGAACGAACGAACAACAACCAACCAACCAACCAACCAACCCATCCACCCACCCACCCAACCAACCAACCAACCAACCACCAACCAACCCACCCACCCACCCACCCAACCAACCAACCAGCCAACCAACCAACCAACCAAAAGAAAACAGATCAATATTGTGCGCAATATGCAATTTTTTTTTTGGTTGTGTGCAGAAGACCCGCCCTTACGTACCTGATAAATCTTCGCCAACACTAGTTCTCCGTGGACAGATACACAAACACAGACACAAAGACACACAACACAGACACAGTCACTGACAGTGTTTTATCGGGAAAAAAATCAAACGCCGAAGAGGTGTGTAGGTTTGACGGGTGGTGGGGGTGGGGGTGGGGGTGAAACACTTGGAAACATGTCTACACGCAGCACAAACTTCAGTCAGGCGTTACCCAACGATACAAGCACGATGAAATGTTACACATGCTCATTCACTCCAAAAATACGTGCTTCTTGACAAACGTTTGTCTGGGCGATGAAAGAGATACATACACTCAAGCAGAGACAGACAGAGACTGACAGAGAGGGAGAGAGAGATAGAGAGAGAGAGATAGATAGAGATACAGATAGAGATACAGATAGATATAGATACAGATAGATAGATAGATAGATAGAGATAGATAGATAGAGAGAGAGAGAGAGAGAGAGAGAGAGAGAGAAAGAGAGAGATAGAGATATAGACATAGATAGATATATAGATAGATAGATAGAGAGATAGAGATAGGGAGACAGAGAGAGATACAGATAGATAGATAGATAGATAGATAGATAGAGAGAGAGAGAGAGAGAGAGAGACGACAGACAGACAGAGACAGAGACAGACAGACAGACAGACAGAGAGAGAGACAGAGAGAGACAGAGAGAGACAGACACACAGACAGACAGCCAGCGGACGGACGGATACAGACAGATCGATAGACATACAGACTGACAGCCAGATAGCCAGCCAGACTAACAGATACACAGAGGCAGATAGATAGATAGACAGACAGGGAGATAGACAGACAGACAGACAGGCAACCAACCAGCCAGCCAGCCAGCACAGATACATTCAGACAGACAGGCAGACAGACAGGCAGGCAGACAGACAGGCAAAAAGACATACAGACATACATACATACAGACAGAGAAACAGAGACAGAGAGAGAGACAGAGAGAGACAGAGAGACAGACAGAGAGACAGACAGACAGCCAACCAGCCAGCCAGCCAGATACATACATACATACATACAGACAGACAGACGAACAGACAGACAGACAGACAGACAGACAGACAGACAGATAGATAGATAGCCAGCCAGACAAACTTTTGTCTAGAAGCACGTATTTTTCATAAGAATAGCAGTTTAAAGAAGTAACGTACGAACGAACACACAAACATGAACACGCACAGACACAGACACAGACACAGACACGCAGACACACACAGACACAGAACACAGACACAGACACACACACACACACACACACACACACACACACACACACAACAGACACACACACACACACACACACACACACAACACACACACAGACACACACACCACACACACACACACACACACGCGCGCGCACACACACACACACAGACACAGACACACACACACACACACACACACACACACACACACACACATAAACACACACACACACACCACACACACACACACACACACACACACACACACACACACACACACACACACACACACACACACATTTCGGATTTTCTTCAAAAGGGTTTCGTCGCACTCGGACAATTCCACATGCGCTTCATCTGAGTCTGCCAGCAGTTGTCTGGCTGGTAAGGTTTTGAAGTAGGGAGGGTAAAAGGGTTAACGAAACACTGGCACCGTCAGAATGATCGGAGCATTGAAGATGGGCAGTGAACAGGCCAGTGAACAGGCCAATGTACAGGCCAGTAAACAGGCCAATGAACAGACCAGTAAACAGGCCAATGAACAGACCAGTGAACAGGCCAATGAACAGACCAGTGAACAGGCCAATGAACAGGCCAGTGAACAGGGCAGTGAACAGGCCAGTGAACAGAGCAGTGAACAGGCCAGTGAACAGGTCAGTGAACAGGCCAGAGAACAGGCCAATGAACAAGCCAGAGAACATGCCAGTGAACAGGCCAGTGTACAAGGCCAGTGAACAGGCCAATGAACAGACCAGTTAACAGGCCAATGAACAGACCAGTGAACAGGCCAATGAACAGACCAGTTAACAGGCCAATGAACAGGTCAGTGAACAGGTCAGTGAACAGGCCAGAGAACAGGTCAGTGAACAGGTCAGTGAACAGGTCAGTGAACATGTCAGAGAACAGGTCAGTGAACAGGTCAGTGAACCGGCCAGTGAACAGGTCAGAGAACAGGTCAGAGAACATGCCAGTGAACAGGTCAGTGAACAGGTCAGAGAACAGTCAGAGAACATGCCAGTGAACAGGTCAGAGAACAGGTCAGAGAACATGCCAGTGAACAGGTCAGTGAACAGGCCAGAGAACAGGTCAGAGAACAGGTCAGTGAACAGGTCAGAGAACAGGTCAGAGAACATGCCAGAGAACAGGCCAGATAACAGGTCAGAGAACAGGCCAGAGAACAGGTCAGTGAACTGGTCAGAGAACAGGTCAGAGAACAGGTCAGTGAACAGGCCAGAGAACAGGTCAGAGAACAGGCCAGAGAACAGGCCAGAGAACAGGTCAGAGAACATGCCAGTGAACAGGTCAGTGAACAGGTCAGAGAACAGACCAGAGAACAGGTCAGTGAACAGGTCAGATAACAGGTCAGTGAACAGGTCAGTGAACAGGCCAGAGAACAGGTCAGAGAACAGGTCAGTGAACAGGTCAGAGAACAGGTCAGAGAACAGGTCAGTGAACAGGTCAGAGAACAGGTCAGTGAACAGGTCAATGAACAGGTCAGAGAACAGGTCAGTGAACAGGTCAGTGAACAGGTCAGTGAACAGGTCAGTGTACAGGCCAGTGAACAGGTCAGTGAACAGGTCAGTGAACAGGTCAGAGAACAGGTAAGTGAACAGGTCAGTGAACAGGCCTGTGAACAGCCCAGAGAACAGGCCAGTGAACAGGGCAGTAGAGTAAAAGGGCAAAAGCTTGCTTGATTTTGAATTTTAGTACAAATAGAAACCGTGAAAGCGTGGCCTATCGATCCTTTTGACTTTACGAGTTTTAAGAAATCCAAAACAAGTGCAACTGCCCGCGTTCAAGCAAACAGGAACCAGAAAAACACCAATATAGAACTAGAGGGAATCACATGGTTATAATATATAATTGTATGCTATGCTCTCTATAATTTTCCATTGCTTTTATTCTTGCTTTTATTGCTTTTATTCTTTCTCCCCATTTATAGCCATGCGTGTGTGTGGGTGTGTGTGTGTGTGTGTGTGTGTGTGTGTCTGTGTGTGTGCGTGCGTGTGTGTGCGAGCGTGCGTGCCTGCGTGTGTGTCTGCTTCAGCGCTTAGATTTGATTTTATCAAGATTTTGCGCTATATAAATATTGTAATTATTATTATTATTATGTGTATTTAATACAACCAGACAGAACAGGCGCAAATTTTCGGCCAACTGGCCTTTGTCAAGCGTAAATGTAAGATCACAAACGAACAAACACCAAATACAAAAATAAGAGAAAAAGGCTGAACAAGTTTTTAGTCCTTTTCTCTCACTGGACACAGCAGCAGGGAAGTCTCAGACTTTTTCTCCAAATTTTTGTATTTGGTCTTTGTTCGTTTGTGATCTTATATTCACGCTTGACAAAGGCCAGATGGTCGAAACCAATCAATCAATCAATGTGGAGAGAGTTGCCGTGGCTCTGCGCAAACAACAGCACCTTACATGTACATATGCTGATGGCACCTAGCCCCAACCCCGCTCACAAACCATCCATACTTAAAGCTATACTACAGTATAGACGGTCAGATAGTCACATGGACACCACAGACCTTTAAAAACAAAAAGAAAAAGAAAAAAGACTTCGACAGGACCGTGGGTGGACACTCGTCTGTATAAAAACAATATTGACACAAAGGGCGAGGGTGTGTATATGACGGGCTTTCAACAACCACTTAGGCTAAGCGATTTCTCCGGGTGGGAAGGTGTTTAACGTTGATCTCACCGTCCCTCTAACAGCACAGAACAAAATTAATGTTGGCGAGCGATCTGTCTAGAAAAGGGTTTAGTTTGCTAACCCCTTAGGCTTCTCTGACGGGACAAAATGCCTGCGTGAGTGCATGTCTAAGCCAGGCGATTAGAGAGAAAGGTTTTACTTGTCCCTATGACTGTGCATCAGACTTTTTGTCGTGCGAGTCTTGGTCAAGGGCTACCATGTTTAAAAGAAGACAATGGCTACTAGGAATAGAGTAGGACAACTACACACAAGCAGAGCAGAACTTAAGTAAATACAAAACCACACAATATCGCTTTCCTGGATTATACTTTTCTTCCAAAATTCTTTTACATTGGCTGTGCTCTGTTAACTGTTTTAAGTGATTTCTCTACCAAAGATGCAAAAATGGACTATTGTGATCAGTTGAAATGTCAAATACTATAATCTACAACCTTGCATCCCTTCTAAAACATGATGTGCCTTGCCGCATGGCGTTGACGACCATGGCCCTCCGTATGAATCTGTCCATTGTCGCTGCAAGTACATCTCCCACCCTCTCTGCCTTCATCCACTCCGCACGTCCGTCCACTGTTTTCTTCCTGGGTCTACCTGGTGCTCTTTTTCCCTCCAGCTTTCCTGTTGTGACTAGGTGCTCAAATTTTTCTTGCCTCGTAAAATGTCCTATAAATGTTGCTTGTCTTTTCTTAATTCTCTGAATAAATGTTCTTTTTGTGTCTGCGTCTTTCAAGGCTGTCTCATTTCTTTCATTTGCTGTCCATGGAACTTCTAACATTCTTAAAAAGCACATCTCAGCTCCCGCAATCTTGTTCTGACTTTGTTGATTGTCCTCGCTTCACACAAGCATCCCTATGGAAACAAAATCTAGGCCTAAAAGTACGATCTTTGAACCCACACTGATTTCCCAGGGCTTGACAAAACACTTGGAGGAAACCAGAAAAACATGAAAATGGAATCAGAACGCGTATTTAGTGTGTAAATAGGCCTTGTCATTGTAATTATATATTTTCTAGTTCCTATTTGCTTGAACGCGGGCGGTCACAGTTGTTATGGATTACTTGGGAGAAAGATCACAAACTGTGACATGACATAAGTCAGAAGAGTACAGACAAGACGGAAAGGGACATGATTAGAAACGAAGAGATTGGAGGAATAGTTGGAACAACGTCTGACAACCATTACATCACACAACAGCGGATCAAGTGGTTTGGCCACCTGACCAGGATGCCAGTCAACCATCACATGTCATTTACAGGTAACCAAGATTAAACTAACTAGTATAAAATATATACTAGGTAAAACATAGTCTAAGTAGGGCCTCAGGACCTGGCCAGTTCATGTGTTTATGTGCAGGCTTAAGGCATGTGCCATGATCACCATACACATGGCACCTGTGACGTTAGTGCAAATAGAATTCGTTCCGAGCGCGGAGACATCATCTTGAGAAACTGAAACTGAAACTGAAGCCAGTCAAGCAGCCAGCTCTTTGAGCTTACAACACCAGATGCTCGGGTTTCAGAGTTAGAAGATTTTTTTAATTGTTATTGTTATTGGTGTTTAAAGCCCAGCCGACTGCGTAGAGCCATATCAGGGCTATAAACCGCTTCAAAACATGCAAAACTTCAACAGGAAAAAAAAAGATGATTAAGTACACATATCAATGCATTCGCGCACATAATCTGAGGACATGCCCCCGGCGATGACCACTCCGTCCAATTCATCGCTCAGGGGATTTTGAAAAAAACATACCTGAATATAAATTTAAGCACACATAAGGACACCAAAACATAAAAACGGGCCTAAATTACCTAAAATTGCTTCCGCATATCTCACCTCCCTAGAGGCAAAAATGCACTTAACACACGTACCCTACTATCAATCCGAAGACACCACAGCAGGCTAAACTTTTTATACAGGCTGATCAGGGCCGTAACATCCCACGATGAATGACTTAGACAGAACTAATGAGATTCGAACTCACACCCCCCCTCCGGGTGGGGATGTCGGGGGCTCTTTCAGTATAAATAGTATCCCCACCTTCTGGAAATTCTGTGCTAAAAATGTCCTCCTTTCTGTCACTCTCTTTGTTTCTGCCTTGTTCCTTTGCTTTCTGTCATTTCTTCCTGTCATTTTCTGCTTGCTGCTCCATTCACCTGTTTGTGTTCGATAAAGTCTTACGTACTTTCTCTTAGGATTAATAATTAGGTATGTATGTTAAGTGCATTTTTGGCTCTAGGAAAATGAGATATGCGGAAGCAATTTTAGGTAATTTAAGCTTGTTTTATATATCTTTTAATGTCGTTAGTTATGTTTAAATTTGTATTCAGGTATGTTTTTTAAATCCCCATGTGCGATAAATTGGACGGAGTGGTCAACGCTAGGGGCATCTCCTTAAATTATGTGCGCAATTGCGCAAATGCATTGATAAGTGTACTTAATTTTCTTTTCCTTTTATTTTCCTGTTGAAATATTGCATATGTTTTGAAACTGTTATAGTCCTGACATGGCTCTACGCAGTCAACTGGGCTTTAACCCTTTAACTCCCAACCCTATTCACCAGCTGCAAAAATTTGACCCTTTGACTCTCTCACCCTGTCCACCAGCTTCCTGCGGGAAGCTGGTGGATAAGGTGAGGGAGTCAAAGGGTTAAGAAGTTTTTGCTCTGCCAGCATGGATGGTGCAGGAGTCAAAGGGTTAAACTAGAATCATCATCATCATCATCATCATCATCATCATCATCATCATCATCATCATCATCATCATCATCATCATCATCATCATCATCATCAAGTGTCTTGCCACATGGCGTTGGCGATCATGGCCTTCCATCTGTTTCTATCCCTTGTTGCCACAAGCATCTCTTCCACCCTCTCTGTCCCCAGCCACTCTGCAAGTCCGTCCAATATTTTCTCCCTGGGACTACCTGGTGCTCTCTTTCTCTTCAGCCTTCCTGTTGTGACCAGGTGCTCCAATTCCCCTTTCCTCATAAAATGGTTTGTAAATGTTGCCTGTCTTTTCCTAATCTTCCTTATGAATGATCTTCTTGTGTCTGCATCCATCAAGACTCTCGTTTGTTTTCTTTGCTGTCCATGGAACTCTCAACATTCTTCTTAGAAACCACATCTCGGCTGCATAAATCTTGCTCTGGCTTTGCGTGTTGACTGTCCACGCCTCACAACCGTACAACAGTATTGGTTCAATATAACATTCAGGAACTCTCTTCCTGATGTTAATTGATAGGCATTTGTTGGTAAGAATGCTTGTCATCTTCTTGAATGCTGTTTTGGCTTGGCCGATTCTGCTGGCTATTCCTGATGTGCATCTGCCGTCTGATGAAATGATCGTTCCCAGATATTTAAACTTATCAACCTGTTAAACAAGAATGACAGAAAAGAATGACAGAACTCACAACTTTCCAGTCTGTAGTCTCTGTGAGCTAACAACCATTGCACTGCAGCGATTGGTAGTTTTGGACTTCCAGTTATCTTGCCAGTCATCTGTCGCACGGCAGCGGGAGAATTACCGGGATGGGATCTTTTACTATAAGGAACACTCCCACTTTCACTTGGCTGTTTCACGGTCTGTCTGTTCAATAGCAGTCTGTTTTAACCCTTTGACTACCGCACCCTATCCACCAACTGCAAAAACGTTTGTGTGGTTTGATAAAAAATCTTTCAGCGACGACGAAATTTACTGGCTCATTATTCCGAATATATGATCTCTTTCATCTCCCCTCTTACGTTTTGTTAAAAGCGCGTTTCACTTTGATCGAAGGTAGGTGTGTGTGTGTGTGTGTGTGTGTGTGAGTGTGTGTGTGTGTGTGTGTGTGTGCGTGCGTGTGTGTGTGTATGTGTTGTGTGTGTGTGTATTTGTGTGTATGAGTGTGTGTATGTGTGCGTGTGTGCGTATTTGTGTGTATTTGTGTGTGTATATGTGTGTGTGTGAGTGAGTGTGTGTGTGTGCGTGCCTGCGTGCGCGTGTGTATGAATGTGTGTGATGTGAGACAAAAAGATGTTAGCAGGATTTTCTCAAACGTTCATGGGTGGATCTTTGTCAAATTTACATTAATTTAAAGAGTTGAAGAGTGACAAATGTATGCGTTTTGAAGTCATGGTGCCAAAGGATCATCATCATCATATCATCATCATCATCATCATCATCATCATGTGCCCTGCCGCATGGCGCTAACGATCGTGGCCCTCCATACGAGTCTATCCTTTGTCACTGCAAGTACATCTCCCACACTTTCTGTTTTCATCCAATCCACACGTCCATCCAATATTTTTTCCCTGGGTCTACCTGGTGCTCCTTTTCCCTCCAGCTTTCCTGTTGTGACTTGGTGCTGTAATTTCTCTTACCTCGCAAAATGTGGTATAAATGTTGCTTGTGTTTTTTTTTTCTCCTAATCTTCTTCATTAACTCTTTTGACTCCCACATCCTGTCCACCAGCATCCTGCATTGTCAACCATGCTAGCAGAGCAAAAACTTAACCCTTTGACTCCGTCACCCTTTCCACCAGCTTCCTGCAGGAAAGTCCGAAGTCTTGATTTTTTAAAATTGATGTTTTACATAAAAAGGGAGATTGTTGTTATAGCTTAACCGTTTTGGTTTTTTTTTTATCATGTTTGTGTTACGCAATTTGTTTAATATCCTGTTACATGTTTTACTCAGCGGAATGCTGTAAAACATAGCGGAACAAAACTCGCCGATCACAAGGTAATCGATCTTGACGCGCTGTTCATTGACAGCATTGAAAGCTTGACGTTGTATCGATTGCCGGGGTGAATGCATGCTTTCGGGCAGTGTTGATCTTGAAAGATAGCACCTTAATTGCCATGAATCTTCCAACTCAGCCGTTTGCGTCCATTTGTAATCTATCCATATGCACGCTTTTGGGCAGTGTTGATTTTGAAAGGTAACACCCTAATGGCCGTACATGCTGTTTTTTTTTCTGACGCAGCAGTTTTCCCCCCACTTATAATCTATAACACCCTAATGGCCATACATTTTTTTCTAACTCAACCGTTTGCCTCCACTTATAATCTATAACACCCTAACGGCCATACATTTTTTTTCAAACTCAACCATTGGCTTCCACTTATAATCTATAACACCCTAACGGCCATACATTTTTTTTTCAAACTCAACCATTGGCTTCCACTTATAATCTCTAACACCCTAACGGCCATACATTTTTTTTCAAACTCAACCATTGGCTTCCACTTATAATCTATAACACCCTAACGGCCATACATTTTTTTTCAAACTCAACCATTGGCTTCCACTTATAATCTCTAACACCCTAACGGCCATACATTTTTTTTCAAACTCAACCATTGGCTTCCACTTATAATCTCTAACACCCTAATGGTCGTACATTTTTTTTCTAAAAAACTCAACCGTTTGCTTCAACTTATGATCTATAACACCTTAATGGCCATACATTTTTTGTCCTAACTCAGCCGTTTGCTTCCACTTATAATCTATAACACCTTAATGGCCATACATTTTTTGTCCTAACTCAGCCGTTTGCTTCCACTTATAATCTATAACACCTTAATGGCCATACATTTTTTGTCCTAACTCAACCGTTTGCTTCCACTTATAATCTATAACACCTTAATGGCCATACATTTTTTGTCCTAGCTCAGCCGTTTGCTTCCACTTATAATCTATAACACCTTAATGGCCATACATTTTTTGTTCCTAACTCAGCCGTTTGCTTCCACTTATAATCTATAACACCTTAATGGCCATACATTTTTTGTCCTAACTCAGCCGTTTGCTTCCACTTATAATCTATAACACCTTAATGGCCATACATTTTTTGTCCTAACTCAGCCGTTTGCTTCCACTTATAATCTATAACACCTTAATGGCCATACATTTTTTGTCCTTACTCAGCCGTTTGCTTCCACTTATAATCTATAACACCTTAATGGCCATACATTTTTTGTCCTAACTCAGCCGTTTGCTTCCACTTATAATCTATAACACCTTAATGGCCATACATTTTTTGTCCTAACTCAGCCGTTTGCTTCCACTTATAATCTATAACACCTTAATGGCCATACATTTTTTTGTCCTAACTCAGCCGTTTGCTTCCACTTATAATCTATAACACCTTAATGGCCATACATTTTTTGTCCTAACTCAACCGTTTGCTTCCACTTATAATCTATAACACCTTAATGGCCATACATTTTTTGTCCTAACACAGCCGTTTGCTTCCACTTATAATCTATAACACCTTAATGGCCATACATTTTTTGTCCTAACTCAACCGTTTGCTTCCACTTATAATCTATAACACCTTAATGGCCATACATTTTTTGTCCTAACTCAGCCGTTTGCTTCCACTTATAATCTATAACACCTTAATGGCCATACATTTTTTGTCCTAACTCAGCCGTTTGCTTCCACTTATAATCTATAACACCTTAATGGCCATACATTTTTTGTCCTAACTCAGCCGTTTGCTTCCACTTATAATCTATAACACCTTAATGGCCATACATTTTTTGTCCTAACTCAACCGTTTGCTTCCACTTATAATCTATAACACCTTAATGGCCATACATTTTTTGTCCTAACTCAGCCGTTTGCTTCCACTTATAATCTATAACACCTTAATGGCCATACATTTTTTGTCCTAACTCAACCGTTTGCTTCCACTTATAATCTATAACACCTTAATGGCCATACATTTTTTGTCCTAACACAGCCGTTTGCTTCCACTTATAATCTATAACACCTTAATGGCCATACATTTTTTGTCCTAACTCAACCGTTTGCTTCCACTTATAATCTATAACACCTTAATGGCCATACATTTTTTGTCCTAACTCAGCCGTTTGCTTCCACTTATAATCTATAACACCTTAATGGCCATACATTTTTTGTCCTAACTCAACCGTTTGCTTCCACTTATAATCTATAACACCTTAATGGCCATACATTTTTTGTCCTAACTCAGCCGTTTGCTTCCACTTATGATGTAACTGCTGGTGATATGGACTGGATAGTAAAGGCCCGGAAGCTGAAGCTTTATGGTGATAATGAACAGTCGTGGATTTAACCCTCAGCTTTTATAGTACCAGCGAATAGAGCTTATGTGCAGGCTTACATGTTTCACAGTACACGTTTTCTCCCCCTCCACCCTCTCCGGTCTGCCACGCTTACAAGTCTCAATTTCAAGATTTTATCATCGCATGTTATTTTTTGCGCAGTTTCAAGGAATCTGCCAGACAATGCTAGCAAAAGGTATAGCGCATATAGAATTGTCCTCGTGTGATGAATTCTTCGTGAACTTAAACTTGCAGCAAACACTGATTCCCTCCCCCCCCCCCCCCGCCCGTGGGGATGCCGGGGTTTCTTTCAGTATAAATAGTATCCTCACCTTCTGGAAATTCTGTGCTAGAAATTCCATCTTTTCTGTCACTCTCTTTGTTTCTACTTTGTTTCTTTGCTTTTTGCCGTTTCTTCCAATCAGTTTCTGCTTTGCTGGTCCGTTCACCTGTATGTATTCGATACAGTCTTACGTACTTTTTCTTAGGATGTATCAAAGCATTTTTGGCTCTAGGGAAACAAGATGTGCGCAAGCAATTTTAGATAATTTAGGCTCGTTTTTATATATGTTTTAGTATTCTTAGTTGTGTTTGAATTTGTATTCAGGTGTGTTTTTTTAAACCCCCTGTGCGACAGATTGGACAGAATGGTCAACGCCAGGGGCGTGTCCTTAGATTATGTGCGCAAATGCATTGATACGTGTACTTAATTTTGTTTTCCTTGTTTTTCCTGTTGAAGTGATATGTGTGTTTTGAGACAGTTACGGCCCTGATATGGCTCCGCGCAGTCGGATGGGCTTTAAGCAAAAATAGCAAAATAACAACAGCAAACGCTGTGTCGACTGTTTGATTTTTGTTTGACTTTGTTTTCACTGTCTCAGGCTCTTTGTTGTGCTCTTGGATGAGGCTGGTCACTGTTTTGCCTTTGGTCTACATTCATCATTTGGTGTTGCATTTTTTTCATACTTTGTTTTTTTTTTTTGTGATAGATTCGGTGAGTTTGTAAAAAATGGCAAATACTTTGGCGGCGATGGTGATACAACTAACTATTCCTTCATCATCTGGTGTTGCACTTTTTATACTCTTGTCTTATACCATTCATAACTACAGTTTCAATAATAACATACAGATGAAAAGTTTATCATTTATAACTACAGTTGCAACAACAACGAAAGATGAAAAGTTTATCATTTGTAACCACTGTGGCAATAACAACACAAAGTGAAAAGTTTATCATTTGTAACCACTGTGGCAATAACAACACAAAGTGAAAAGTTTATCACTTATAACCACTGTAGCAATAACAACACAAAGTGAAATGTTTATCACTTATAACCACTGTAGCAATAACAACACAAAGTGAAATGTTTATCACTTATAACCACTGTGGCAATAACAACACAAAGTGAAAAGTTTATAACTTATAACCACTGTAGCAATAACAACACTAAGGTGAAAAGTTTATCACTTATAACCCCGGTGGCAATAACAACGTAAAGATGAAAAGTTTATTATTTATAACCACTGTGGCAATAACAACGTAAAGATGAAAAGTTTATTATTTATAACCACGGTGGCAATAACAACGTAAAGATGAAAAGTTTATTATTTATAACCACTGTGGCAATAACAACGTAAAGATGAAAAGTTTATTATTTATAACCACGGTGGCAATAACAATACAAAGATGGAACGTTTACCATTTATAACCACCGTGGCAATCAGAACTGATCACAAATGACAAGGTTTTGAATGTCTGTACTGGAACGGGGTTAAAGCAAGCGGGAGGAATCCACTGACCTAACATTGTACGCCATAACACTATATTACACTTCTGACTTGGTTCGTTTGAGAACTTTTCACAAGTGTCATTGCATTAAAATGCCATCGTTGTTCTTGTATATACATATTTGTTATGCCACTGGGGTGTCAGGCAATAAGGAAGGGTTTCCACTTCTGTCTGTGACATGGGTTTAGCTTCTGTATGATACGTCAAGTGTGCAGTTTGTATTGATTAGTAACAAGATCTGTGTCGTTGACATTCATGCCTTATCTCCATACATGCAGATACACACACACACACACACACACACACACACACACACACACACACGCGCGCGCGCGCGCGCGCGCGCGCGGACCACACACACACACACATAAACAGACACACATGGACACACACACACACACACACACACACACACACACACACACACACACACACACACACACACACACAAGAAAGAAAGAAAGAAAGAAAGAAATAATAAAAGAAGGAAAGAAACACACACACACACACACACGAATCCAAGCGTGCAGCTGCAATATTACACACACACACACAAACAAAGACACAGACACACAGACACACAGACACACACACACACACACACACACACACACACACACACACACACACAACACACACAAACACACACACACACACACACACACACACACACACACACAAGCACACGTCTAAGCGTACAGCTGCAATATTACACACACACACACACACACACACACACACACACACACACACACACACACACACACAAACACACACACACATGGACACACACACACACACAGACACAGACACAGACACACACAAAACACACACACACAGACACACAAACACACAGACACAAACACACACCACACACGGACACACACACACACACACAAACACACACACACACAAACACACACACACACTCACACACACTCACACACACACTCACACACACACATACACACAATCACACACACAATCACAAACACACACACAAACACACACACACACACACACACACACACACACACATACACACACACAACACACACACACACACACACACACACACACACACACACACACACACACACACACACACACACACACACACGCAATTTTCCGGGATTTGTAAACTTGTATCATGGACGATAAAGCTTGTCCAGACTACTTGAAAGTTCAACTATGTTAACACATCAATAAAGTATGTGAACAACATGTGAGATTACCCCCTACAAACTAAAATCACTTTTTTACCCTGTCCCCTGAGCGTTAATTAGCATAAAATTGCAATACAAACTGAACACCTGTAGCTTTTCATAGATAACGCAGTAATTGATATTCAGCGAATCGATTTTTAAGCTGACATGTATGTGCTTTGTTCTTTTGAGTCTAGTTTATGTTTGTACGAGATAACCGTGGATTTTTGTGAATAAAGCTGCTACATCAAATAGCAAATCAACGCAAGAACTTACAGCAAACAGACTTGTCTATTTGTCAGATGTCATGTAGCTGATACCATTGTACATGTAACAGATGCTACAAAGCTGATAGATTTATATATTGTCAGAAACAAAGCTGACAGACTTGTCTACATACTTATCAGATGCAATAGCTGATGCCATTGTATATTTAACAGATGCAACATAGCTGATAGACTTGTATATTTGTCAATTGCAACATAGCTATTGACTTGTACATTTGTCAGATGCAACAAAGCTGATTGACATGTATATTTGTCAGATGCAATATAACTGATACCGTTGTATATGTAACAGATGCAACATAGCTGACAGACACGTATATTTATCAGATGCTACATAGATGATAGACAGGTATATTTGTCAGATGCTACATAGATGTGGGTCAATTTGGCACAGGGGAAACTAATGACAGG
Source organism: Monoplex corrugatus (assembly GCA_030674185.1). Classification (NCBI taxonomy): domain Eukaryota; kingdom Metazoa; phylum Mollusca; class Gastropoda; order Littorinimorpha; family Ranellidae; genus Monoplex; species Monoplex corrugatus. The sequence continues at coordinate 89,996,968 of CM060308.1, forward strand.
GGACTTCGCCTTCTGGAGTTTGCCTGCACCCAACGGCTCACCATTGCCAACACCCTCTACCCCCACAAACTGTCAAGAAGAACAACCTGGCATGCGCCGAACGGAAAGACTCACAACCAGATCGACTTTGTCCTCACACCGCGGCGCTTCAAATCAAGCATTAATAAAGCAAAGACGAGGACATACCCTGGAGCTGATATAGGCAGCGACCACGACCTCGTGCTGCTCACAATGAAGATCAAATTGAAAAAGAAGTACCAAGCTGCGCAGCCACGCATCAAGTTTGACCTGGAAAAGCTAAAAGATCCAGAGATAGAAGAGGCATTCCAGGCACAGCTCGGGGGGCGGTTCGCGACACTCAACTTCCTGGACAGCGACATCAACGACCTCACAAACAACTTTGGTGAGGCAGTCCGCGAAACAGCAGAGGAGGTACTGGGGCGACAGAGGAAGAAACACCAAGCATGGATCTCAAATGACATCCTTGACCTCTGCGACAACAGAAGATCACTGAAGAAGACGAAAAACTCCAGCCCTGAAGAAGCCGCACAGTATCGTAAAACCAACAACCTTGTAAAGAAGAAAATGATTGAAGCCAAAGAACAATGGATCAACAACCAGTGTGAGAACATCGAGAAAGGCATGAAAAAAGGAAACAGCAAACATGCCTTCACCACACTGAAAAACCTTACCAAGACGCAGCAAAACAGATCGTCAGTCATCGAGGATACCTCAGGCGAGCTGCTGACAGAAAGCTCCGCTGTTCTGAACAGATGGACGCAGTACTGCCAAGAACTATACAACTACCCAATACAGCCAGATGACAGTTTGTTTCAGGGGACTCAACACCATTGAGGGAATCCTCACCGCTACCAGTGATGAGAGAAGAAGTGGAAGAAGCCATCCGCAGCCTACCAGCAGGGAAATCACCTGGAGCAGACAATATCCCAGCAGAGCTGCTCAAACATGGAGGGAATGATTTGGTCACTCGTGTAACATCGATTTGTCAGAAGATCTGGGAGACAAAACAGTGGCCCACAGAATGGACTCAATCACTCATCATCCCCCTGCCCAAAAAAGGGAAATATGCGCCAATGCCAGAACTACAGAACAATAAGTCTCATTAGCCACACCAGCAAGATCATGCTCAGAGTCATATTGAATCGACTGAAGAAAGAAGCGGAAGAACACCTTGCGGAAGAACAAGCTGGATTTAGGGCGGGCAGAAGCACAGTAGAACAGATCTTCACCTGCCGGATAATGATGGAGAAACATCTGCAGCATCAGAGAGACCTGTTCCACAACTTCATAGACTTTAAAAAAGCATTCGACAGGGTGTGGCATAAGGGTTTGTGGCAGGTGCTAAGAAAGTTTGGCATAGAGGAAGGTCTCGTCCAAACCATCCAGGCGCTGTATAACACTGCCAGCAGCGCAGTTCTCCTCAACAACCAGATAGGGGACTACTTCAAGACCACAGTTGGAGTCCGTCAAGGCTGCCTACTCTCTCCCGTGCTGTTCAATCTCTTCCTGGAGAACATCATGCGTGAAGCCCTCCATGACTTCCACTCCACTGTCTCCATCGGAGGAAGAACCATCAACAACCTGAGGTTCGCAGATGACATCGACCTGATGGGAGGCAGCAACGAAGAACTACAAGACCTGACCATGAGACTGGAAGAAAGTGCAGGTGCACACGGAATGGAAGTGAGCACAGAAAAAAGCAAAGTCCTGGTCAACAGCACAACCAACACCCATGCTGAAATCTACATGAACGGGCAACAGCTTGAAGAAGTGGACGCTTTCAAATACCTTGGCGCCACCCTCACCAAAGACGGTCGCTCTACAACAGAAATCAAGACCAGACTAGCGATCGCAACAGCAGCAATGGTAAAGCTAAACAAGATCTGGAAGAGCAGAGAGATCGGCTTTCCATCGAAGATGAAGCTGTACAAGTCCCTGGTGCTCCCCATCCTGCTGTATGGATGCGAGAGCTGGACCATGACAGCAGAGACCACCAAGAGAATCCAGACGTTTGAAACTAAATGCTTCAGGCGCTTGCTCGGGATCTCTTGGCAAGATCGGAAGACAAACGACTTTGTGTGGAGCCAAATAACAACACTCGCAGGCCCACAAGAACCCCTCCTGGCAACAGTCAAGAACAGGAAGCTGTCGTGGTTCGGGCATGTCACACGCCACAACTCACTGCCCAAAACGGTCCTCCAGGGTACACTGGGAGGCGGCAGACGAAGGGGACGACAAGCCAAATGCTGGATGGACAACATCAAAGAATGGACCAGGTTGGATGGCCCCACGCTGGTGCGACAGGCGGAGGACAGGACCGGTTGGCGACGGCTGGCTTCAAGAGTGTCTCTCATCTCTCCTCTACGCCCATCACGGGCAGGAGAATGATGAATGATGATTGACATAGATGATAGACAGGTATATTTGTCAGATGCTACATAGATGATAGACAGGTATATTTGTCAGATGCAACATAGATGATAGACAGGTATATTTGTCAGATGCAACATAGCTGACAGACACGTATATTTGTCAGATGCAACATAGCTGACAGACACGTACATTTGTCAGATGCAACATAGCTGACAGACACGTACATTTGTCAGATGCAACATAGCTGACAGACACGTACATTTGTCAGATGCAATGTAGCTGATAGACACGTATATTTGTCAGATGCAATGTAGCTGATTGACATGTATATTTGTCAGTGTGGTTGATACCACTGTATATTGACAGATACAATACAGCCAATATTTGTCAGCTGCAGCACAGCTGATAAACCTATATATTTGTCAGAAGCAAAGATAATAGACTTGTTTATTTGTCAGATGCAATGTAGCTGATACCGCAGTATATGTAACAAGATACAATATAGCTGATAAACTTGTACATTTGTTAGATGCAGTATAGTTGATAACATTGTATATGGGACAGATGCAATATAGCTAATAGACTCGTA
>CM060308.1:90009950-90012450 GCA_030674185.1 Monoplex corrugatus
CTATCTATCTATCTATCTATCTATCTATCTATCTACTTCTGTCTGTCTTTCTATCTATCTGTCTATCTATCTATCTATCTATCTATCTGTCTATCTATCTATCTATCTATCTATCTACTATCTATCTATCTGTCTATCTATCTATTATCTATCTATCTATATCTATCTATCTGTCTATCTATCTATCTATCTATCTTCTATCTTATCTATCTATCTATCTATCTATCTATCTATCTATCTATCTATCTATCTATCTATCTATCTATCTTTCTCCCTCTTTCTTATCTTCGTTCTCTCTCTGTCTCTGTCTCTCTCTCTATCTCTCTCTCTCTCTGTCTCTCTGTCTCTGTCTCTCTCGCTCTTTCTCTCTCCCCCCCCCTCTCTCTCTTAACAAACTGTGGTTGCTTAGATTTTGTGACATGACCTTTTGGTTTTGAGAATGTCTTACTTTGGACTTAAGGTTTCTTGGGCAGTTACTGTTGAGAGACGCATTATTCCGCACAAATGAACAGTGCATTATCAGCGTGTCTGTTGTTGATGTTGCTAGGAAGTAATGGTGACGTCTCTTTTCCTTTAGGGAAGAATGATTGAAGATCTGAAAGAGCGAGAGAGAGAGAGAGAGAGAGAGAGAGAGAGAGAGAGAGAGAGAGAGAGAGAGAGAGAGAGAGAGAGAGAGAGAAAGAAAGAAAGAAAGAAAAACGAAACACAGAAAAATAAGAAAGAGGGAGAGATAGATAGATAGATAGATAGACAGAAGACAGACAGACAGATAGACAGATAGATAGATAGATAGACAGACAGACAGACAGACAGACAGATAGATAGATAGATAGATAGATAGATATAGACAGACTGAGAAAGAAAGAAAGAAAGAAAGAAAGAGAGAGAGAGAGAGAGAGAGAGAGAGAGAGAGAGAGAGAGAGAGAGAGAGAGAGAGAGTTGCTTGTTGTTCTTCTTCTTCTTCTTCATCTTCTTCTTCTTCTTCTACGTCTTCTTCTTCTTCTCCTTCTTCTTCTTTGGACTTTTTTTTCATTAGAATTTATATTATACTCTTCATTAGTCTTGAAAAATATATATACAAAAATTATGCACCACACACAAACAGGACAAAACCACTCACTTTAAAACACACAATGTTTCGGCCACACCGGCCCTTGTCAAGTGCCAATTTTTTTTTATATTATTTCGATATCCTTTGTTTAGAACTAAATCTGAAAGTAAATCGAAAGCCAAAGACTGGATGGCAAACATGAACGATTTTCATAGTTGACAGATTGACAAGACACGAGCGACAACTGGAACCCTTTGGTTACACTCCAGGGGGTCTGCTTTCTGTACCAATTGCAATATTTCAGTCTTGATACGTACACCAAGCCAAACACTGTGACCAATTCGTCAACCAGAAGATCACTCTAAAACCTTTGTGTATAGGAAACACGCTCATAGAGAGAGACAGTCCCGCAGTTTCGAATGTGACATGTTCCTGCTAGTGTAAGTAAAGTATAGTAAAGTTAAATAATGTAAAATTAAGTAAAGTAAGTAAAGTTAAGCAAGTTAAGTAAAACTGAGTAAAGTTGAGTCAAGTTAAGTAAGTTAAAATGAAATCCAAAATAAATGTGACTGCCCGCTTTCAAGCAAACAAGAACCAGAAAAAACACGAAAAAAGAATACGAACGCGTATTTAATACAACCAGACAAGACAGGCGCAAAGTTAACATAAGTTAAGAAAAGTTCAGATAAGTAAAGTTGAGTGAAGTTAAGGAAAGTTACGTTAAGTTCAATAAAGTTTAAGTAATTTTATATAAAGATAAGTAACGATAAGAAAATGTAGATAAAGTTAAGCAAACTTAAGTGAAGATGAATAAAGTTAAGTACAGTAAACTAAGTAAAGTTTAGAACAGTGAAGTTAAGAAAAATAAAGTTAACATAAATAAAGTTAATAAGTAAAGACAAGTCATGTAAGTAATGACTCAACTGACATTGTTATTGCAAACAAGGTATGGTGTAACATAATTATGTATCGGTAAGATATCTGATGCAAGTGTGCATGGAAAGAAAGCCCCTCATACATCAACACTAATGACTGGCACGGTCTCCTGCAGAGGCTGATAATATGAACGCAGAAAAACATGTTGTTTATCGAGGTCACTAGACCAAAACATACCCCCACCCCCCCGACCCCCGAGGGTACCAGGGCTCTTTCAATATAAATAGTATCCCCACCTTCTAGAAATTCTGTGCTAGAAATTTCGCTTTTCTGTCACTCTGTTTGTTTCTGCCTTGTTCATTTGCTTTCTGTCATTTCTTCCTATCGATTTCTGACTCGCTAGTCCGTTCACCTATATGTGTTCAATGAAGTCCTTACATACTTTCTCTTGGGATTGTATAATTGAGTACATGGTATTAAGTTATGCTTTCTGTCTTTCTTCCTATCGATTTCTGCCTTGCTGCTCCATTCACCTGTATGTGTTCAATGAAGGCTTACATACTTTCTCTTAGG
>CM060308.1:90019950-90024950 GCA_030674185.1 Monoplex corrugatus
CATACCCCTGTATATAACATCAAACAGTGGTTTCCTGGTTGTAGATGACGTCTTTTCTCAAACAAATCTACCCCCTTCACTTTCTTATGTAACACCCCCCCCCCCAACACAAATCCCCACTACAAAAGCTCTCTTGTGTGCTCTCCCCCTTCTTCCCTCTCTCTCTACAGCCTTGACCTTCACTTCATGGCTTCCTCTATTTGCGCTAACCCTTTGACTCCCGCACACTGTCCAACAGCATTCTGCAGGAGGTTGGTGGATAGGGTAAGGGAGTCAAAAGGTTTAGTTTTTGTCATCTAAAACAAGTGCGACTGCCCGCATTCAAGCAAACAGGAACCAGAAAAACTCGAAAATAGAATCAGAACGGGTATTCAATACAACAATACCAGACAGAATCAAATTTTCGGCCAACTGGCCTTTGTCAAATGTGAATGTAAGATCACAAACAAACACCAAATACAAAATTAGGAGAAGACGACCGAAACTTCCCTGTTGCTTCGTGCAGTGTGAGAAGAGGATTAAAATTTTGTAGTTGGTGGATGGGGTGCTGGAGTCAATGGGTTAGTTAACCATGTGCATTGGAACTTTCTAAAATTGAGAGTTCAAGTCAAGTTAAGTCAAGTCAAGTCAAGAATATTTTATTGCAGTATAAATCATGGAAAAATCAGTGTCACGAATGCCATAAAACACATATGATTAAAATACAAACACAATAAAATGCATATATAAGAACCAGGTTACTGTACATGAACAATGATATCTTACACTCCTCTATGCATGCTCATTCCAGTTTGTCACACGCACACACACACACACAGACACACACAGACACACACAGACACACACACACACACACACACACACACACACACACACCCCACACACACACAATCACACACCACGCACACACACACACACACACACACACACACACACACACACATGTCCGCATACACACACACTAATTTGCACACGCACACACACACACACTCCGACACGTACACACATACGCACACACATCCTCATACATACACACACATGTGCACACACGCACTTCCTCACGCAAGCATGTGCACTCGTCGCCACCACTACCCTAATCGTATAGTTATTTTCGTTTTCAGACATTAACCAAAAACGAAAATCTGTTTTTGTGGAAAGAATATGGCATACACAGACACACACAGACGCACACCCTCTCTCTCTCTCTCACAGACACCCCCTCCGCACACACACACACACACATACATGCACACACACACACACACACACGCGCGCGCTGCGCGCGCACACACGCACACACGCACGCACGCACGCACGCACGCACGCACGCACGCACGCACGTGCACACGTTAGAATGGGAATTTGTTGAAAAGTGATTCGTCGCTTTGTAGCAGTTCCATACGCGTTGTACCTGGCGAATGATGATTATAGTCTAGTGGGTAAGAGATGAGAGTTCCAATACGAAAGCCTGGGTTCGGTCCTGCCTGAATATGATACCCCCCACATCTCCCAGGTAATCATGTGTGCAGTCCTGTTTGCGCCTAAAACCCCTCCGTGTATATATGTACGAAAAATCAAATTGTTATCATCAGCATGTGCCCTGCTACATGGCGTTGGCGATCATGGCCCTCCATACGAATCTACCCTTTGTCGCTGCAAGTATATCTCTCACCCTCTCTGTCTTCATCCACTCCGGAAGTCTGTCCAAAATTTTTCCCCTAGGTCTACCTGGTGCTCTCTTTCCCTCCAGCTTTCTTGTTGTGACTACGTGCTCTAATTTTTCTCTTGCTTCATAAAATGTTCCATGAATGTTGCTTGTCTTTTCCTTATCTTCTTCATTTACGTTCTTTTTGTGTTTACCTTTTCAAGACTGTCTCGTTTGTTTTCTTTGCTGCCCATGGAACCGTAACATTAAACATGTACGTTAAAAACCCTGTTACCGACGTCAGTGTCCTGCGGCTTAAGGAAACATGGACACAGCTAGCATACACGCCCACCGCAGAAGGAGTATGCAGTCTGTGCAGCGGCAAACCGTCTGCGCTGTGTAGGAAAAAAAAAGTATATGCACGCATCTGAGTAAAATGGAACGATTAATGATACATGTCCTCGCTCTCTCTCTCTCTCCCTCCCTCTTTCGCTCTCTCTCTATCTCTCTGCCTGTCTGTCTGTCTGTTTGTCTCCATACATACACACATACGTACATACATACATACTCATACATACATACAAACATCCATCCATCCATCCATTCATCCATCCATCCATCCATCCATACATACATACCATACATACATACATACATACATGCATACATACATACATACGTACATACGAACCACACGTACATGTGTACACACGTACGTACGTACATACATACATACATACCTACACACATACATACGTACATACGAACACACGTACATACCAACAACACACATACAACATACATACATACATACATACATACATACATACATACATACATACATACATACATACATACGAACATACCAACACACACACATACATACTACATACATACATACAAACATACATACATACAAAACATACATATATCATACATACATACATACATACATACATACATATATACAATACATACATACATACCTACATACATACATACTTATATACATACACATTTACATGCTCTTCACAGATTTGCTGACTTATCATCATCATCATCATCAGGTGCCCTGCCGCATGGCGTTGGCGATCATGGACTTCCATCTGTCTCTATCTCTTGTTGCCCCAAGCATCTCTCACATCCCCCTCGTCCCCAGCCACTCTGCAAGTCCGTCCAGAATTTTCTCCCTGGGTCTACCTGGTGCTCTCTTTCCCTCCAGCTTTCCCGTTGTGACCAGGCGCTCCAAATCCCCCTTCCTCATAAAAGGGCCTATAAATGTTGCCTGTCTTTTCCTAATCTTCCTTATGAGTGATCTACTTGTGTCTGCCTCCATCAAGACTGTCTCGTTTGCTGACTTTCGCCGGCAAATTCCTTAAATTTGAGCGAAACCTTACACGCTTGGCAATATCTTAGGATGGGTGGACGGGCCAGAGTTGATTTTGTGAAACATTAAGCAGTGACATTTCATATCATGTAAAAGTGATAATATCTCTCACTAAAAACATCTGCCTGCTTGTACAAAAGGAATAAAACAATAAAAACATTGGGGGTCCGATGTCAGTGGAATCGTGCACTCTTTCAGAAATTAGTTTCATGAATAAAACACAAAGATAACGAAAATATGTTTAAATTGGTTCATAATTTTATTGAAAAGTCTAAGCGTTTCTAAACTGTTACTTGGGTGATCTGCGGTGGTGTGCCGGACCTCCAGTAAGCAACTCTCATTCATCTCATTCCTCCAGCATGTTGGAACTAAGTCTTACTCTTTTCATCTATTACTTATGTTTGTAGTAACATGTGTATCAATTGTGGCTGTTTTTGCTCACTTGTTTGGGTTTTTCTGAGTTTTTAAAAAAAAGTTTCTTTATTTACTTTATTTATTTGTTATTTATTTTGTTAATCTATTTATCTATCATTTATTCATTTACTTATTATTTTTAATTTGATCCCCCCCCCCCCCCCCCCCCCCCCCCCCCCGTAGTTTGCTTTGGTTTAGTTTTGTTGTTATTGTTTTCTTCCACCTAATGTGCTAGCACATGATCGTTGCGCTTTCAGCTTTTCCCCTCATTTCTTTATCGTTTTTTGATTGGTTTAAATTTCACAAGTTGCCCGCATTTGAGCCGATAGTGTTTTAATTATTTTTGGGAAGGGCTAACATAAGCCATTGCTTGATGCCCTGCCCATGCTTTGCTGTATTTATGACTCTTCTTTTCTTGAATAAAATTCTGTTTAAACCAATAAAACACAAAAGTTGACATCATCAAAGTGACTGGTGCTTTAATTCGGGGCATCAAACAGGTCTGTGGTTATGTTGTACTGTACGACTGAATTCAAAATGGTTAACATCCTTTTGTCTTACTGGATGAAGCAGCAGGGAAGGTTTTAGTCTTTTTTGTTTCCTAAGTTTTGTATTTGGTGTTTGTTCTTTTGTGATCAGAGCGGTCTTTTTCTCAAACATTGTGTTTTGTTCTTTGCTCTTTTGCAATCTGAGCAGTTTTTTTTTCTCCTAATGTTTGTATTTGATGTTTGTTCGTTTTGTAATCTTACGTTTATCGCTCGACAAAGGCCAGTGGATCGAAAATTTTCGCCAGTCTTGTCTGGTTGTATAAAATACGAATTCTGATTCTGTTTTTGTGTGTTTTTCTCGTTCCTGTTTGCTTGAACGCGGGCAGTCACACTTGTTTTGGATTGATTATCATCAGATCTCCCCATTGAGGGTTTCTAACTGAGTCAGCCAGCCAGCCAGCCAGCCAGCCAGCCAACTACGCTGGTTGTGTGTCAGCGTTGTCGTCTGTGTCGTCATGCGGGAAGAAGTATGGATCGGGGTGGGTGTAAGAAGGGTTGGGGGTGAGGGTAGGGGGCAGTGAAAGTGAGCGTGGGAGGGTGGGGGGTTGAGGAGTAGGAGGATACGAGAGGTCTCGGGGTGGCATTGTTTGATCAGTTCAATCCGTTAGTAAGCCTGCGTTCGTTCTACAGGTCCTGTTTCGCTTCGTGTGGCTCAGACAGCGTCTTCTTTCCCCTATGTTACAGGTATAGTAAGACTTTTTTTTTTTAGATTGGTGCTGGGTTACTTTTCTGTTTTTCTTGTAAGTTCTCACATGATAATTGTGATCAGCGTTTGATGTGTGTGTTGTGCTGTGTTGTGTTGTGTTGTGTGTCTGTGTGTGTTTGTGTGTATGTGTTTGTGTGTATGTTGTGTGTGTGTGTGTGTGTGTGTGTGTGTGTGTGTGTGTGTGTGTGTGTGTGTGTATGTTGTGTGTGTATGTATGTATGTCTTCTTTCTTTAATTTAACGTCTTTTCACTATATGTATGTATGTATATATATATGTTGTGTGGTGTTGTGTGTGTGTG
>CM060308.1:90034950-90052450 GCA_030674185.1 Monoplex corrugatus
CTCTCGTTCTTTCTTTCCTTCTCTCTCTCTCCCTCCCTCCTCTCACTCTTTCTTTCTCTCTCTCCCTCTCTCCTTCTCTCTCTCTCTCTCTCCGTCCCTCTGTCATTCTTTCTTTCTCTCTCTCTTTCTCTCTACCTCCCTTCCTCCCTCTCTCTCACTCTCTCTCCCACCATCCCTCTCTCACTCTTTCTTTCTTTCTCTCTCTCTCTCTGTCTCTCCCTCCCTCCCTCTCTTGCTGATTCACTGTCCCTGACCTTGAAGAAGGGTAGAGTACCCATTCATAGCTGGGTGGACTGGAGGCGGCACGAACAAAGGTTCCCCTGGGCCGGTATCAAACCCATGCAAACGGATGCAGCCGACTGGAAGGCGAACGTCCTTACCTGTGCACCAGACATGTCTATGGTCGATCACTTCTGACCAGAAGCCCCCTAAGCCCACGACTGCAAACATATTTGTGCAGTTTTCTAACTGCTCTCTTCTCTACTGGTGGATCAACTAGCTTGGATGGTTTCAGTTTCTCAAGATGACGTCTCCGCACTCGGAACGAAGTCCACATGCACTAACGCCACAGGTTTCATGTGATGTGATCGTGGCACACGCCTTAAGCCTGCACATAAACCCATGATCTGGCCAGGTCCTGAGGCCCTACCTAGCCTATGTTTTCCCTAGTCTATATTTTTTTTTCACTCAGAAGGAGAAAAGCCTTTTCTTTGAATTTTGATTCTCTCTGACAGACGCGTTGGTCAAGCGGGGAAGACGTTACATTTCCAATCAGAAAGTCTGGTTTCGATTTTGCATGAATACCTCGCGCCTTGTATGGGTAGAGTGGAGATTTTTTTTCCAAATCTCTCAGATCAACATGTATGCAGACCTGCCAATGCCTAACCCGCTTTGAGTGTATATGCAAGCTGAACATCAAATATGCACGTTAAAGATCCATAAAGCCATGTCAGTGGCTGGCTTATGAAAACATGAAAACACCTAGCATACATACCCACCACAGCTGTAGCTGTGCAACAACATAGTGGACTGTGGTCAGCTCTCCTAACAGTTTGAGTTCTCCCTGTTCCATTGACAAATCTGATTGTGTATAAAGCGCACTGAGTCTCAGTGAGTCCAGTGGCTGGCGTATTGAAACCTGAAAACACTCAGCATACGTGTCCACAAAAGATGTAGACAGTGTAACAACACAATACATATCCACCAAAGATATAGACAGTGTAACAACACAATACATATCCACCAAAGATATAGACAGTGTAACAACACAATACATATCCACCAAAGATATAGACAGTGTAACAACACAATACATACCCACCAAAGATATAGACAGTGTAACAACACAATACATATCCACCAAAGATACAGTGTAACAACACAATACATGTCCACCAAAGATGTAGACAGTGTAACAACACAATACATGTCCACCAAAGATACAGTGTAACAACACAATACATGTCCATCAAAGATGTAGACAGTGTAACAACACAATACATATCCACCAAAGATATAGACAGTGTAATAACACAATACATATCCACCAAAGATACAGTGTAACAACACAATACATGTCCACCAAAAATGTAGACAGTGTAACAACACAATACATGTCCACCAAAGATACAGTGTAACAACACAATACATGTCCACCAAAGATACAGTGTAACAACACAATACATGTCCACCAAAGATACAGTGTAACAACACAATACATGTCCACCAAAGATGTAGACAGTGTAACAACACAATACATATCCACCAAAGATACAGTGTAACAACACAATACATGTCCACTAAAGATACAGACATTCTAACAACACAATACATGTCCACCAAAGATACAAACAGTGTAACAACACAATGCATGTCTACCAAAGATGTAGACAGTGTAACAACACAATACATGTCCACCAAAGATACAGTGTAACAACACAATACATGTCCACTAAAGATACAGACAGTGTAACAACACAATACATGTCCACCAAAGATACAGACAGTGTAAGAACACAATACACGTCCACCAAAGATACAGTGTAACAACACAATACATGTCCACCAAAGATGCAAACAGTGTAACAACACAATACATGTCCACCAAAGATATAGACAGTGTAACAACACAATACATGTCCACCAAAGATACAGTGTAACAACACAATACATGTTCACCAGAGATACAGACAGTGTAACACAATACATGTCCACCAAAGATATAGACAGTGTAACAACACAATACATGTCCACTAAAGATGTAGACAGTGTAACAACACAATACATGTTCACCAGAGATACAGACAGTGTAAACACAATACATGTCCACAAAGATGTAGACAGTGTAACAACACAATACATGTCCACTAAAGATGTAGACAGTGTAACAACACAATACATGTCCACCAAAGATACAGACAGTGTAACAACACAATACATGTCCACTAAAGAGTACACAGTGTAACAACACAATACATGTCCACAAAGATACAGTGTAACAACACAATACATGTCCACCAAAGATACAGACAGTGTAACAACACAATACATGTCCACCAAAGATACAGACAGTGTAACAACACAATACATGTCCACTAAAGATGTACACAGTGTAACAACACAATACATGTCCACCAAAGATACAGTGTAACAACACAATACATGTCCACCAAAGATACAGACAGTATAACAACACAATACATGTCCACTAAGATGTACACAGTGTAACAACACAATACATGTCCACCAAAGATACAGTATAACAACACAATACATGTCCACCAAAGATACAGACAGTATAACAACACAATACATGTCCACTAAAGATGTACACAGTGTAACAACACAATACATGTCCACCAAAGATACAGTATAACAACACAATACATGTCCACCAAAGATACAGACAGTATAACAACACAATACATGTCCACTAAAGATACAGTGTAACAACACAATACATGTCCACCAAAGATACAGACAGTATAACAACACAATACATGTCCACCAAAGATACAGACAGTATAACAACACAATACATGTCCACCAAAGATGTAGACAATGTAACAACACAATACATGTCCCCCAAAGATACAGACAGTGTAACAACACAATACATGTCCACCAAAGATACAGACAGTGTAACAACACAATACATGTCCACCAAAGATACAGACAGTGTAAACAACACATACATGTCACCAAAGATACAGTGTAACAAACAATACATGTCCACCAAAGATACAGACAGTATACAACACAATACATGTCCACCAAAGATACAGACAGTGTAACAACACAATACATGTCCACCAAAGATACAGACAGTATAACAACACAATACATGTCCACCAAAGATGTAGACAGTATAACAACACAATACATGTCCACCAAAGATACAGACAGTGTAACAACACAATACATGTCCACCAAAGATGTAGACAATATAACAACACAATACATGTCCACCAAAGATACAGACAGTATAACAACACAATACATGTCCACCAAAGATGTAGACAGTATAACAACACAATACATGTCCACCAAAGATACAGACAGTGTAACAACACAATACATGTCCACCAAAGATTAGACAATATAACAACACAATACATGTCCACCAAAGATACAGACAGTGTAACAACACAATATTTGTTCACCAAAGATCTAGACAATGTAACAACACAATACATGTCCACCAAAGATACAGACAGTGTAACAACACAATACATGTCCACCAAAGATACAGACAGTGTAACAACACAATACATGTCCACCAAAGATACAGACAGTGTAACAACACAATACATGTCCACCAAAGATACAGACAGTATAACAACACAATACATGTCCACCAAGATACAGACAGTGTAACAACACAATACATGTCCACCAAAGATACAGACAGTATAACAACACAATACATGTCCACCAAAGATGTAGACAGTATAACAACACAATACATGTCCACCAAAGATACAGACAGTGTAACAACACAATACATGTCCACCAAAGATGTAGACATATAACAACACAATACATGTCCACCAAGATACAGACAGTATAACAACACAATACATGTCCACCAAAGATGTAGACAGTATAACAACACAATACATGTCCACCAAAGATACAGACAGTGTAACAACACAATACATGTCCACCAAAGATCTAGAAATTTAACAACACAATACATGTCCACCAAAGATACAGACAGTGTAACAACACAATATTGTTCACCAAAGATCTAGACATGTAACAACACAATACATGTCCACCAAAGATACAGACAGTGTAACAACACAATACATGTCCACCAAAGATACAGACAGTGTAACAACACAATACATGTCCACCAAAGATACAGTTTAACAGCACAATACATGTCCACCAAAGATACAGTGTAACAACACAATACATGTCCACCAAAGATACAGTGTAACAACACAATACATGTCCACCAAAGATACAGTGTAACAACACAATACATGTCCACCAAAGATACAGTGTTACAACACAATACATGTCCACCAAAGATACAGTGTAACAACACAATACATGTCCACCAAGATACAGTGTAACAACACAATACATGTCCACCAAAGATTACAGTGTAACAACACAATACATGTCCACCAAAGATACAGACAGTGTAACAACACAATACATGTCCACCAAAGATGTAGACAATGTAACAACACAATACATGTCCACCAAAGATGTAGACAGTGTAACAACACAATACATGTCCACCAAAGATACAGTGTAATAACACAATACATGTCCACCAAAGATACAGTGTAACAAAACAATACATGTCAACCAAAGATACAGACAGTTAACAACACAATACATGTCCACCAAAGATGTAACAATGTAACAACACAATACATGTCCACCAAAGATAGACAGTTGTAACAACACAATACATGTCCACCAAAATACAGACAGTGTAACAACACAATACATGCCACCAAAGATGTAGACAATGTAACAACACAATACATGTCCACCAAAGATACAGTGTAACAACACAATACATGTCCACCAAAGATACAGTGTAAAAAAACAATACATGTCCACCAAATACAGACAGTTTAACAACACAATACATGTCCACCAAAGATACAGTGTTACAACACAATACATGTCCACCAAAGATACAGACAGTGTAACAACACAATACATGTCCACAAAGATGTAGACAGTGTAACAACACAATACATGTCCACCAAAGATACAGTGTAACAACACAATACATGTCCACTAAAGATGTAGACAGTGTAACAACACAATACATGTCCACAAAGATACAGTGTAACAACACAATACATGTCCACCAAAGATACAGACAGTGTAACAACACAATACATGTCCACCAAAGATACAGTGTAACAACACAATACATGTCACACAAGATACAGAAGTGTAACAACACAATACATGTCCACCAAAGATGTAGACAGTGTAACAACACAATACATGTCACCAAGATCACAGTGTAACAACACAATACATGTCCACCAAAGATACAGTGTAACAACACAATACATGTCCACCAAAGATACAGTTAAAAACACAATACATGTCCACCAAAGATACAGTGTAACAACACAATACATGTCCACCAAAGAGACAGTGTAACAACACAATACATGTCCACTAAAGATGTAGACAGTGTAACAACACAATACATGTCCACCAAGATAACAGTGTAACAACACAATACATGTCCACCAAAGATAGACAGTGTAACAAAACAATACATGTCACTAAAGATGTAGACAGTGTAACAACACAATACATGTCCACCAAAGATACAGTGTAACAACACAATACATGTCCACAAAGATACAGACAGTGTAACAACACAATACATGTCCACCAAAGATGTAGACAGTGTAACAACACAATACATGTCCACCAAAGATGTAGACAGTGTAACAACACAATACATGTCCACCAAAGATACAGTGTAACAAACAATACATGTCCACCAAAGATACAGACAGTGTAACAACACACAAATACATGTCCACCACAAGATACAGTACACCAATCATGTACAAACATACTGTAAAAACACAATACATGTCCACCAAAGATCAACAGTTGTAACAACACAATACATGTCCACCAAAGATACAGTGTAACAACACAATACATGTCCACCAAAGATACAGTGTAACAACACAATACATGTCCACCAAAGATACAGTGTAACAACACAATACATGTCCACCAAAGATACAGTGTAAACAAAGCACAATACATGTCACAGCCAAAGATACAGTGTAACAACACAATACATGTCCACCAAGATACAGGTACCAATACATGCACAATCAGTGTAACACAATACATGTCCACCAAGATACAGGTACAAACATATGTCCACCAAAGATACAGACAGTGTAACACAATCATGTCACCAAGATACATGTACACACTATGTCACAAGATACAGTGTAACAACACAATACATGTCCACCAAAGATACATGTAACAACACAATACATGTCCACCAAAGATACAGTGTAACACACAAACATGTCAAATACATGTACCAATGTCCACAAGATACAGTTAAACAATCCACAAACATACATGTCACCAAAGATACAGTGTAACAACACAATACTGTCCACCAAAGATACAGACAGTGTAACAACACAATACATGTCACAAGTACGTGTAACATACATACATGTCCACCAAGATGTAGAAGTGTAACAACACAATACATGTCCACCAAAGATACAGTGTAACAACACAATACATGTCACCAAGATACAGACAGTGTAACAACACAATACATGTCCACCAAAGATACAGTGTTACAACACAATACATGTCACCAAAGATACAGTGTAACAACACAATACATGTCCACAAAGATGTAGACAGTGTAACAACACAATACATCTCCACCAAAGATACAGACAGTGAAACAACACAATACATGTCCACCAAAGATACAGACAGTGTAACAACACAATACATGTCCACCAAAGATACAGTGTAACAACACAATACATGTTACGTTCACCAAAGATACAGACAGTGTAACAACACAATACATGTCCACCAAAGATGTAGACAGTGAAACAAACACATACATGTCCACCAAAGATACAGTGTAACAACACAATACATGTCCACCAAAGATACAGACAGTGTAACAACACAATACATGTCCACCAAAGATACAGTGTAACAACACAATACATGTCCACCAAAGATACAGACAGTGTAACAATATAGAGGACTGTGGTGGTCAGCTTTGCATAACAACTTTAGTTCACCCTGTTCCATTGAAAAGTCTGATTGTGTGTAGTGCGTAGTGAGTCTGAATGAGTTCAGAGAATGATTGCATGTACTGCGCGGTGAGTCTGAATGAGTTCAGAGAATGATTGTGTGTAGTGCGCAGTGAGTCTGAATGAGTTCAGAGAATGATTGCATGTAGTGCGCAGTGAGTCTGAATGAGTTCAGAGAATGATTGTGTGTAGTGCACGGTGAGTCAAAATGAGTTCGGATTATGATTGTGTGTAGTGCTCGGTGAGTCTGAATGAGTTCAGAGAATGATTGTGTGTAGTGCGCAGTGAGTCTGAATGAGTTCAGAGAATGATTGCATGTAGTGCGCGGTGAGTCTGAATGAGTTCAGAGAATGATTGTGTGTAGTGCTCGGTGAGTCTGAATGAGTTCAGATTATGGTTGTGTGTAATGCGCAGTGAGCCTGAATGAGTTCAGAGAATGATTGTTCGTTCGTTATTTCTTTTAACGTCTATTCACATATGTGCTTTTAGACGGTAGAATGATTGTGTGTAGTGCGCGGTGAGTCTAAATGAGTTCGGAGTATGATTGTGTGTAGTGCTCGGTGAGTCTAAATGAGTTCGGAGAATGATTGTGTGTAGTGCTCGGTGAGTCTGAATGAGTTCGGAGAATGATTGTGTGTAGTGCTCGGTGAGTCTGAATGAGTTCAGAGAATGATTATGTGTAGTGCTCGGTGAGTCTGAATGAGTTCAGAGAATGATTGTGTGTAGTGTTCGGTGAGTCTGAATGAGTTCAGAGAATGATTGTGTGTAATGCGCAGTGAGTCTGAATGAGTTCAGAGAATGATTGTGTGTAATGCGCAGTGAGTCTGAATGAGTTCAGAGAATGATTGTGTGTAATGCGCAGTGGGTCTCATTGAGTTCAGTGGCTGGTTTCCTGGTGCGTACCGTGCGGGAGTCAAACAGTTAAATAAAAAGAAAAAAAAACTGTTTTATTTATACAACTCTTCCGTTTCTTTGTACAACTGTTGAAAGAGGACGTGTGTGTGCAATGTCTTTCATGTTCAGTAGGGAAAGCGGTTAGCTCTGCAAGGTGTGATAACAGGCCGTTGTAACTGCCAGTGGAACTGATTGAAAAATGGTCTACAGAACAGACAGTGTTCCATGTTTATTTTGCTTCACCAATTATCTGGAAGATTTCTCGAGCCTGCACAAAACCTTTTGCACTGGTAGAGACTTGAAATTGGAGGAAAGGGGGGATGGGAGGAGACGGGACCTACCAAACACTTTGGTTGTACCACCAGAATGACTGGCATATTCAGATGCATAGCTGATGGTCAGTGTTGACGTTGTGGGCTGGGTATAAACTCATCATCGTCGTCGTCGTCGTCATCATCATCATCATCGTCATCGTCATCATCATCATCATCATCATTCATCATCATCATCTCATCATCATCATCATCATCATCATCATCATCATCATCATCATTATCATGTGCCCTGCCGCATGGTGTTGGCGATCATGGCCCTCCATATGAATCTATCCCTTGTTGCCGCAATTACATTTCCCATCCTCTATGTCCTCAGCCACAACGCAAGTCCGTCCAATATTTTCTCCCTGGGTCTACCTGCAACTCTTTTTTTTCCTCCAGCTTTCCTGTTGTGACTAGGTGTTCTAATTTCTCTTGTCTCATGAAATGTCCTGTAAATGTTGCTTGTCTTTTTCTAATCTTCTTTATTAATGTTCTCTTTGTGTCTGCCTCCTTCAGAACTGTCCCGTTTGTTTTATTTGCTGTCCATGGAATTTTTTAACATTCTGCTGAGAAACCATATCTCAGCTGCCTCAATCTTGTTCTGAATTTGCGTGTTGACTTCCACGCTTCACATCCGTACAACAGTATTGGTTCTGCATAACACTGAAGACCTCTCTTCCTGATGTTAATTGATAGGCCTTTGTTAGTAAGAACGCTTTTCATTTTCTTGTATGCTGTTTTAGTCTGGTCAGTTCTGTTGGCTATTTCTAATGTGTATCTGCCGTCTGATGATATTACTGTTCCAAGATATTCAAACTTATCAACTTGTCTCATTGTGGGGATTGGACTAGTTCCATCAAATCAAGAATGCAAGGCTCTATCAAATGATCCAGCGAACCAAACTACCAGACAAGATGAGCTACATTTGCCAGACTGGATGATTGTAGCTTATACTACATGTATAGTTACTGAACTTGTTTTAACAGTTGAATAATAGCAAAAGGTCTTCTAAAGGTATTGTATTTACGCTCAACAAACCGTCGTCTGTTTAGAAACTTCGCTCCTTGTATTAACAAGCGTTTTCTTTTTCAGACAAGCAGGTGGACGATGTAGACACGCTGGGAATTCCAACTGGTTCTACTACTACACACGACAGGAACAAAAGAACTGTCTACGACAACCAGACGCCAGAATTGAGTCGAAAACCAACAATCTCATTGTGAAACTTTGTGGTGTTTAGAAATTATCCTGTTAAAACATCAAGAGATTGTATCTACTGTTAACACTGGACTAAAACCGGTTCCATACATGGACGTTAGATCTTTTTTCTTCAGTGTCTGGGATTTTTGTTGCTATAAGTTGATCCAAATGATATTTGAAGAAATCATCATCATCCATGTCCAACATACAGTCATTACCAATTTGTGGTGAAGATTTTTAGAGCAAAACCCAACAAACTGACTTCGAAAAGAGAACTCAATCAACTAGTTCGTGTTGTCAGGAAAAAATACCAAGGAAAGTGTATTTACAATAAAAATCCCAAACGAAGATTTTTTTCTTGTTTGTGAAAGAAATCAAGACTCATCACCGTGTACAAAAATTATCAACAGTGTATTTTATAGAGAACACAAGCACAGTTGTTGTCAGAACCTAGAAAGGAAAAGACTCTTATTTATTCTTAAAAGAAATCTCTACCTTAGAGTTCACATTTACCACAAGCATACAGATAAACTTGTAACAGCTTTTCACACACTGACAACTTTTCACACACTGTCAGGGCAAAAGCTTCTCACACACTGCTAGAGCTGTAACAAGCAATTATCAACAGATTTCTGAAAAAAAACAACTCACACATCTCAGAGCTTCCATCACCAAAAAGACATCAAAAGACACACGTCCAAAACTTCTCACAGTACAAAAGTTCCATAATACAACAAACATCAAGAAATACCTACCCACCAGAAACACAGCTAAACATCTTTAACAACAACAACAACCATCAAACCATCAACAGATTACTGCCAGAACTTCAGTGTCCACCACAATGTCCACGAGAAGCATGTTGAAGAAGATGTCCACGTGCAGGATAGACGGCACGTCAGTGGTGTCTGACAGGAAGAGTGAGATGAGCGATTCCTCCAGCAACAGGAAGACGAAGATGGGTCGCTACAGGATGAGGATGCGCATGATGTCCCATATGGGCACGTCCGGCATGACGTCAGGCAACAAATCTAACAGCGTGGTGTATGAGAACACCTACAAGACAGACCCTGATGATACTCATCGCTTCTCCCAGGTCAAAGCTGAACAGATCATCTACAGGTAAGGAGAAGGACTTTTCATTTTTTTGTGACAGTTCTAATTCGTTTTATTACGATTTTGTTCATTCATTCATTTATGCTTGTTTGTTTGTTTCGTCCTTCCTTCAGCCCGCCATTAACATTTTTGCAGAAGGATTGCCAATGACTTGATGAGTTAATGATTTTCAGTTTCAGTTTCTCAAGATGACGTCTTCGCGCTCGAAATGAATTCCATATGCACTAACGTCACAGATGCCATGTGATGGAGAAGATCCAGAATGATCATGGCCTGCACATAAACCCAGGAGCTGGCCAGGTCCTGAGGTCCTACCTTGCCAATTTTTAAAAATCTTATACCAGAATAAATTCATAAGTTATAAAGTCATGAAAGCCATATAACTGTAATCACCACTCCATCCCCATATAAGGCAGTTGGTGATAATCATCACTCTCATCATCATCAAGTGCCTTGCCACATGACGTTGGCGATCATGGCCCTCCATATGCATCTGTCCCTTGTTGCAACAAGCACATATTTCCACCTCTCTCTGTCTTCAGCCACTCTGCAAATCCGTCCAATATTTTTTCTCTGGCTCTACCTGGTGCTCTCTTTCCCTCCAGCTTTCCTGTTGTGACCAGGTACTCCAATTCCCCTTTCCTCATAAAATGGCCTATAAATGTTGCCTGTCTTTTCCTGCTGAAGAAGAAGATGATGGTGATGATGCTGATAATGACAATGATAATAATGATGATTCTAATAAAAAATATTCCTCCTCCTCCTCCTCTTCCTACCACTACTACTTCCATTTATTCAGCGCAAACAGTCCATGCCAGAGAATGCTCGTTGCTCTTTGTCAGGTGCTCTCACACAGGGCACATTAAGGGTTTATTTTTTAGAATATTTGAGTTACGTGTGCTGTTACAATGTGGATGACATAAGCTTGGAAAGGGTATAAGACAGTTTGTTCTTGGACATTCAGAACGTCAGTCAGAGTGGTTTGAAATCAGCAATTGGAAAGCGGCCGTAATGAGAAATCGTACTTTGAAGCGAATGAAGACCTTCCCAATTTTAATTACGCGGTTGTGTAAAATGGTACATTTAGCATGTCAACCCATTAAAAAACAAGCCTAGATATTTTGAAATATGATCAGGCAATGGTTGAAGAAGTAGGAACTGAAGAAAAAAAACCATACCACCACCACCAACCACACCACCACCACCACACCACACACCCACCACCACCACCCACCCACCACCACACCACCCCACCACCACCACCACCACACACACACCACCACCCCCACCACACCACCACACCACCACCACCCACCACCCACCACGCACGACCAACACCATGACCGAACGACACGACGACGACCCCCACACCACCCACCACACCAATGCGACGACGACGACGACCCCCCACCACCACCAACCAACACGACCACCACCACCACCCACACAAAAACGAACATCAAGAAAAGTAGGCCAACACAGCTTCACATGCACAACCCTAAAAGCCAAGGAACCCGGCGACTTAATGCAGCCTTTGTGTGAGCCTAACACACTTATGAAAGATTAAGAGGAGAAGAAAGGTGACACTAACATCCGTTCTCAGCATGCTGAATGAAAGAGCATTGCTTCCATAGACAGAAACCAGACAGCCTGGACTTGCTTTCAGAAACAGACCAAACATTCATTTACAACAGTAAAAAGAAATGTATGGGAGAGAGTGCAGTTTTTCATTTCAGGAATAGTTAAAAAAACAAAACAAAAACAAAAACAAAACAAACAAACAAACAAAAAATAAAACGGGTGGTAGATTTTTCCTTGGCCCTGCAAGAGGGAAAGCACGACATTAAAAAGAAGAAAAAAAAATGCCGTTACCACATTCGCCAGATTTGGAGGATGTGTTTATGCTTTGTGTGTGTATGTGTGTGTGTGTGTGTGTGTTGTGGTGTGTGTGTGTGTGTGTGTGGTGTGTGCGTGTGTGTGTGTGTGGTGTGTGTGTTGTGTGTAGTGTGTGTGTGTGTGTGTCGTGTGCGTGTGTGCGTGTGTGTGTGTGTATGTGTGTGTGTGTGTGGTATGTGTGTGTGTGTGTGTGTGTGTTGTGTGTTGTGTGTGTTGGGGTATGTGTGTGTGTGTGTGTGTGTGTGTGTGTGTGTGTGTATGTGTGTGTGTATGTGTGTGTGTGTGTATGTGTGTATGTGTGTGTGTGTGTGTGTGTGTGTGTGTGTGTTCGTTCTTTGATTTAACGCCAGATTTTGAGGGATGAGCTTATGCTTGTGTGTGTGTGTATGTGAGTGTTCGTGCACGTGTGTGTGTGTGCATGCTTGTGTGTATGTGTGTGTGTATGTAGGTGCATGTGCGTGTTTGTGTGTGTGTACATGTGTATGTGTGTACATATGTATTGCATGTGTGTATGTGCGTGTGCGTGCGTGTGTGTGTGCATGTGTGTTTGTGTGTGTATGTGTGTATGTGTGTATGTGTGTGTGTGTGCGTGTGTGTATGTGTGCGTGTGTGATTTGATTGATGTGTGCCTGTGTGTTCGTGTATGTGTGTGTATGTGTGTGTGTGCGTGTGCGTGCGCGTGCGTGTACGTGTGCATGTGGTTGTGTAGGTTTTTGTACATGTGGGGTGTGTGTGTGTGTGTGTGTGTGTGTGTGTGTGTGTGTGTGTATGTGTGTGTGTGTGTACGTGAGTGTGTGTGTATGAATCTGCACGCATGCATGTATGTGTATGTGTGTGTGTATGTGTATGCATATGTATATGTATATGTATATGTATATGTATATGTATATGTAGTATATGTATATATATGTATATGTATATGTATGTGGATATGTGCGTGTTAATGCTCACCCGCATACACGCGTGTGCGATGTGTACGAATGGTTGGATTTTAAATCAGTGAGGAAAACGTATCATGAAAGCTTTATCGACTGTTTGTGGACAGGTTTTAAACCAAGTGCGGTTTGGAAAGTCGCGATAGTCAGTAGTCACAAATGTGTGAAGATGGACTGAAACGGTCTGGTTGTTGAACCAGTGTAGTTGATCTTGTGAACGTATTTGACTGTACTTCGGCTGTTTGAAAGTGGATTTTAATTCAGTGTGATACAAATGTTTGAGCTGATAAGACAAATTATGCCTGTATGTTTCATAAGGCCAAGTCAAGAGTGAAGGTCACAATTACACAAAACATGTTTACAGTATCAGCAAGATTTCTCTGCTCTTTATCAAAGGATGATGATTAGGTCAGAGCATGATAGTCAGTACAGAGCGTAATATCGGGTACACAAGGTCCAGATAAATACGTTCAAATATTTGGATCACTCTAATTAAACACGTAAGCGTAATTAAGTGGGCGTACGTTTATCTCAGCTATGCCCGTAAAACTGATTTGAATCAACTTTCAGATATACATTTCATGCGGTTTAGAAGCTAAGTTTCAGTTTGGAAACTAATATCTAAACTGTCGAAGCTATTGTAATATTCTTTCTTTTTATATGAATACTGTTAAAGGAAACCAGGATTTTGTGCTTTACACAAGGTCGTTGTGACCTCGAGAAAGCTTAGGTTGGAATAAAACTTGACATGAATCAAGAAAACTGGCATTCTGTCATAACCGTGAAAATAGATGTTTAATATTCACATTCATTTGCATTCATATTCATTTTTTTTGTCACAATGGATTTTACCATGTGAAACTCAGGCTGGTCTCCCCACTAACACAGCGCATCGCAACAGTGCAGCGCCTCCCCTTTATACAAAATACATTGACCAAGACTTCAAAAAGGCAAAGAAGGATAATTGGCCTTCAAGGGAAAGGACCTGGGAAATGAAAAATCCAAAACAAGTGCGACTGCTTGCGTTCAAGCAAACAGAAAAACATGAAAATAGAATCAGAACGCATATTTAATACAACAAGACAAGACAGGCGCAAATTTTCGGCCAACTGACCTTTGTCCAGCGTGAATGTAAGATCGCAAACAAACACCAAATGCACAATTAGAAGAAAAAGACTGAAACTTCCCCGCTGCTTCGTCCAGTGGGAGAAGAAGACTAAATCATCTTTTTCTCCTAATTTTGTATTTGGTGTTTGATCGCGATCTTACATTTACGCTGGACAAAGGTCAGTTGGCCAACAATTTGCGCCTGTCTTGTCTTGTTGTATTAAATCTGTGTTCTGATTATGTTTTCGTGTTTTTATGGTTCCTAGGAAATGAGCCTATCTCTCCAATATTGTTCTTCATGATTTTCAACTGCCGTGGGGTCTTTTAGCGCCAGCAGGCCAGAAGGCACAAGGCTCCCACTTGTTTTTCGTCCCCTTCCGAAACACTAGACATTCAGTTTGATTTTCCGGTCAAACTGAGGAGAAAAGTCGAGATCACAACGGGAAACGAACCTTGGAACCTGGACTTTAGTTACTGGTCTGAACCATCCTGCCACCTTTCTCCCAGAGTTCCACATAATGTGCTGTTCACGTACCCTCTAAAAAGTGTTGCTGTCTGGCATTTTTTGTCACCCTGATCTCAAAGCTTTACCGTCTGAACTAAATGTTTATGCGATTTCTCAGCAGCCCCAAGCTTTGATAAAATTGATAGTCCCATAACCCTGTGGTCGGAGGGGGAGTGAGGATGCAGAGACCTCAACTTTTCTCAGGTCCAGCATTATGAGGGCAGTGCCCATCTCTTCTCCCTTGATTCATATTCACATTCGTGTTCATGTTTCTGTTCTAGTTCATGTTCATGTTCATATTCATATACTTATTTTCATTTCTTTTGTCACAGTAGACAATACCACATAAAACTCGGGCTGCTCTTCATTTTGAGAGCACGTCGCCACAGTGCAGCGCCACCCAATTTTTTTTAACCAAGACTTGGGAAAGGCAAGAAGGCAAATTTGTCTTCAAGGGGAGGGACCTGGGAAGTGAACCAATCTCTCCAAGCTTCGACCAGTTTCAATTTCAGCTTCACGGATGCCATATGATGGAGAAGATTCCATACACATTGACGTCACGGATGCCATATGATGAGAAGTTCCATACACATTGACGTCACGGATGCCATATGATGGAGACGATTCCATACACATTGACGTCACGGATGCCATATGATGGAGACGATTCCATACACATTGACGTCACGGATGCCATATGATGGAGACGATTCCATACACATTGACGTCACGGATGCCATATGATGGAGACGATTCCATACACATTGACGTCACGGATGCCATATGATGGGACGATTCATACACATTGACGTCACGGATGCCATATGATGAGACGATTCCATATACATAGACGTCGCGGAATCCAAGTGATGGAGAAGATCGAGAATGATCATGGCATAAGCCTCAAGCGATAGTACATAATCCCTATGCATCAGTAAAATCTTGTTACAACAAAAGTGGTCTACCTGAGGATTGAACACGTACACACATGCCCTGTGTTATTAGCACGTCGCACTTATGATTAAACTAATCTGTCACGAGAAACATTGACCAACATTAATTTTGGTTAAGATCCACCATCCATGAAAAACATGGTAGTTCACACCAAACACACACACACACACACACACACACACACACACACACACACACACACACACACACACACACACACACACACACACACACACACACACTCAAACACACACACACACACAAACACACACACACACACAACACACACACACACACATACACACGCACACATACATACACAGACACAGGCGCACGCACGCACAAACAAACAAACAAACAAACAAACAAACACACACAAACACACGTACAAGCACACGCACACACACACACCTCCGACCAATATGACACAATCTCCTTTAGTGAGATGAAAACTGAGAGAGAGAAGAGAGAGATGAGAGAGAGAGAGAGAGAGAGAAAGAGAGAGAGAAAGAAAGAGAGAGAGTGAGAGTGTGTGTGTGTGAGATGAGTGAGAGTGTGTGTGTGTGAGTGAGTGAGAGAGACAGAGAGAGACAGACAGAGACAGTGAAACAGAGAGAGAGACAGAGACATAGAGACAGAGATAGATAGATAGATAGAGAGATAGATAGATAGATAGATAGAGAGAGAGAGAGAGAGAGAAAGAGAGAGAGACAGACAGACAGACTGACAAGCAGACAGACAGACAGAGACTGGCAGTAAGGTTTGACAATATCCTGTACTGTTCTAGTTTTTCCTGTTTCACTTACGCTCTCTAAACGAATTTCATAATGACTACAGTTAGTAGTACATGTACTACAGATATACCAGTTCCCATGTCAGTGATTGTATTGATGTATGTGGACAGTGTCCTGAACAGTTACCTGGCCCAGCGGCATTACGATCCCATGTCAGTAATTGTATTGATGTGTGTGGACAGTGTCCTGGACAGCTACCTGGCCCAGCGGCATTACGATCCCATCAGGTTCCCCTCACTCAGCAAGATCCTGTCGGAACTGATCAAGGAGCGTGTGAAGAACACGGGACTGGACAGGTAGTGTATTACCTTATCATCTTACCTGTGGCAGAGGGTCAGGATTAGGGTTAGGGTTAGGTAAGGATTTCCTGGCGATTCCCCTTCCCCTTCCCCCAATCTTTCTCTGTCCTTTGCAGCTTTCTGGAGTCATCATCATCATCAAGTGCCTTGCCGCATGGCGTTGG